>ONZH01019281.1:0-422726 GCA_900303285.1 Rhinella marina | reverse complement strand
GAAGGGGTGACTATGGGTTCCAGGGAGTACGTGACCACATGCAATCTCCATCTAAAAAGTCATGCCACACTTGATCAATCTCATAATTTACGACTGTACCGGTTGATGCTAAATTTTTAAGTTGGGGTCCTGTGTCGTCATTCTAACTCCATCCGGCTGTTGTCACCACCACACACGCTAGCCCAGGGGGCACTCCTCTGGCTCTTCCAGCGAAACCTCCTTCCCCCCAGCCTGCCGCCCCCCCCCCCCACCTACAGGCCCTCTCTCCAAACAATTTACGTCTTTGTCCTGTCTTTCTCTCTCTCCAAACCATTTTTCCGGATAGCTGCCTTATACGGTTTTAAACTGAGTAGTATACATACCACAGTTGATCAATCTTATAATTTACGACTGTACCGGTTGATGCTAAATTTTTAAGTTGGGGTCCTGCGTCGTCATTCTAAATCCATCCGGCTGTTGTCACCACCACACACGCTAGCCCAGGGGGCACTCCTCTGGCTCTTCCAGCAAAACCTCCTTCCCCCCACCTACAGGCCCTCTCTCCATACTATTTACCCGGATAGGGGACGTATTAGATATTGTACTGATGTTTTTTTTGTTTCTTCTTTTAATTGCCTCCTGACCTGTGATAGGCAGAGCATGGACACATCCCTTAGCTGCAGTGGGAAAGACACTCCCCTGGCCAGAGCAAGCTCTTTTTCCGTTTTCCGTGTTCGAAAAATCCATTAAATATAGGGTCCCAAGATAGGGGACGTATACGGTATTAAACTGAGAAGAATCGATACCATACGGGTTAAAGCAACAGTTTTCCCAAATCCATCCGGCTGTTGTCACCACCACACACGCTAGCCCAGGGGGAACTCCTCTGGCTCTTTCAGCGAAACCTCCTTCCCCCCCACCTACATGCCCTCTCTCCAAACAATTTTCCCGGGTAGGGGGACGTATTAGATATTGTACTGATTCTGAATTGCCTCCTGCGATATACCGGAATCGAACCCGGATCAACTGCTTGGGAAGTAGCTATGCTCACCACTATACCACCAGCAGGCACAGCAACTGATAAGAACAGATACTAAACTTGATGTCAGCTGCAGTGCCAGCATGAGCAGTGGTGTCACCTGCAGGCAGTGATGGACCTTCGTTGCACCTAGTTGGGTGCTTCCCTAACATGTGATGGGTATTTGCCTCGCCTTTCTTGGTCTGGGTGAGCACAATTGCCATGAGGGTAACCACCAGGCTGTTGCCTGAGAATTTGGGGTAATGGTGGGATTAGGCAGCCTCAGAGGCATCCATGCATGCTGCCCCTGCTGTTTCCTGTCCATTTCCATGGTGTTTCCATCATTTTCTGAGGTTTCCAGGTTTTCACCCAGCCTTCCCTAGGCAGAGCCTTGGTCCCCCGCAAAAATGCTCGAGTCTCCCATTGACTTCAATGGGGTTCGTTATTCGAAACGAGCACCCGAGCATCGGGAAAAGTTCGACTCGAATAACGAGCACCCGAGCATTTTAGTGCTCGCTCATCTCTATTTAAAACCTTTATCAACTAACTACAATATAGGCATAATGCAGTGAGTGTGAACCCACTGCCTCCCTAAACAGGGCATTATCTATGTGGCCCTCCTGGTCTTCATTTTTTAACCCCAATACAGGGATCTGGACTCAACTGTAGGAAATCCACCAGGTCACTACCTCTTGATGTAGTCTCTGTTCAGAGACAGCTGACCCAGACAGGTCAAGAGATACCAGTGCATGGCACCTAATTGAAAAGGCAAAATCGCAATTGTGGTAGATGAGCCAAAGTCAGGGCATACATAGTATGTTCAATCTGGTTAACAGTTCAAAGATTGAGGCAGGCAGCACAAGGACAATTTGGGAGGCAGGCAGAATTCACAATATACAGCAGAGGGTTAAATCAGGTAACAGGCAAAGGTCAAGCTTCGGGAAATTAAAACAGAGCAACAGCACATCTTTGCAGGGACTAGGAAACTAGAGAACCTATTATTCAGGCACCATACCATAGGTGAATAAGCCTTATAACACTCAGGCACAGCAGCCATTGGTTGAGGACGGATTAGGCTGCACACGCTGACCCTTTATGAGCCAGGGAGAGTGTGCTTACTCTAGAAAAAGCAGAGGAGAAGAGGCCCAACAGTGCCTGTGGAGTAGGGAGAGGACAGCAGGCATGGACTTCCCCCTATGCCCAAGTTACTCCATGGGTGAGTGCTCTGAAGACCATAGCCACCAGGGGAGAGATCAGATACCAGCAAGCATGGACCACTAGTAAAACAATCGTTGATTAATGTATCATTCTGGAAGGCCCCACCACTGGGGTCCTAACAGGTGTCCCTAATCTCCAGGATTGTGGTAAGAAGGAATTTGAATGGTACGGTACTCAAGAATGCCTGCTGCTGCCTCATACAAAGTTTGCATTTGGCTGTCTGCATCATTCCTACTGACTCTGGAAAGGAATTCTCAAGATAATTGGAAGAGATGTCACCCTTTGATGTAGTGCCTCATCATTTAATTCATTTGAATGATATAAACAACCTACAGCCCCCAATATTTCAAATTTAAATATTCCCTGGTGGATGAATGGCATATATTAGGAACTAACAGAACACATTTTAATGCTCTATAGTGGGTGGATGTGATATATCAAGGAGCAACTGAACAGTTCTTAAAGTAAATATTCTTTAGAAGCAGGAAACATGGGCAACTGTAAAGAACTGTGTGACTTTGACAAGGGCCAAATTGTGATGGCTAGACAGCTCCGTCAGAGCATCTCCAAAATGGCAGGTTTTATGGGGCTTTTCGAGTATACTGTATAGTAGTAGTTACTACTTCCCAAAAGTGGTCCAAGAAAGGGCAGCCAATAAACTGGTGACAGGATCATGGGTGTCCATGGCTCACTGATGTGTGTATGAAGTTAAGGCAATACATTTTGGTTTGTTCAAACAGAAGAGATATTCTAGTACAATTTGCTGAAAACATTAATGCTGAAAATGTTATATTTCAGCATTACTCTGCCCAATTACAAATAAATTTTTGATACTTTGAGACCTTACCAATTGCCCCCTTTTTCTTTGGAGTTTCATTACATATGTTATTGGATTTTCAAGCAGAAAAGTTCTACGGAATTTTGTACTGACAACAAAGTCAGCCTCTATGGTATCATATTCAATATCAATACAGTAAGTCATTTAGGCAAATGTAGGAAGAATCAATACAATACAGATTGGATCCATCAATCAGCAAAAATCGGTGTATGAAAGATATGTAATAGTGTGAGCAGAGCAAGCTCTATTTATTACTCCAACCAACATTGAAATTATACACTATACATTCAGTCATTTTTCTACTGATTTATGCTCAGCTGTCACCATAAATTATAATTTCATCCACAGTAGTTTGATATAAAGTGCTCTGCAATGATCTGATTTCTTAATACATTGTTTTAATCAAACAATTAGTGACCTCTGCCTCAGTGGCATGTAAGACAAATCATACAACAGTTTTACAAATAAATTAAGATTTTGTTTTTCATTTTGGAAAAGAATTTCCACACTGTTGTTAAAAATGTAAGCGAAAGCTGTATATTAAGAGCACCACCACATACCACACATATCCTCTGATGAACATCAGAAGGACTTTAATGTTAAAATGGTTGCTATATTAGAATTGTAATTTAAATGTGCCAAATGGAAATCCACAGGCTCATAATTTCATATGAGGAAGCTACAGGTAGAGTGTGTCATATGTGTTAAGGTCCTTTTACACGGGCCGATTATCGGCCGAAAATTCGTTCCTAGGAACGCTAGTGCCGATAATCGGCCCGTGTAAAAGTGGCCCTAATCAGCCGACGAACGAGCAAAACGCTCGTTCGTCGGCTGATTGGATCTTTTGTAAAAACCAAAAGATCCGATCTGTCGGGCGCACATCGCCCTGTGTAAACAGGCGATGTGCGCCTGACAGCATGGAGCTTCCAGGCCGCACGAGCGATACAGCGATCACTCGTGCGGCCCGGCGCTCGATTCATCGGGCCGTGTAAGGCTCCCTGAACGAGCGCCGATGTCGCTGATCGGCGCTCGTTCAGGGAGACTTTATCGGCCCGTCTAAAAGGGCCTTTATACTTTAATAAGCCAGGGGGCTGAGCATAGAACGGGTTAAATAGTTAATCTTCCTTCAGAGACATCTGCTGACAGGTACCCGCCATGGTCTTAGTGCAAAGTGCTATGCGGGGGTGTTGCACAGGCTCAGTTTTGAACCTGTGCAATCTGCTCCAGAAATCAGCTGTAACATACAGCTAGCTCTCCCACTGAAGTGGCTAGGTCTGATCCCAGCCATCTAATCCTTAGATGCCACAGTCAGTAGTGACTACAGCATCTAAGTCTATAGACGGAAGGGGCTCCCTCTGTATCCCATCAGGCCCCATGTAAGATGATCACAGGGTCCCAATGGTGGCTATGACAACTGATGGCCTAACAATGCCTTTGGGGTTATCATGTCCATCAGCCTATTAAGTTCTGCCAGAGATAGGGTCTATCAATTGAACTATCAATGTAATATTGACGGGTAAAACACATTACAATACGTAAGTACTGTAATATTTTTTACCAGAGTACTGGAAGTTTAGGTCCTCTAGTGGGAATTAAAAAATATATAAAAAAGCAAAAAATCTAAATTTCAAGAACCAAAATCACCCTTTTCCTTCTAATCCAGTCCTTTATTATTGGAAAAATGCCTTAATTGAAAAAAAAATAAAACAATGCCAGTATTGCTATATTTAGGCACCTCCCCAAAAAGGTATCAAAAGCAAACAAAAGGTCATACATACCACAAAATGGTGCCAATAAAAACTACAGCTCATTCACAATTCATCCAGCTATATTGACAGAAAAATGAAAATATTTTGGGTCCTAGAATATAATGGCATAAAATAACAAATCATTTTGATAAAAAAAAAGAAATTTTATGATGCAAAAGTAATAAACATAAAAAAACCTTTAGAAACTATAAACACCGACAGAATTGTGATTATTTGGCCACTGGCCTCCCAAATAGAGTAAAAGACTGTCAACATGCTATATTTACCCCAAAATAGCACTAGGGGAATGAAAAGCTTGTCCTGCAAAAAATACCTACTAATACAACTGCATCAGAAAAATAAAAAAGTTAAGACTCTTAAAATATAGTGATACAAAATATAAAAAGGATATTTTAAAAGTGAATTGGCCCATAAAATATAGGTTTTGGAACAATTAAGTTTTAAGCCTTCTAATTTGCTTAAAAAAATAAAAGAACATTTAAGAAATTATGTCACCATAAAGTAAACATATATTTATTACTTAATTTGTTTGGCATCACTGTCTTACAAGCAGAAAAATTAAAATTTTGAAAACGGCACATTTTTATGTACATTTCAAATTTTTTCCATAAATAAGCCCGAAACATTAGTGTTTTTTAATAGTGAAAAGGTTACAATTCAAAGTGTTTGCCCTTTAAAAAGTAATGAGCTAGAAGTTGTGGCGGGTGGTGAAGACAAAGTTAATGTATTAAATCTTTTGTATTCACAGATAAAAAAGAAATAAAGTGAAATAAAGTGGACTCTTTATTAAATGTCTGACCCAGAAAGAGGTACAGCACCACCTTAAAGTGATTAAAATAAAAAAATTACCAGGTGCAGATGGCATACAACCCCTTTCCCCTAAAGGAATTAAAGGGGATGTGCCAGTATATATTGAGATATCCTCCAGATAGTTCATGCATATGTAATCGGTGTAGATCTGGCACCCCCGATGCTCCACTGTGTAGGAGGATAAGACTATTCTCATATAAGTGCCACTTCCTCTTTAAGATAACACTACACATTGTCTTGGAAGTCTCAGTGGTGCAGTGTACTTATGGTATAAGTGCTTGTTCAATTCACATGGAACGAGAGGACGTGCAGTTTAATCTTGAAGAGGGTGGCAGAATGTAAAGCAGGTAAATGTAAGGTTTTGCACATGGGAAGAAAAATACATGTCACGATAACTTACTTAATGGGAAACCACTTCGTAAAATTGACATGAAAAAGGACTTTTTAATTTTAATACAGATACAGAGTTTAACAGAGTATTGAATTTAGAGAATAAATTGTGTCAGGCAGTTGCCATCAAGACTAATAAGATCATGGGGTGAATCAAACTGGGGTTTAGATTCAAATGTCGAGAACATACGAGAAGTTCTACTACTCTACAAATTGCCAGTCAGACCGCATATGACATATTTATGGAGATTGATGAAACTATCTGAAAGAAAAACTCTTTGTTGCCCATAGCAATCAATTACAGCACAACTTTTATTTCAGATTCTGCTCTTGAAATGAAAGTTGCACTATGATTGATTGCAGGGGCGTAACTACCATAGCGGCATGCAACTGCTATGGGGTCCAGGACAAGAGGGGGACCAGTTGGGATTATCTCCCCTTCTACTGGAGGTGAAAACTTGATCAGGACTCTACTCTCTAAAGGAACAACTTTTAGCAAATGAGGCAGTGGAAAAATGGTCCAAGGGTCATTGAAAGGGGTTTAGGCAGAAACCCTTCTGTCTTGGAGGGGGGGTCAGTTTGATCCTTGATATGGGGCCCTTACTTCTCTATGTACGCCACTGATTGATTGCTATGGGCAGCAAAAACAGTTTTTCTTTTAGAGAGTTTTTTCTGAATAATTGTGTACAATTTTGAACGGAGACTGAACGGGTTAAAAGGTTGTGCCACTGAAGTGATTAATACATGAAATGGATGGACTACAGTACACCGAAAGATGATCAAAATTAGGGTTATTTAGAGAAAAGAGACTCAGAGTAGATCTAATAACTATGTATAAATATATCAGGGGTCAGTACAGAGATCTCTCCCATCATCTACTTATACCCAGAACCAGTGTCGGACTGGGGTGCCTAAGGCCCACCAGTAAAATTTGTTTTGGCAGCCCACCGTACGGATACATTTAAATATTACCTGCTCACATAGCAGGCAGATGGTACCAGATGACTGAATATGGGGGTCCCTGCAGTGACTTTGAGAAGGTAGGTCCTGGGGAGAAGAGGACACTGGTAGCTTTCCTCTATACCTAGAAGTCATCTCAGCTCTGATCGTGTCTAATAATAAACTGGGGAATTTTTTTTTTAATAATCAATCACATTTTTATTTGAACATCAGCTGGTTGAGGTGCTGTACATTTAATACCATATTTTTCTCCCCATAAGAAACATTTCCCCCCCAAAAGTGGGGGGAAAATGCCCCTGTGTCTTATGGGGCGAATGCTAATGAGCGCTTCCATTATGGAAGCGCTCATTAGCACCGGAGGACCAGGAAGCGGTGAAGACTCTGTACTCACCACTTCCTGGTCCTCCGCTCGGCTGTCGGCTGTGCAGGGCTGCGCACAGCGTGAGGGTGCTCTGTGACCTCACGCTGTGAGCGCCAGTTCACAGCACAGCCGGCGGCAGAAGGAAGAAGAGCACCAGCAGAGAGGAGCGGCAGCGTCCGGGAGCAGGAGAGGTAAATGTCTTTTTTTTTATATGCTCTGTGGCTGGATGGCTGATGGGGGCATATGGTGGCTTAACTGAGCGGCATATGGGGGCTGAATTGAGAGGCATATGGGGGCTGAATTGAGAAGCATATGAGGGCTTAAAACAGTGGCATATGGGGGCTGAACTGAGAGGCATATGGGGGCTGAACTGAGAGGCATATGGGGCTGAATTGAGAGGCATATTGGGGCTTAAAAGAGTGACATATGGTGGCTGAAATGGGAGGCATATGGGGGCTGAACTGACAGGCATATGGGGGTTGAACTGAGAGGCATATGGGGGCTTAAAAGAGTGGCATATGGGGGCTGAACTGAGAGGCATATGGGGGCTGAACTGAGAGGTATATGGGGGCTGAAAAGTGACAAGACAGGCATATGGGGGCTGATATGAGAGGCAGTGGGGCTCTTATCTGAGGTCTGATTGGAGGTCATTCACATTGGGGTCTGATCTGAGGTTTTATTGGGGTCTTATTAACATTGGGGGCCTTATTAGGGCTGTGAGCTGAGGTCTGTTTAACATTGGTCGTCTGATTGTTAGTCTGACCTGAGGTCTAATGAAAAATATTTTTTTCTTACTGTCCTCCTCTAAAACCTAGGTGCGTCTTATGGGCCGGTGCGTCTTTTAGGGCGAAAAATACGGTATATGTGCAGTAAATAAAGCAGTAAGTCTAATGTGTTATGTGCCACTTGTGCAGAGGGTGGGAGACTAGGGGTCCACCTTGCTCAGAGACCACTGGGGGATTCACCTGTACCCCTGTGGGCCAGTCTGAGCCTGCCCAGAACTGTGACCATGACAAGGGGACATCCTCGAGGTAAAAACATTCTATATGAAGGTAGGAAGGAGTGCTTTACTGTAAGAAGAAAATGGAATTCAGATGAACTTCATTCAATAGTGTTTTGTTTGGAATTGAATCCCAGACATTCCTTGCCCTCACATTACTCTTCTTTTGTTTCATGCTGCTTTGAATATTAGGATGATTTGTCCTGCTTTGTGAATGTGAAACATTGTCTCAGATTTGAGAGACAGGGCAAACACTCAGACAGGGAGCCTTTAAATGCTCCAGAATTATCACGGTGGCTTAGGCTTATGATAAATCTGGTGCACCTATAGACTGCCTGTTTAAATGTTTAAGCTAACTTTTAGTTATCTTCAGGGGCAAACTGGCCATAGAGCTAACCAAGTCCTCCTCACGGCCTCTGGCCGGGTACATAATGATCTGATGCTCTCAACATTAATTTTAGGAGCATCGGGTACTTATGCATCTGGCTGATAGCCGTAGGTACATTCCTGATTTCCACTGTATTGCTGTTAATGATGATACCATTGAATTCTTGTAGATTGTAAGCCCTCACGGGCAGGGCCCTTTCTCATTCTGTGCCAGTTTGTAGCTCGTCTTGTTCATGCTTAGTGCAACTGCCTGTATTACGTATGTGCACCCCTTTTCATATGTACAGCGCTATGGAATGAATGGCGCTTTAATAATAAATAATAATAATAATAATACTGTGGAGAGAGTGGCAGTATATTCTGCTACACTGTGTTCTGCTGGGGTGGGATTTTGTGCTTCACTGCAGCATTGCTGGCCCGTCTACTTCTGTTGCCTCTGCCTACTTGTGCTGGTCCTGTCTACTTTTGTCAATTTGGATCTGCTTATAATATGGAGCCCAGGTTGCCTTACTTTGTTTCATATTTTTTCAACAGACATTTTGGTACAAAAACTTTATGTTAGGCCAGGCCTCTGGCTGTTCTGCTAAGTAACACCCCCTTATAGATGATAGTTAAAAAACTGTTTAAAACATGAGATGCAATACTGTTTGATAAAATGTGTCAAAATGTACCAAAATTGTAGACAGATTCAGTGCACAGAGTCAATAGTGAATCCAAGCCACTGTGTTTGCATTTTCCCAATTCATTGAGCTTTCTGGCTCACTTCCAATAAGCAGGTTGAATTTCTTAAAATTCAGTTCGCCTAACAATCACTTGTCATTAAACAGCAGAACCAAAAATGCAGAATATGTTCTTTTCAGGAAACTGTCAATCCCATCTAACAAAGTAAATGGAGAGATGACTCACTTACTGGTTGAAGGCTCATACATAATGTCCCTGGCAAGGGTATGACCTTCATAGCCTTAAACTGGCCATACACATCAGACAGAAGTTGGCTGATGGTTGAACAGCAGCTGAACAAACAACAGTGACTTCTGTGTCCCAGATGCTCTCTAGGGAGATTTTCATATAAACACATCACTCTAAATTGTAGTGTCACTAACTCCTTCACTGATTGGATATTAAGCAAGAAATTAGTGAATAATAACCCACAGGCCGATGGCTGAAGATGTTCTGAATGATGATGTTAAATAATCTAGTATCTAGTATGGGAATTTTAGTGAACAGTAAACTAAGCTGTAGAAACCAGTGTCAGGCAGCTGCTGCCCAAGGCCAATAAGATGCATCAAAAGAGGCATAGATGCCTGTGATGAGAACATAGTCCTGACACTTTACAAATCACAAGTCAGACCACACATGGAGTACTGTGTACAATTCTGGGCTCCTGTGAACAAGGCAGACATAGGAGAGCTGGAGAGGGTTCAGAGGAGGGCAACTAAAGTAATAACTGGAATGGGTGGACTACAGGACCCAGGAAGATTATCAAAATTAGGGTTATTCACTTTAGGAAAAAGACAACTGAGGGGAGATCTAATAACTATGTATAAATATATCAGGGATCTGTACAGAGATCTCTCCAATCATCGATTTATCCCCAGGACTCTGCGTCTGGAGGAAAGAAGGTTTGTACACAAACATAGAAGAGGATTCTTTATGGTAAGAGCAGTGAGACTATGGAACTCTCTGCCTGAGGAGGTGGTGATGGTAAGTTCACTAAAAGAGTTCAAGAGAGGCCTGGATGTATTTCTGGAGGGTAATAATATTACAGGTTATAGTTCCTAGAGATGGGTTGTTGATCCGGGGAGTTATTCTGATTGTCTGATTGGAGTTGGGAAGGAATTTTTTACCCCTATAGTGAGGAAAATTGGCTTCTTCCTCACAGGGATTTTTATTGTCTTCCTCTGGATCAATTTGCAGGAGAACAGGCTGAATTGGATGGACAGATGTCTATTTTTCTTATAAACTAGTTTACTATGTTACTAAATTGTATGCGTGCTAATTTGTATTTATTTAAATCAACATAACAGAGAATCCCAGAAAAGAAAAGCCAACACTAAAAAGGTAAAGTCAATCACATTAATAAAACATGAGATTGCAAGAAATATAATGTATCAGATGTATAAAGTATGAACATGTGTCCCAAAGGTCTTTCAGCCAAAAAGTCAACAGTCATGAATTTAGATTCAGTGCAGTAAGCAACTGTTGCCATTCCTTTTACAACTCTGTAATGCAGTTTAATTATGGTACCTGCTGCTGTGTAAAACTAATAGTGACATGTCAGAAGAAGTTTTGATCAGTAGGGCACCTGATGCTCAGATGGTGGTGGTCACAGCTCTCAGACAGCCAAGGATCAAATGACAGAAATCAGAAGTTTACAACAAAATAGTGAGGGTGCTTTCATATGTAAATTTTTAGTGGCATTTTTTCAGCACTTTTGATAGATGCAGCCTCCAGATGTTAGCTGTAGGGCTTCTTTTTGAAAATGCTGCATGCTGTAGCTTTTGGCGTTTTCCAGGCATTTGACACCTTCCGTAAAAAGCGTTGGAAAATGCCTTGAGAAAACGCTAGTGGTAAGACATATTGGCCCAGATTTACTAATCCTAAAAAAGGATATACTTATACAGACTGTCTAGACCTGCAGATTTATGACAGGAACTGAGGCTCGAAGATAAATCTGGTACAGAGAAAGACACTTTTCCCTGACTCTTCATCAGCTACTGGCTGGCTTACTTTTAAACAGATTTTTATGGCAGAAATGAACAGAAATTTTGGAACAAAGTGCTGCATTATAGACCATGCCGCTTTTAAGTGAAGCTCCACCTAATGTATGCTAAACCCTGTCCCATAGTTGAGCATGCTGGAAAGTGTAGAAACCCTAGATGACCCAAACTGCCCCAATTTGTGCCATTTTTCAACACTTATTTAGACAGATACATTAGTAAATCTAGGCCATAAATGTCTGAAGCCATTAAAAAACGCACAAAAAATGCATGTGCCAAAACAAACAAAAAAAAACACTTGGACTTATTCTGTCATACAGAGACTTAACAAGGGGATTTGTGCCACCAACATGGAAAAATTTAATGCTAAACATGTTTTCCCCATTGAACTTAACATGGGAAAATAGCACAAAACAACAAATCTCGCCAATCCTCATGTTTTCTAAAATTACTTTCTTGTTCCTGAAGCATGGAATTGTAGTGAGACTGTGTAGGTTTACAGCCTGTAAAGTTGAAGACATGTGTCCATTCAGCCTATTACCTGCCAAAGCTGACCCGGTAGAAGATACTAGATCAAGCTACAGTATATTTCAATATGTGTATAGATCTCACTTTCCCAGAGATAAACATATATATGGAGTTACACAGGATAGTTGTCAGCCAAAACATTCAAGCCTATAGCCAAGTTTACCTATTGCCCACATAAAGAAACAATGCAGAGCAATGGCAGACATAGGCAGTAAAAACCCTGTTCAAGAACCATCAATGGCATATTCTTAGGCTAGGTGATTATGGGGTGGTCAATGGAAGCATGATTTTGAAGGGAAGACCTTCAAAATCATACAGTATAAACTTGGCCAAGTTACATGTCTCAGGTAAAGTACCCTGGTACCTTTCTAGTGATCTGCAAGGCGGCATTCTCTGGAACACTGCTTGTGCCACGAGCAACACAGGAACGATAGAAGAACCTACAATGCATTTGGGGTATATAGTGAATTATGGGTTATTGAGTGCAGATTAATGGGGATGGGCTTGACTTTTAAATTTTTTTATTTTAGCACATGGTCGCAATATTACAAAATGTGAAAATACTTTCCAAGTACACTGTAAATGCATGGCTTAAGTCCTGGTGTAGGGCAGAAGCGTTTGGGTTTCTAGAGCACTGGGCCGACTTTTCATTGCGGTACAACTATATTCCAGGCATGGATTACACCTAAATAGAAGGGGGTCTGCTGTGCTGGGGGAGAGAATACTAGCAGGAGTGGAAGAGTATTTAAACTGGAAATGAGGAGAAAGGGTAAGGAAGAAAGTGAAGCAGTACACAGTCATGGCCAAAAGTTTTGAGAATGATACAAATATTAATTTTTACAAAGTCTACTGCTTCAGTTTTTATAATGGCAATTTGCATATACTCCAGAATGTTATAAAGAGTGATCAGCTTAACAGCAATTACTTGCAAAGTCAATATTGGCCTAGAAAATGAACTTTATCCCCCAAAACACATTTCAACATCATTGCAGCCCTGCCTTAAAAGGACCAGCTAACATCGTTTCAGTGATTGCTCCATTAACACAGGTGTGGGTGTTGATGAGGACAGGGCTGAGATCAATCTGTCATGATTAAGTAAGAATGACACCACTGGACACTTTAAAAGGAGGCTGGCGCTTGGCATCATTGTTTCTCTTCTGTTAACCATGGTTATCTCTACAGAAACACATGCAATCATCATTGCACTGCACAAAAATGGCCTAACAGGGAAGAATATCGCAGCTAGAAAGATTGCACCTCAGTCAACAATCTATCGCATCATCAAGAACTTCAAGAAGAGAGGTTCCATTGTTGCCAAAAAGGCTCCAGGGCGCCCAAGAAAGACCAGCAAGCGCCAGGACCGTCTCTTAAAAGTGTTTCAGCTGCAGGATCGGGCTACCAGCAGTGCAGAGCTTGCTCAGGAATGGCAGCAGGCAGGTGTGAGTGCCTCTGCACGCACTGTGAGGCGGAGACTCTTGGAGCAAGGCCTGGTCTCAAGGAGGGCAGCAAAGAAGCCACTTCTCTCCAGAAAAAACATCAGGGACAGACTGATATTCTGCAAAAGGTACAGGGAGTGGACTACTGAGGACTGGGGTAAAGTCATTTTCTCTGATGAATCCCCTTTTCGATTGTTTGGGACATCTGGAAAACAGCTTATTCGGAGAAGACGAGGTGAGCGCTACCACCAGTCTTGTCTCATGCCAACTGTAAAGCATCCTGAAACCATTCATGTGTGGGGTTGCTTCTCAGCCAAGGGAATCGGCTCTCTCACAGTCTTGCCTAAAAACACAGCCATGAATAAAGAATGGTACCAGAATGTCCTCCGAGAGCAACTTCTCCCAACCGTCCAAGAGCAGTTTGGCGATCAACAATGCCTTTTCCAGCATGATGGAGCACCTTGCCATAAAGCAAAGGTGATAACTAAATAGCTCAGGGAACAAAACATAGAGATTTTGGGTCCATGGCCTGGAAACTCCCCAGATCTTAATCCCATTGAGAACTTGTGGTCAATCATCAAGAGACGGGTGGACAAACAAAAACCTACAAATTCTGACAAAATGCAAGCATTGATTGTGCAAGAATGGACTGCTATCAGTCAGGATTTGGTCCAGAAGTTGATTGAGAGCATGCCAGGGAGAATTGCAGAGGTCCTGAAGAAGAAGGGTCAACACTGCAAATATTGATTTGCTGCATTAACTCATTCTAACTGGCAATATAAGCTTTTGTTACTCATAATATGATTGCAATTATATTTCTGTATGTGATAAAAACATCTGACAAACACACATAAAAACCAGAGGGCAGCAGATCATGTGAAAATATAATATTTGTGTCATTCTCAAAACTTTTGGCCATGACTGTAGATAGGTCATAGAATGGTCAGAAAATATTGGTGTACAAATGGATGATGGGGGAGGGGGGGTTTATTAGGGCAGTGGATAGAGAGAGCCACATATTACAAACCAACAATAAAAAACAAGGTGCCCACGAAGTCTCAAGTATTCACATTCCAGGAATTGAATGTGAAAAATTAAATATTAACTTAAAATGTATGTTCACAAATGCCAGAAACCTAGTAAGCAAAATGGGGGACTGGAGCCTATTGTAATGGAGGAACACATAGATGTAGTTGGTGTGGCTGAGACATGGCTGGACTCACTTGACTGGGCTGTTAATACATTCTTTGGACAAGACATGGCCAAATGACAAGGAGTTGAGTCTGTCTGAATGTTAGGAGTGATATGAAGGGAAGTGTGAAAGAGGTAATTGTGGGTGGGGATGTTGAAACAATATAGGTGTAATTACAAAGGGGAACAAACACTGAGAAAATAATACTTTGAGTAATCTATAGACCCCCTAACATTACAGAGGAGATAAAAGTGCAGCTGTATAACCAAATAGAGCGGGCTGCACAGGCTGGTACAGTGGTCATAATGGGAGATTTTAACATCTTAGATATTGGCTGGGGTCATGGTTCTGCCTCAGATGCAAAGTAGAGAAAATTCCTCAACTTGCTGCAGGACCAATTTGTGGGACAGTTTATAAAAGATCCCACTAGGGGCAATGCTCTGTTGGATCTGGTCAATTCTAACAATGTAGAGTTTGTTGAGAATGTCATTGTTCATGAAACACTTGGTAACAGTGACCATAATATAATTATATTCCCCCTGAGCTGGGAGGACAAAAACACAATTTTAAAAAAGTTAATTTCCCACAGACTGAGTCAAGCACTTTAGGACACAGACTATCATCACAGAATAATAAAGAGGATAAATGGGAGAGCTTTAAATCTACTTTGGGTAATTATACTGCAAAATGTATCTCTAAAAGTAATATTAATGACTAACGTTAAACCCCGCTGCTTCTAAGGCTAGCAAGATACTGTTATGTATTAAACGAGGCATGGACTCGAAGGGTAGGGATGCAATGTTACTACTTAACAAAGCGTTGGTGCAGCCTCATCTGAAATATGCAGTTCAATTCTAGGCACCATTTCATAGAACAGATGGCCCGGAACTTATAAGGGGCATGGAAAGTTTACTTATGAGGGAAAATTAAAAGAATTCAATTAACTTAGTCTTGAGAAGAGGTATCTAAGGGGGGACATTAGGACTCATGCACATGAATGTATTTTTTGGTCCACATATGATCTGCAATTTTTGAGGGTCGAATGCAAACCTATTGACTTCAGTGGGGTTATAAAATATGTGGCCAGCACACTGTGTGCTGTCCGCATCCGTATGTCTGTTCCGCAGCCCCGCAAAAATAGGAACTATTCCTGTCCATTTTACAGACAAGGATAGGACTGTTCCATTAGGGGCCGGCCCTTCCGTTCTGGAAAATGCGAAATGCACATGGCCGGTATCTGTGTTTTGTGGATCCTTAATTTGCAGACGGCAAGACAGCCAACATGTGTATGCATGAGCCCTAACATGTATAAATGTATAACTGTCTCATACAACCAGTAGAGTGAACATTAGTGTAGAGCGAATCGAAGTGAAACTAATAGAGTTCGATCTGAATTTCAGGAAAAATTCGATTAATCACAAAGCTGAATTTTCTCACGCTTTGTGGTAACGAATCAGTTTTTCCTGAAATGCTGGTAAAAATAAGCATACTCACCTGATCCATTTGCTTGCAGAGAGGCTGTTGCAGCCATCTTGATTGAAGAAACCGTGCGAAATCTCGAGCTCATGATGACCATTTGAGTGACATCATCAGTGATTACATCACCTCATCCTGCTAGCATAATGATGTGATGACGACTAAGATTTTGTGCCGTTTCTTCAGTCAAGACGACTGCAATGGTCTCTCCCGTGAGCAAATGGATATGGTGAGTTTATATATTTTTTTAACCCTCAATCAGATGCTGTGATCAGCAATAAATGCGGCATCTGAGGGGTTCAATGACAGAGGCAGGGTGGTCGTCATTCTCCATCATTGCGCCTGGTGCATACAATGCAATGCAATTCGTAACAAATCGAATTTCTTTGTGAAATTCGGAGAAGCAGTCAAATCGAATTTTTGAAAACTTCGCTCATCCTATTTATGACTCTTGACTTTTCATATAATGTACAAATGCTCCAAGTGTCCTAATATCCGACAGCCGAATTGAACACATTCAGCTCACGTCTTCCTATCGCAATCGAACGCATAAAAATCTTGGCCCTATAAAACATGATAAACTAGCTAGAAAGCCAGACTTTGTTTTGAGTGTATTTTATTGAAGGACCTCTGTGGATTTTACTTGGAGCTGAGATGGAAGTTTGGAAACCCCGTCTAGCTACTTCAGATCAAATGTACCGCGATTCAATCAACTGCGAAAGCAGAAAGGCAGACACTTAAAAATGCTATCTGCAAAGAAGAGATGAATAAAAAACTGCTGAATAGAGAAACATATGACAAAAGCTAGCCCAGAATCAATATAATATATAAGTGATCTCATGCTGGCTACTTGTGGTGCACAATGCTGAAATATGAAAACCCACTATTGATTTTATGCTTGGATTTGCTCTTGCATGTGTTTTTGAGAATGTGGTGGTAAACTTATAAGAGGGTTGAAAATAGCTTTACTCCTCCGAGAAGAAACCATAACCTCTACTAACTTTGGTTGCTCTTGGTTACCGTTGACCAACAAATTGTTAAGTGACTGCTGCCTAGATCATGCCAGCATTGCAAATATTATGTACAGTATAATTTACAAGTGTCTTGCAATGTACGTAGATCTTTTGTAAAACAAACAACATGCGTATACACAAGATACAGTATGTTCTGGCTCCTTTCTTTTTTATTTTCTTCTTCCTGAAAGAAGGCAGGTGAAAGCATATGCAAATAGACAGTGCCAATACATGAAAATCACAGCAGGAGGGATCGAGGCTGACGGAATCTAAGATAGGGTGAAATGGGGAGGTGTGCTCTCAAAAACGATAATGAAGTCCATAACTAAGGGAAAAATAGTCCATGGCAAAGTACAAAATTACCATTCCAAAATGGCTTAAATGCTGCATAACTTTAACAATGTGAAGTAAAGTCCTGTGGGGCACAAGCTACAAGGAAGGCTTGAGGTAGTCAAAAGTAGACAACAGGAACAGATTCAATCTTGTATCCTGGGCTTTGTAGCTTTATTGCATATAAATGCGATCTAAGACTGGGTGGTATTCCAACCTCAGGCTCCTTTCCTTCCTGCTCTGGGTTCTTGGCAGGCTCTTTTTCTTCTGCTTTTGGTATAGGAGCTGTGGTGGTTGGGCAGTGGTATGTATTGTTGATGGTGGTTTATCTGAGGAGCATTGGTACTCTCCCTAGTGGTCATGATGGTATTTGTGAGCTCCTCTAGGCAGCAATACAACATAGCTCCACAGGTTTTCATGACAAGGAGTTGAGTATCCAACTGCGGTTCAGGAGTACATTGTGCGGTGTTTAAAGTATCATCATTTTCTGGCTTATTAATAGATAATGTTGACTCATGACCAAGATTTTGGAGTCATGTCTGTCTTCCTCAGTTTTTGGTGTATTTGGTGATGCCAGTTCAGATAAACTTAGGTTGACATCCAACTGGGAAGTTTCTATGGCAGCCGCTACAGGCAGTAACATTTGGCAGCTGCTTCCTCCATTAATGATCCATCATTCCACTGGAATGCGATTTGTGACAAAGTATTTTGCAACAATTCGAATTTCTTTGTTAGATTTGGCGAAGCAGCTGAATCGAATTTTTGATAACTTCGCTCATCTCTACTTATTACCATAGAAAAATGGGTCAGGTTCCGTATTTTTTGTTATACTGTTTTTTAGCATAAATATGTTGATTACTTAGCCAAGGATGAAATCAAATTTAAATCACTTTATTATCTCTACTGTAAAAGCTTCAAGTTTTGGGTGACCCCTGACTATTTTCTGAGGAACCTGTCGTAGGAATTGTTTATCATAAGGCTGCCATTAAGAATCAACAGAATGCAATTCTGATGTCTCAATAACTTCAGAGCCCTTTGAACATTTATCAAGTCACCTGTTACACTGTCATGTCCACTAGAGAACAATCTTTGCAACAAACTGATTTACACAAGTGTCACAAACATGATGGACTCAATGTAACACCTCTGTTACCAGTTTGGTAAAAAGAAGATAAATGTCCTTCTATGACACATGGGTTCATCAGGGAATTGGACCATACTGTGAAAGCAACAGTCTCTGACATTTACAAGTGTGCTTTATAAAAGATACAGAAAGTTGCCAAGAGGATTTCAGACAGTCACATCTATGCGCCTTGTCAGACTCTAAAGCCTGTGTTCATTTTCCTCTGTGTGTTCACCATGGAAAAGATTTATCTACAGCCTGTACAGAATACAATATGTGGGCATCAGAAAAGGTGCACTTGGGAAAAACAAGCAAGCTACTAATCTGATTACAGAATATACTGGGCATAGACACACTTTCCATTCCACTTCTATTTGTAATGGTACTGTTGTACTGTTCCCAGGCCTTTGGTTGAACTCATCATTATAGCATTAGATTGTGAAGTTCTGCCCCAGAATCTCCATGCTTTAAAGAGTTTAACTTTAAAGAGTTGAGCCAACACTCTTGTGTGAAGTATTACAGTGAATTCTGTATTTCTTCTGCAGTATTTAGTGTATTCATAAGAAAAAGGTACATTTAGTACACAAAATGAATGATCTGTTCTCGTAAGAGCCGCAATAAACAGATAATTAATTACATGGCTTGCTATTCACTGCTAATCACTCACAAATTTCAACCTTTTGACTGCACTTAAATGATTTCAAACCATTTTATTAATATCGTGTGAAGAGCGGAAACATTTCCTAAAATATTACTCTAATCATACAACAGTAAGACACCATGGAGAGCTAATTCACATAGTAGAAAACAAGCCGCTGGTGTAATAAATTATCTGACAACATAATTTAAACCTGATTTGTTTGTAAAAAAAATAGAAACATGCTTTAATTGGCTGTTTGGTAAATCTCAGGATGAACAAAGCTGTTAGAGAAGAACTGCTGTGAAGGCAATGTACAGTACAAGCAAAAGTGAATTAAAATGGTAAGATGAATACTTATTTCAGTGATAAAATTATATCTGCCTGCTAGAGGGAGCATTTTATTAATGACATCAAGCGGGGGCTTTATTATGGTCTTTTGGTGTCAAAAATTGCCAAATCATTGCATGAACCACATCTGCAAAAAAAAAAAAAAAAAAGTTTATGATTTTTTGGGGATTTGTTTGCTGCTCACAGCACTTTTTTTTTAAATAGAAGTAGATGAGTTGGGTATCCCCCCCTCCACATGGCCAAACGGTTTTACTATAGTTTATGCCACAAAATGATATAAATTGTAGTGTAAATCTATACTAGCTCATACCTGCTAGAAGTTGAACCAAATTTATTAAGAGGCCACCATTTCTTAAGGGGGTTGTCCCACAAAAACTATTCTACTGTTTTCAAACCAGCACCTGGATCTGAATTATTTTGTAATTGCACGTAATAGCATGTAATTAAAAATTTAGCATAGCCACTGAACCATTCAATAAAATGTATCTGTATAGCTCCACCTGCTGTTTGTTTTCTTTTTTCTTATTTCTTTGTCCTGCTCACTGAGATGGCTGCATATGCTCGGTTTCATGCTTCAGCTACCTCTTAAGTTGTGATCAGGAGAGCACAGCCACATCCCCTTAGCAGCAGAGTAGACACTCCCCTTGAGCTGTCAGCTTGATATAAATCTGGCAGAGCAATGAATGGGAAGATCTCTGGATCCATCGCTGGTTCTAGCTTGTTAGAATGAGATTGTCATGTATTATATGACTTGTATGTATATATTCTTATATTAGCAATGGGATAACCATTTTTTTAAAATTAATGCCAGTCTCACTAAATTCCCCCAAGTATAGATGGTGTTCAAGGGTTGACTGATCCATCTTTTTTTCCCCAGAGCGGGTACTACCATTCCTACACGTAGCTACTATCGCTAATGAGTAACCAATAATGTCATCTCTGTATTTGATTGCAGGTCCTTTGATATAGTGCCTTAATAGTATTGCTATGTAACTTATGTATTGTATTTTATGCACTTTGCCAGGTTGTCCAGCAGATGGCAGTGTGTCTGGCAGAGAGAGTGCATTTAGATTCTCCCTTTTTGGGCAGAAGTGGGCTAGTCCTTCCTACCAAGGGAGGGGTTGCAGGAAAATTTAGTCAGTCAGTGTTGGAAAGAGAAGAGACATGAACCATTGAGGGAAGCTCCCTCCTCCTGCAGCAGGAGCCTTCCAGGGGAAGCAGCTCATAGAGCACCACAACTCCAGGCAGTTCATAGACTATTATAGATATCATAGACTATAGATATTATGTGGGGGTCAATGGCTAAAGGTACCCCACTGAAAGGGACCAGAACTCCCACGTCCAGATACCAGACTGAAGCCAGAGATTAGAACAGCAGAGAGATAAGAAGTGAAAGTTAGAAGCCCAGGAACGCGAGGTCGCACATAATGCAATCCACAGCTATGTACCCAACCCCTGCGATGTCACAGCCCTTTAAAAGCCTGTGCGGTCTCTGCCACTGACTGCAAGCTAAGCATAGGGAGAGAAGAGACAAGCGCTAGGGACAGTTTTCAAGAAAGCCTTTAATTGTAGAATATTGGATAGGGAGAGTTCAGGAACAGTGCAGGGACAGTGTAGGGAGATCATAGGGAGAGTTTTCAGACACTTTAGGGAGAGCATATGGAGACTGCAGGGACAGTGCAGGTATAGTGCAGGAACTGTAATCTGAAGCTGAATGATTGACTCGCACTTCAACATCATCTCAACTGACATCAGACACACACAGCCAGGAGTTGGTGGGTTCCTCTGACACCACACTTAGTTGGCATGGCCCAGGAACAAGCTCTGTACCCTCACCTGTCCTGAACCTGCCACTTTCCTTTGCTGCTCCTTCTGCGAGGCAAGTAATGTCTAACCCTGGCTCTGCTCTGCTTTTCAGCAAGGACGAGCTTATTGAGGACAGTCAGCAGCTACTGGCCAGCCCAGATTTGGAGAAGAGGTCCACTTCTTCCACCTGTAGGTGTGCAAGTAGCGATGGTGACAGTTGCGAGAGAGCAGGTGTTGCAAGCTGTCAGGGCGGCCATGAGACTGGTGAGGGTGACATAAATGAGGAGCAGACAGTAGTGGATGATGATGTATCCGATTGCACGTGGAAGCTGGATGAAGAGGGGGCTTCATCATCATCATCATCATCAGAGGGTAAGGGTGGCAGCTTGCCCTTTAGACAGAGGCAGGGTGGCAGCATGCGGCTGAGCATTCTGGGTGCAAGCATCGCCTTGAGCCAGCAGTGTGGCAGCAGTGTGAGATCTAGAACCAAACATGCCTGGGGTAGACCATCTGCTACTCAGAAGCCTACCTGTCTGGAAACAATTAGCGTTGCTTGCGTAGTACAGCCACATTATCACCATTCAGCAGAGGGATAACTACTGGGTCTCCACAATGTTAGACCCTCGCTAACAGGCCAAAATGGAGGCCTTTTTACACCTGCTGAGAGGGATGATTAGCTCAAGTACTACCACAACATCCTACCGTATATAGTCCGTTGGTCGCTGCCTATGTGCACAATCGCTTATCCTCACAAAGGTCTGACTAGAGGGCCTTCTGCACTGATGCTCCACTGCCATGGCTGATGGAGGAGGCAGGGTGGTGGGGAACATAAGCAGCAGTAGCTCTGTCAGCAGTAATTTAAGTCTTGAGTCTCTGATGAGCACAAAGCCAGCAGCAGCAGTACATGGACCAGAACCGACAAGTGGTGGATACTTGGACTGCACCCTGTCACCCCAGATCCAAAACAGTAATGTTCTGACTGCAGTGTGCTGCCACGGCAGAACATTGTGAAATATGGCCTGTTACTTCTGGCCATGTGATTCAGCCACTATTCTGATGCTGCCACCCACTGGCTGCCTCTGCTGCCATCTTCTTCTACTGTCACCATCTTGTGCTGTTACTGCCACTGCTGGTGTCCTCCTTCCCCCCCCACACACATACAGACACACACACACTCTGTGACTGGGCCACTATGTTGACTCCTCATACTATTGCCACCCTCACCACTCTGTTCGGCGGCCACTAGCTGTTTGGCCTTGTTGACATTACTGTATATTTACCCCTTCTTCTCAATTACACTGTCGGTGTTTTGCATCAGGATTTTATCATGATTTGGAAGCCAAAAGCAGGAGTGAGTCCAAAACACAGAAGACATGGAACTATTTCCATCACATCATCTTTGTTTTGGACTCACTCCTGTTTTTGTCTTACAAATAATGATCAATAACTGACTAAATACTGACCATGTGAAGGCAGATGCTCAAAAGACAGGATCCATTTTTTTGGGTTGTTCTTCTGATGGATCTGAAGAAGTCAAAAATAATCAGTGACGTCAACACAAACTGACTGCTGACACCCTCCCCACTCTGTCATGAAGGCCACTATTTGAATTAGTGGCTAACAAAATAGGTTATCTATCAATGTATGCGGAAACTGAAGATGGTGTAACATGAGACAGCTCTTTCCCACTATAGTAGAATCAGTGGCTAACAGAACAGGTTATCTATCAATCAATGTGGACATCACACAAACAGTGAATTGAGACAGCTGTTTTCCACTATATTAGAATCATGGACCACTGCACGATTAAGTACATTGTACCTGACGCTAACATTGACCTGTAAGGTTGAGTTTACACTTCAGTTATTTGGTCAGTTAATTCCAGCAGTTACTGTATGGTGAGACAAAATCATGAGCCAATCCTACTTTCACATAAGGTATCATGAAAATATCTGAACCTGTTCTGTGTTTTTGACCTGTAACTGACCAAATAAGCGAAGTGTGAATTGAGCCCAATAGTGACGCACAGTCATTCTACAGCTAACAGAAGTGATTCAAAAGCATGTGGTTTCACTGGCACAACATGATGATCTCACTGTAGGCTGGGATAAAGCTGATTTAACGCGCTTTGTGAAACATTAATTTGGGACAAAGCAAATTTCTTGTTGAAATTTGGCTAAGCGTCTAAATCGAATTATTAAAAAATTCACTCATCTCTGGCTACCAACATATGTGTGACACTCTGTGCTCTCACTTCATCTTATGAGAATAGAATATCTACCTTTGTCACACAAATATTGTGACTAGCCATATGTTCTTAAAGAGGCTATGTGATCTAATAAAGGTATTGAAAGATACTTATCAGTAGCTATTTTTCATTTAAATCTTTTTTGCCCAGATCTTTCTTGCACTTTTGTTTTGATGCTGCTAGGGCTTTCAGTGGGCAGGACTATCATGTAAAGGACAGCAGTTTCAAATATTCCTCTCACCATTATTGACTCTATTTGATGCCCATTACTGTCTTCACACACAAACAGCTTTACTACTAAAAAAAACTGTTCTACTAGTCAGCATGAAATATACCATCCCTCTGGAGGTTGGGAGGGATGAGAGCATGGAGCAGTGGAGATGAGGCATGTGATGTGTGACATCCTGTACTATAGGAAGGGAAAGAAGGGGGATAGTAACATGTTCAGTAGATAGGATGTCACACAAACAGCAAGGCACACAAACCTGGAGCACGGTCACATTACTACATCTGACCCTGGCTTACAGAAACATCTCAGACCATACATTAGTAGAGATAACATTCCTGCAAATAAGCCATCTACAAATAATTTTTAAGAGGTGAAAACCCCTTAATAACAACACAAGGAAGTAATTTCATCTCTCTGGGAGACAATCTTCATTATTTGATTAAATTATATTATTTTTCTACTGCAAGTTACTGTAGGTCATTTTTAAATGGAGGAAATATTTACTAGGGCTGCCAAATGCACCATTTGACAACCTAAATTCAGTTTCATTTTTTCCAACAGTTGGCAACAGAGTTGATAGAATTTAATGTAACCTAGAGCAGAGAATATTCATGAGTGTCAGGCTCTTAAAAAACGACAGAGGGGAGAAGTTTTGGTGTCAGTTTTACATCAGTCTTTGGTTTGTGTTGCTGATCCACATTTATATAGTGGGGCTAGGTTTTATTAAATTTGGCCAAGTGCGATGTGGTTTCACCACTGCCAGTGGAAGTGTACCAGGGGTTTAAAAATTTGTCCATCCATGAGACATAACACTGTTTTAATATCTAATCATGACCAACTACAGTCCACTTCTGAGTGTGAAGCTCACCAAATGTTACACAATGTAGCACTCAACATCTCTTGTGACATGTTTACACCACAAAGCAAGAATTTCAGATTTGATAACTGACCCCATGAGTACTTTTTATATTCACAATGTCAACACATGCGTTTAATTTCATCTCGTTTCCTCACCTGTGGGATTGTTGTCATCTGAGGAGAATGTATTCTTGGTGCGTGAGATGTCTTTATGAGAAGCCAGGAAAAGAACCACTTCACCTTTCTCATTTTTTATTGGAACAATATCAAGGAGACACCAGAATGATCCACCTACAAATGAAATGAAAGACGTCAGCACTCTTTTCTGTTTAGAAAATGACGCACACAATTTAGAAAGATTTTCAAGAAGAAGGGACCCTTACATACACAGGGGTTTTCATTTCTTTACAAATGTTGCAGCTTTACAACTTTTTGCATGTTTTACAAATGTTATGTTGCATGAAACTTTACAACTTATATATTGTAATAACTTTATGTTGTGTTATATTAATTTAAAGACTATGGACACCTCTGTTTTATTTACTTAAATTCATGCATTTTGCAGCTAAAACATTTGTTAAATTTGGTTTTGCCTTTTTTAAAGTTGCATGAATGGCTTTCCATGTCATACATGGACAGGTTGGGTCCACCAGAGTAGAAGCCAGTGATAGTTGGTTGTCCACTTTTGCCAAAGTGTGTGTGGGCGGGGGGGGGGGGGGGGGGGCTAGAAGAGGGGCATTCTGACCTCAGCTTGACTTGTCAGCTTTACGGTATGTATGTCGTTATTTTTATTTCAAACTCGGACTTGCAATCTTCCCTACCGATCTGCCTGGCCCACCTTTGTTGAAAGCTGATTTTCTGTACAGTAAAATCACTTCGCTTTTGAAGCAAAGTTGCAGATATCACAGTAAAACCATAGTGATTTTACTGTAGTTAAAGGTGACTGGTGGTAGAGATAACATAATTTAAGCAAAATTGTGGCAAAAATACAACTAAAGTGGTTGAAGAAGATTTAGTGACTGCAAAGTCACATGGAAAAGGTTCTTCACCAGCACCACAGAAGAAGAGGAGGAGGGTTCAACCTGGAAGAAGTTGGTGGAGAAGGAGGGCACAGCTCATAAGAAGATGACACAGACAAGAAAAAGGTGGGGGTCATCAGAACCATAGGTACCATTCTATGTAAGAGAGGGGGTCACCATGACGAGCAGTATGTGAGGGGATCACAATGAAGACTAGTATATGAAAAAGGGGGGCATGGTGAGCACTACGTAAAAAAGGAATAGGGGACTATGAAGATCAGCATGTGAGAAAGAGGGAGGACAGTGTGAAGCAGTATGTGACAAAGAGGGCTTGGAGAGTAGTGAATGTGAGAAAGAAGGGGCCATGTTGAGAAGCCTTCTTTGTGATGTGGGGGTGCATGTTTGAATTGGAAGCTGTGGGCTACTTGTTAGTGGTGTGTCTAGTGTCTCTAGTGTTTATGTAGTTATTTACTGTTTGTATATAGTGTTTATAGTGTCAGTATGTGAGTTGCGTGATTGCTAAATAGAGGAGTCTGAGATCTCATTTTTTTTAATTTGGTCTGATCTGAGGTCTGAATTTGTGTAGAGGGTCTGATCTGAGGTCTAAGTAGTGGATACTAGAGTAGTTGGTCTCTTTTCCCTTTCAATGTAGGAGCACTCCAAGAATAACCCTATGGAACTTCAGGGACCTGACTGAGGTGCAATCGTGTCTGTCAGCACATGACTACAGCCTTTGTCAAAATGCATTGACTGAAAATAGGCTGCTGTAAATTACATTTGCATTCTGCACGTGATGCTTACTGATAAATTGACTTGTTTGCAGCCTTGCAGGTTATTATTGGATGTTGTAAAGGTAGCAACTCTAATAACAGTATTCTAATATGTAATTTCTGAATATAATTGTAATTCCAAACTGGAGTTCAACGTCTTAAGGGGGAAAATTTGCTGAAATAAAAAAATGATTCACAAACTGCTGAGCTGTGTGAATTGCTGAAATTCAGAACCGATCTGTAGCTAGAAACATTTATTTTGGCTAATAAATGCTTTGGTAAATTGATTTCATTAAAGTTTTTAAACAGTTTGCCCTCTGCAGCTTTTATGTATCACAATACATAGCAAGCTACAGAATGACGTTCACAGTTATATCTATCAGTGAGCTTATCTAATTGCTCAATTTCTAGAAACTCCTGTTTCCTCCTAAGCAGTCATCCTGCATGGAAGTCTCTGTTAGGGTTCTCTGTCACAGAATCTGTAAAAATATAGGACAAAATAGAGCTGCATGCTACGCTATTTTGTCAGATGCAGTGGCGTTACGATAGGGAAAGCAGGGGAAGCGGCTGCTTCGGGGCCCGGGATAACAAGGGGCCCGGCGCCCGGCAGTGTGTCAGTGATGTTTTATAATTATTTAATACTGTTTTTCAGGCCATACCGGGCCCTTTCATATACAGTGTGTGACATAGGGGCCCGCGCCCGGCCTGCTACATCAGCCCCCATCCATAATGTCATCCCTGCCGAAGCGCTATTATGAACACCACCAAGTCTGTGCCTCCCTGGCCCTTGTCTGCGCCCCCTTGGCCCCTGTGTGTGCCACTCTGGCCCTTTCAGTGCAGCCCCTGGCCCTTATCTGCACCCCTTTGGGCTTTGTCTGTGCGCCCCTGGCCTGTGGCTCCCCAGGCCACTGTCTGCGCCCCTGGGTTCTGGCCCTTATCTGTGTACCCCCCCCCAGGTCTGGGTCCAAGTCACAGGAGTGTGGGGGTTGCATGGGAGGAGGGTTAAGATTTGACAGGGCCCCCCACAACAGTATTATACAATGACACTACATGACAGACAGTCATGTAGTGTCATTGTATATATAGGAAAAGGATGGCGTGGAAGCCTGGTCTAGATTGGGACTAGTAACAAGTGCGGGGGCAGCGGAGGGGGCGTGCTTGGGCCCCTCGGGGGGGGGGCCCTTACAGAAATTTGCTGTGGGGCCCAGTCACTTCTAGCTACGCCCCTGGTCAGATGAAATGCCAAACTCCTGAACCGAAACCTGACGGGCCCCATTATAGTCTATGGCAGGGGTCAGCAACCTCTGCCACTCCAGCTGTTGTGAAACTACAACTCCCAGCATGCTCCATTCACTTCAAGGAGAGTTCTGAGAACAGTGAAGCAAGTGCATTCTCGGAATTGTAGTTTCACCACAGCTGGTGTGCCGAAGGTTGCTGATCCCTGGTCTATGGTGTACATCCAGCGCCGTAGCAAAAAAGTACATGTATTTCAATAAAAAAAATGTCCCAAAGGTATCCACATACTGTCCCATTTAGTTTGTGCAATGACTCAAACTCTTGTCCCGGCTAGGTAAGAACGATTTCATAAAGAAGCAAAGTGATGGAATTTTAAGTCAGATGACTGCACATGTTCATATGATGTAAACCCATTATAGATAGTTTGGATTTGAAGTAAAGAATGAAAGGAAAGCAGCCAACTGGTGCTATGAATATACAGGAACGCTATAAAGACTGGGAAATGCATCCAAGATGGCTGCCTCATTTGGTTGAGAAAATGCAAAAATGTAGAAAACTCCTTCTCTATGTGTCCAA
Source organism: Rhinella marina (assembly GCA_900303285.1). Lineage (NCBI taxonomy): Eukaryota > Metazoa > Chordata > Amphibia > Anura > Bufonidae > Rhinella > Rhinella marina. The sequence continues at coordinate 394,448 of ONZH01019281.1, read as the reverse complement.
AAATTTGACCAGTGCTGTATGCTTTTTTTCTGGTAAATCTACTTCAGTATACATAAATATTTTAATCATGTACAGCATCATCAAAAGTAAGGGTCTCGGTTTTTGGTCTAGAAAATGGCTTATATCTACAACGGCAAGGGAGCTGGTGTAGACTTAAAGGGGTTGTCCAAGTTATGAAAAAAATATATAGCACTGTAAATCTGATGGGCAGCAATATATAACTAAGTTAAGCAAGTTTCAGGCAAATAAAATCTATATTTCCTCATTTCCCTGGTTCTCTTCTGGCCTTTGTTTACCTGCAGTAATAACAATCTCAGCCCCTCCCCCTTCCTGCTTTGCAAAGGGAGTGAATACAAGAGATGCCTGAGTGACATGTCTGCAGGAATACTCAGCAGCATGTTGTATGTGTAGGACTACAAGTCACAGCTTTATGTACAATGACACAGCTGATACGCACAGGAACTTCCCCCTACCTGTTCTTGTACAATACAATTCCTCTACAGCTCCTGTGCCCAGCATTTGTCTCCTCACTGCCTGCAGTGTAAAGCCTGTTGTAAAGCCTTGAGCCCTCAGTGTTCTGGCTGAAGGGATTAATGTTTTATCTGAAGGAATCCAGGGAGAGAGCAGATAGCAGCACGGCAGTGCAGGGGGGCATGGCCAGTGACGTCTCGTGTACAGACTGTTCTCTGATCTCTGAGGCTTGTGCACAAAACATCAAAGAACAGGGAGATAAGCTGACATCACAGGTCATGTGACCCTCAGTGAACTCTGAGAAACCAGGATCTTTAGAAGCACAAAGTATATGGGAAAGTTGTTATACTTGACAAGTTAGTAACATACAAAGAGCAAAAAAATAACTCGGACAACCCCTTTAAGTCTGTCGTACGGCCTGCTAGAGGAAGTGCCAAAGTTAAGCAGAGGCCTTGGCCTCCATATAACTTTGGCTTTTTCTCCAGCAGTACAGAAAGACTTAAGGCCGATATGGAAACGCCAGTCTTAATAAATAAGCCCCTAAGTCTCAGTTCACATATGTATTGTGGATGTAATTCAAAATGGAAACCACAAAGCTTGCCAGATCCGTTGCCTGATGGATCCCAAAGGTACCTGATGTACCCTATCGACTTATAATGGGATCCATTGAGATTGTGTTGTAGCTTATGTCACGTTCAACAGCACGGATAGTGTTGCACGTTGCACTATACATGTCATCAAATCTGTTGGAACTGCCAATGGAGACCCTAAAGGCAACACACCCTGGCTGAGCTCTGTTGGTTTACTATGTGAAGATGTAACATTGATAGACGTTTCTATGCATTGTAAATACTAAATCAGCTGACAACTAGTTATATAGTACATTCTTTTCAATTCCAGCATAACACAATGAAGAACCAGAAAATATAACTGGAGACACAATGTATGTGGATTCAATCATTAGTCATAAGCATTTCCATTTCATCAAACTTCTATAACACTGGCTACAGTATTTCATATCACTCCAATCAATCTCGCTAATGTATTTTGGCCAGAGCAAAACCAATTTCTATAATTCAGTGTTCTTTTAGCTATGAAATTTGGGAGGTTTTTAGAAAATCATTACATTTCATGCTCTCTCTTGACAGCTACAGCTGTTGGATATATTTGTAAAATGTATACAACATTGTCACATTCCATTACTTTTTCAGGCAAATTTCATAACTGCACCAACATCTGAAATACAATTATGTACTACTGTGATTTGTCAGCTAGAGAAGCATAAAAACACTAATTTATAGGCAATGTGTTAGTTATAAACAGTTAATAAAATCTCAAGATATATCATCCATTTATTTAATTTATTTAATAAGTTTATTAATGGTCCTGTGAAAGGAATGAAAAAGAAAGTAATAGTTATTTTAGATGTCATTAAATTTACTACGAAAATCTCCACAAAAAGGTCAAAATAAGGATTAATCATCTAAAATTTCTCTACCTCGCTCCTTCCTATTGTACGTTCTTCGTCTAGGTGTGTGCATTACATTAACATTTATGTCAATAGTAATATAGGCTTTCACCATTGTATTTAAATTACAAAAACATCTAATGCGGTTAAATCAGCTATCAAATTTCATACAGTCTGAATCAAAAGGGCCACAATTGCCCTGAGCATTCAAGTATGATACTCTGGGATCTCCTAGGACTGTAATCAAACCATTTCATGTTCTTTAACACCAAGTCAGAATAGGAAAGTGACGGTGACATATCTGTCAATGGGTAAACGGATGGTAAATGGTGTCACCACGCCCAGTCAGTGTGCACAAGATTTGGTACATTTTCTTCAATCAAGAAATGGATGAGGTGAGTATGTATTTTTTTACCACCATTTCAGGAAAAATTGATTCGTTAACACGAACCGTGAGGAAATTCGGCTTCATGACAAATAAAAATTTTTTCTGAAATTCGTACTGAAGTAAACTTTGTTAGCTTCAATTCACTCAACACCCTCAGAACTAACCCTCAGAATAACATTATCATATTGCATATACCACACAGTAAACGCCGTAAAAATAAATCAGACAAAATAGTGTTAAAATTGCTGTTTTATTTTATCTTCACCCTTGAAAATTAAATAATGATATATGATGTGATGTCTTTTGTTTTGTACATGAACCCTCTGAATTGTAAAGTGCTGCAGAATATGGTGGTACTATATAAATAAAGATGATTATTATTATTTATAATAAAAAGTGTTTTAATTCACTATTTGTACCATAAAATGATTAAAAAAACTACAGCTCCTCAAAAATGTAAGGTGTCTTATAGCTAAATTGAAGAAAAAATAAAAAGCTATGATCACAGGTGCTCACAGACATCTATTCTTTCAGATATCTCCTAGAGCTTAAAGCTATTTGTTCCATCACTTGGTATCAAACATGTTGGAGTGGCAGACTGAAGAGCTTGCCCAGTAACTATAGGTTAGGTGATTTATTTACAATGTACACTACCGTTCAGAAGTTTGGAGTGACCCAGACAATTTTGTGTTTTCCATGAAAACTCATACTTTTTTTAGCAAATGAGTTGCGAAATGAATAGAAAATATAGTGAAAACATTGACGAGATTAGAAATAATGATTTTTATTTGAAATAATCATTTTCTCCTTCAAACTTTGCTTTCGTCAAAGAATGCTCCATTTGCAGCATTGCAGACCTTTGGCATTCTAGCTGTTAATTTGCTGAGGTAATCTGGAGAAATTTCACCCCATGCTTCCAGAAGCCCCTCCCACAAGTTGAATTGGCTTGATGGGTACTTTTTGCGTACCGTACGGTCAAGCTGCTCCCACAACAGCTCAATAGGGTTGAGATCTGGTGACTGCGCTGGCCACACCATTACAGATAGAATACCAGCTGCCTGCTTCTTCTCTAAATAGTTCTTGCATAATTTGGAGGTGTGCTTTGGGTCATTTTCCTGTTGTAGGAGGAAATTGGCTCCAATCAAGCACTCTCCACAGGGTATGGCATGGTGTTGCAAAATGGAGTGATAGCCTTCCTTATTCAAAATCCTTTTTACCTTGTACAAATCTCCCACTTTACCAGCACCAAAGCAACCTCAGACTATCACATTACCTCCACCGTGCTTGACAGATGGCGTTAGGCACTCTTCCACCATCATTTCAGTTGTTCTGCATCTCAAAAATGTTTCTCAGTGTGATCCAAACACCTCAAACTTCAATTCGTCTGTCCATAACACTTTTTTCCAATCTTCCTCTTCTATCTGTGTTCTTTTGCCCATATTAATCTTTTCCTTTTATTAGCCAGTCTCAGATATGGCTTTTTCTTTGGCACTCTGCCCTGAAGGCCAGCATCCTGGAGTCGCCTCTTCACTGTAGACGTTGACACTGGCGTTTTGCAGGTACTATTTAATGAAGATGCCAGTTGAGGACCTGTGAGGCATCTATTTCTCAAACTAGAGACTCTAATGTACTTGTCTTGTTGCTCAGTTGGGGCTTTCCACTTCTCTTTTAACTCTGGTTAGAGCCTGTTTGTGCTGTCCTCTGAAGGAAGTAGTACAAACCGTTGTAGGAAATCTTCAGTTTCTTGGCAATTTCTCGCATGGAATAGCCTTCATTTCTAAGAACAAGAATAGACTGTCGAGTTTCACATGAACATTTTTCTGGCCATTTTGAGAGTTTAATCGAACCCACAAATGTAATGCTCCAGATTCTCAACTAGCTCAAAGGAAGATCAGTTTTATAGCTTCTCTAACCAGCAAAACTGTTTTCAGCTGTGCTAGCATACTTGCACAAGGGTTTTCAATTAGCTTTCTTACACAGTTAGCAAACACAATGTACCATTAGAACACTGGAGTGATGGTTGCTGGAAATGGGCCTCTATACACTATATATGTAGATATTCGACGTTTGCAGCTAAAATAGTCATTTACCACATTAACAATGTATAGGGTGTATTTCTGATTAATTTAATGATATCTTCATTGAAAAAAACTGCTTTTCTTTCAAAAATAAGGAAATTTCTAAGTGACCCTAAACTTTTGAACGGTACTGTATACAATGTGTCTGTATATTTTCCCATTGTTTACTAAACTTTTATTCACTTAGCCTTTGTTGACTCTAGTTTATAATCCATTGTAAAACAACTCAAGCGAGATCCATCGTATTCTGTTGTGGTGTGCAAGCAGTGCTAATATTTCCCATTAAATATGGCAGAATCTAGAATGGAAGCTCCAAATTGAGCCTCCAACAATGATATGAACAGAGCCTTATAATTTATAAGTCGTTAGTCAGAGAATCTACTCCAGAGAAATAATCTGACTCATCAGGCATTTGTTTTCTTTCTCCCATGAGGCACAATGGCCCAAAGTTTGCTTCATAAACTAAATTGTTAAGGCCTCAGAAACATTAAACTTAATGAATACATGTTTTTTTTTCAACTTTTTCAACATGAAACTTTGTAGTTTAAATGATTGATCGAAATTAGAAAAGGATCTGGAGAGAACTCCCGTGAGACTGTGACATCATTTCACATGGGTGAGACTTTGTGAGTGGCCAACGCAGCTTTGTGCAAGCACACTGGAACCTGGGAGATATGGGCAAGGTATTTATTTAGCACTAGCTAGGGAGTTGTTGATGTCTGTCACTGCAGCAATACCAGCCATAGTCTGCCAGTATGCTGGTGATGATTTTACCCATTTATCACTAGTTTTTTTTTTCCCCTCAGAAGGGGATAGTATTCGATCATTAAACTACCGATCATAATTCTCCCACCCATCATCATCCGGGAACAGTTTATTTATTTATTTCCTATATACTCACAAAAAGGTACAATTCAAGAATAACAATCTACTACATTAATCCACTTCTTCACTTTCCATATCCCTTCTGCATCAACCTCCCCTTTACTTTTTTATACCACAAATAACACACATACAATTTTCCTAATACCATTCGTACACTATCTCTTACAGTCAATTGTTTCCTCTTAAACATATACATTCTTTACGTCCCACAATACATATATAGTGTCACTCATACCCAAACCAAACATAAGCAACTCAAAGGACAACAAACTGATCCCAGTTATTTCTTTACATAATGGTCCCATTCTTCTAATCAACTCCCTTGCAAACTTACAATTCCAAAATAAATGTACAATACTCTCATTTCCATCACAAATCTCCCTGGGATATACATCACTTCTAACTAATCCACGATTCCTCTGAAACTCTCTTACTGGCAACATCCCATGCCAAACCATGTCACTCTGTCTATTAGTTAACCCATCCATCCTAATTTTCTTCCATACCTTCGCCATGCATTCTATTGTTGTCACTATAATAACATATCGGTGTCTGGTGACCATTGGGTGTTGTGAGGTCCTCTTTTATGACATAAGAGGACACACAGTTTGAGGCTAACCCCCTTCATATGCGCGACCAAACTACTGGACCGATTTTCACCAAATTCGGCACACAGGTACATCAGGTGCCCGGGAAGGTTTTAGACCAGGTCTCATCTCTCTAGGACATAACATTCCGAGATATTCCCAAAATATGACCTGCATTAGCCAATATTAGCCTGACAGCATTGGTTTTAAACCCCAACTGCCATTCTCTGCACAGACACACACAGGGAGGGCAGGTTTCCATAACAACACAGCCAGGTAATTAGCAGCCAGCTGAGGATCTCAGGTAACAATCCAGTCATTTCTATTCAATGCTTTAAAGGGGCAGAGCGCTGTGGATGATACTGTTAAAGGGGTAGTCCGGTTACCATAAATATAACTTATGTTTTAGACTAATTTTAGACTATGACCATTCAGTAGTAAATCTTCCACTGCTACCCATTGCGTGTTCTCATAAATTACCATGGCACCGACCTGTGATTCACACCACTCTCAAAAGAAGGACTTACAACACCTGCTCCAGGTTTCACTAAGCCACATCCCGACTCTGTCAGGCCACGCCCCCTCCCCCCTCCGCAGCCAATTGGGATTGAAAAAATGAAGGTAAAAATAAACTTCTGTCAGCTGCAGGGGTGGGAGGGTGAGTTTCTCTCTGCAACAACACACAGAAACATTAGATGAAATAGACTAATATTAGACTACTACCGTTCAGTTGTAAGAAAAGATGTTTTCTTCCTCTAAAAGGACTTAAAAGCAACCCCCCCAAGGTCCCGCTAAACCACGCCCCTGGTCAGGCCACGCCCTCTCCCACTCCGCAGCCAATGGGGATTGAAAAAATGAAGGTAAAAATCAACTTCTGTCAGCTACAGGAATGGGTGGGAAGCAGACTTTCTCTCTGCAATGACACACACACAAACATTAAATGAAATAGATTAAATATACCCGTGCGAGGCAATGTTTTCTTCCACTGCTACCCACTGTGTTTCCTCAAATTACCATGGCATTGACCTATAATTCAGGCCATCCTGAAAAGAAGGACCTAAAAGCACCCCCCCCTTCCCCCAAGATCCCGGTAAACCACGCCCCCGACCCGGTCAGGTCATGCCCCCTCCCACTCCGCAGCCAATGGGGATTGAAAAAATGAAGGTAAAAATCAACTTCTGTCAGCTGCATTGACTTTCTCTCTGCAACGACACACAGAAACATTAAATGAAATAGATGAAATATACCCAGGCGAAGCCGGGTCTTTCTGCTAGTTTTAATGTAACTAAGGCTACTTTCACACTAGTGGCAGGCCTGATCCAGCAGGTGAAGGGTGCTGCCGGATCAAGACTGCCACAGCGACATGTGTGGAGCCGGAACCGCGCTCCGGCCCCACACATGTCACACAGTACATACATACACACACACAGACACACACACATATACACAGACAAATACACATACATACATACTTACATGCTCCCGGCAGGTCTTCAGAGCGACGGAGAAGCAGGACGGCTCACACAGGTGACGATTCCCCACAGCGCCCTCTGCTGGGCGCCTGGTGGAAACGTCACCTGTGCGCACCGTCCTGTTCCTCCGACGCTCTGAAGACCTGCCGGGGTGCATGCAAGTATGTATGTGTATTTGTAAGTGTATATGTCTGTGTATGTTTATCTTTATGTGTATGTCTATGTCTGTATGTGTGTATGTGTAGCCGGATCCGTCATGAACTCCATTGAAAGTCAATGGAGGGCGGATCCGGTTACCATTGTGGTCACACCAGACGGATCCACCCCCATTGACTTGCATTGGGGGTCATTCCGGATCCGTCTTGGTGCGGATGCCTGGACCGGAGAGCAAACCGCAGCATGCTGCGGTTTGTTCTCCGGTCTGAAGACGGAACGGAATGCTTTCAGGAGCATTCCGTTGTCTTCAGTTCAGTTTTGTCCCCATTGACAATAAATGGGGACAAAACGGAAGCGTTTTATTCCGGTATTGAACCCCTATGACGGAACTCAATACCGGAATTTTAAAACGCTAGTGTGAAAGTAGCCTAATAAGGGTTACATTTTATTTTGCTCACTCATCTCCTAGATTATGTAGCTGTTGGTGCTGATGAATTGTCTACAGTCAGTAGATAATTAGATTGTACATTGTATTTTTGTTTAGAAAAGGATCTGCTTTTTTTTCCTCAGGAACAACATCACTCTTGTCCACAGGCAATGTGCAGTTCTGTGGCTCAGCCTCAGTCACTTGAATAAATACCAATGTCTGTGTTCTTTGTTTCCCATAATGCAACATTCCTAAAGTGTTCTATGTTAGCACAGGTTCCCATACACTAGTAGTCTTTCTAAAAGCATAGGTTAGTTAATTGGTGGTGTTAATATAACGTCACAAAAACAGCTTGTTCATTTACTTTTTCCGTCTTTAATTAAAAAAATGGTCCCACTTCAATCAGCACCAGGGGATGGATTATCGCTAGCAATTTTGCATGTTACTACAAATGTTAAGCAAATGAAATGCTAATTTAATCCATTGGAGAATCAGTCTCATGGAAATGTGAGTTTTGGGTCTCCTGGGTGTCAGAATTACATATTTAGCAGACTCTTCATATTTTCCCCTGTCAGTTTTATTTAATATATGCAGTTGCAGGCTAAGTTTTTTTCCAACACTCACATGACTTCAAAGCAAGAAATGGGTAAGAAAAAACATCGATATGCTAGATTATATTATATACTGTGAAAAAGTTCACTTCAAACAAATCTAGCCTGGGCTTAGATTTTGGCCTCTACCAGGTTGCTATCTTAGTAATTAATTATCTGGTTGTCAGTCTATTTTGGAGAGAAGGAAGCTGGCGCGCCTACATAGAGTCATGTAGTAACAATAACTCTGCCAGAGAATTCAAAAAAACACTGAAAAGATGATTAATTAGGGTGCCTTCACCCGTGGTAGAAAATGTGCCACATAAGCAGTTCCCCCATGATATTCTATGGCGTTGAAAAGTGTCAATCCATGCCCTGTGTTTCCGCTGTGGAATAACATTTTGTAGTGTAAATCATGAAGTGTCACTGCTTTTGTGAAGCAGAATATGCATTTCAATGGAGGACATAATTCGAAGTAAAATATGATGTGTAAAAATCTGCATGAAAATACATGCATAAAGATCTAAAAAAAAAACCTCAAAGAATCCAAAACAAAATCTGAATCTTTACACATATCCGCATCTACGTGGTTTCTGGCAAAATTTTCCATCTCCTATGAAGGCACCCTTAAAGGGAACAAATTTTATCTGTCAGCTAAAACCATATAGCTACACATATTTTTTTCCAATCTGTTTTTATTTTCTGATAGTAGATTTCTTTATTCTAAACAGCATTTATAAAGCATTAAGAAAATCGCTTTACGGCAGCCCCACGGGCCATAGACACAATGGGCAGGAGAGGACCTCATTGACTTCTATGGGAGAGTTTACTAGGCATGCTCTGTGATCTGTGCAGAGGTCGTTGTACAAGGAAAGGATAGATAAACTTTGATAATGATTTACTGTGAATGATGGATCCTGTCTTGTATATACATAGAGGTGATGTCATTACAGGCAGGATTAGAATGACATATAAGCAGATAATTGAAGTAAAATGGTCTGTATAGACCAAGAGCACATTCACCTCTGTCTCATGTGTACTGACCGCAGATACTTATTGGTCTACCACCCTATGAAGTATGAATTGGTTGCCGTGTTGTGCATACTGGCCGTAGAAACTTGTGCTGTGAACATGACCACTGTGTTTGTATCTCCTCTCTGTTCAGCAAGGTAGGGGTTAAAGAGGTTGTCTAGGCTTTTAATATTGATGACCTTTCCTCAGGATAGATCATCAATATAGATCGGCGGGGGGTCCGACACCCCCATGATCAGATATTTGAGGAACTGGCACGCGCAGTGCGCACGTGCCGTCTCCCTTCTCTCTTCCTGTTCACTGCTCTATGTCTGTGGAACAGTAGCAGCAGCAGACGTAAACACTGTGTGCACCGTCTCCTCAAACAAGTAACCGGCAAGGGTGCCAGGTAACGGACCCCCTCCGATCTGATATCTGATAAAAAGCCCGGACAACCCCTTTAACCCTTAGAGTACCAGTGCCGTACATGTACGGCGCTGGGACGATGCGGACACATGGCGCCCGCTCGCACGGGCGTCATGGCCGGCAAGTCTCTGCTGTTTCTAACAGCAGAGACTTGCGGGTACTTACCGCCATCGGCGGCATCTTCTTAGGCCTTTAGATGCCGTGATCACACGTGGTCACGGCATCTAGTTGCGTCTAAACCCGGAAGCGTACGCTTCCGGGTGGTGTACAGACACCCCGTGTGGCCAATCGGGGTGTCTGTACTCGATCTGAAAGCTGTAAACCTCGCTGATGAGGTTTACAGCTTTCAAAGTGCAATTCTTATTCTGGCCACTAGATGGCAGGCCAGGATAAGAAATGAGCAAAATCGGTCATTAAGTAAAAAAAAAAAAGACCCTCATTGCTCATAAAGAAAAAATAAAAAACACAATCTATTTGCTCATATTTGAGCTTTAAAATGATCACAAAATTTTTTTAAAAAATGTTAAAAAATATATAAAAAATAAAAAAATATAAAAGTTCAAATCACCCCCCTTTCCGTATAATTAAAAAATAAATACCTAAATAACAATAAATATAGACATCATGGGTATCACCGTGACCGAAAATGCCCGTACTTTTAAAATATAAAAAAAAATTCCAATATGGTGAATTGTGTGGCGAAAAAAAGCGTCCAAATGGCGATTTGCTGTTTTTTGTCGCTTTTTTTTCTAAAAAAAATTAAATAAATAGTGATCAAAAAGTCATACACACCCCAGAATGGTATCAATAAAAACGTCAGATCGCCCCGCAAAAAATGAGCCCCCATACAGGTCCGTACACATAAATACCAAAAGGGGTCAAGATATGACAACAAAAAAAAAAAGGCTAACTTTATAATTATTTTATCACTATCAAAACGCAGGAAAAACTATACATATTAGGTATCGCCGGATTCGTTCTGACCAGTATAATGAAAGTAACTGGTCAGTTTTAATGAACATCGAACGCTGTAATTAAGAAACCCTTAGAACTGTAGCGGAATAGCGTTTTTTTTTTGCAATTTCACCAGATTTGGAATTTTTTTCCCGCTTCCCACTACATCATATGCAATATTAAATGGTGGCGTGGGAAAGTACAACTTGTCCCTCATACAGCTATGTGAACAAAAAAAATAAAAGAGTTATGGCTGTTTGAAGGCAGGGAGCGCAAAACGAAAACGCAAAGCCGAAAAAACCTCCGGTACTGAAAGGGTTAATGTCTCTTTCTGTTCATGTGTATCGGTGGGTGTTTTGGGCGATTGTTCCGCTATATGTTCAGTCAGTCTGTACCGCTTATGGGGTGAGCAATAGGAATAGTTGCTGCATTTGTTTCTGCTGTTCTGTGCCTGTCCAATCCTTGCCGGCCTGTATGTCTGATATCAGTCAGTTGTCGTGTCTGACCTGATCCTGCAAAAGTTCCTGCCATAGTTGGTCTCATTTTAGTTCTCTTCATGTCTTGTCATCCAGTCTGGTGTTCCTGTAAGCTGGTGTTCAGACTGTGCCTGTGGTTTTAGTGCGTTTCCTTATTCCTGTGCCTCCAGGTTCCTGCACCAGAGTCTGAGGGTAAGGTGTCAGGTATACTGGGACCATCTCAGGAGGTAGCGGTCGGGTCACTAACCCCCAGCGAAGTCCACATCCCCTTATAAGCGTTAAAGGGTGAATATCGGGGAGGCTCCAGAATAAGGCCCTCAGGGTTTGGCCCAATGTAAATCTTGGTCCATCTTGATCTATAATTAGTGGATCCAGTAGGCTAAGAGGAGTTCAGCTTGCTCATAACTGGATTGTTGAGCATTTAGAGTTGTTTTCTGGCCACACATTCCATTAGCAATGACTGATGACAGAGCAGTGAAGGAGACTGAGCAAAAAAAAAAAAAAATTATGAGGACAATGATAAGGCTATTGTACTGGTTATGGATGCTGCCTGTCAGCTGGGTTGTGTTTAATATTGCATAGGTCACTGTAGAAAATATAAGTGGCTGCACTTACAGTGCAATATCTGATAATATATTTACAGAGAATTACTGTGCCTGACGAAGGAACCTGACACCTATGGTGGTGTACATGTGCAGCGTCTGCGAATGAATGGGTCCAGGGGAAGAAAAAAAAGGATTTGACCTGTATTATATAGCCAGATATGTGGACTGCGTACAGCTTATTGGAAACCCACTGCGACACCCGATAGAAGGATCTGGTGAGGCTTGGACAATTCTTTTGCTCAACTATAAACAATATAACAATAATATAATCTGAATTTGTAAGAAATAATAAGGACTATTGCTCCAAGTCCAGGATTTTATTTAGCTGTTTGTTTTGTGGTCCGGTTCACAAGGACTTATTTAGAGCGCCAAGTTGGAGGCTGCTTTTAACTTTACTGTTTTACACACAATACATTTACAGCATGGATAAAAGACATTCATTTGTTTAGGTTTTATTGTACTGCCCATATTACAGTATACTAGCTTATCTTTGATGGTATTGGGACGCGTGAAAACGATCCACGGCTGGCAAGGTAATACAGGAGCCAAAATCGGGTCTCATTTCAGAAAATGCCAGTTATTTGCAAGGGGTTTTTTTTCACCCATGTCGCATCCCTTGAAAAATTAGTACAGAAAAGAAACATAATCTGGTCATTTATTATTTCAATTTCCTCATTCTCTTTCTGCTTGATTATATTCTCCCTGTCCAATGTTCCTACTTCTACGATAGCTTTATCCAGGAGGTAATTTTATTTAATGCCCTTGAGAAGGCCGCATGGCGAAACTGATCGGGTATTATGGATTTTATATGCTGAACCTCAAGTTTTTATCTTGTAAATAGAATTTTAGCGTGTGTATCAGATCCTACCAAGGGTTTTTCCTATTTATATACAGAGAGCTCCTGTGTCTGATAAAGGGACCTGACACCCTCGGCGGTGCACATGTGTAGCATCTACAAGTGAATGAGTCCAGAGAAAATAAAAGATGTAAGCTGTATTTAGGGATGAGCAAACCCGTGGAAGTTCGGGTTCGCTGGGTTCGGCCGAGCTTCAAGTCAAAGTTCGGGTTCGAGACCCAAACTTGACCCCGAACCTGAACTCCATTGAAGTAAATGGGGATCCGAACCTCAAGGGTTATTCCCATCTTGGACAATGGGGACATATCGTTAAGATATGCCCCCATTGTCCTATAGGCGCTGGGACCCGCACCTATTTCGAGAACGGGGCCCCAAAAGTGAAGGAGGGCGTACCGCGCATGCGCGGCCGCCCTCCATTCATTTGTATAGGGCCGCCAAAAATTACCGAGCACTTGCTCTGCTATTTCCGTTGGCTCCATAGAAATGAATGGCAGCGCACTGCATATGCGAGGCCCGCCTCCCATTCATTTCTATAGAGCCGTCGGAAATAGCCGAGCCAGCGCTCAGCTATTTTCGGCGGCCCCATACAAACGAATGGAGGGCGGCCGCGCATGCGCGGTGCACCCTCCTTCACTTTCGGGGCCCCGTCCCACCGCTGGGACCCGCACCTATAGGACAATGGGGGCATATCCTAGCGATATGTCCCCATTGTCCAAGATGGGAATACCCCTTTCACTTTATTGTTTTCCATTATAACATTGTTATATCGGAAAATAATAGCATTCTTAAGACAGAATGCAAAATATGGTCATTTAGGGGTTAAGAAAAAACAACTCACCTCATCCACTTGATCTCTCTGCAGCAGCTTCTTCTATCTTCACTGAACAGGACCTGCCAAAGGACCTGCGATCTGCGCGATGACGTCACCATGTGGGAGAGCATGGTGATATCATTGCGCACATCGCAGGTCCTTTGGCAGGTCCTGTTCAGTGAAGATAGAAGAAGCTGCTGCAGCGTGATCAAGTGAATAAGGTAAGTTGTTTTTTCTTAACACCTAAATGGCCATGTTGTTTTGCATTCTGTCTTAAAAATGCTATTATTTTCCATTATAACCATGTTACCCGAACCCGGACTGAAAAAGTCCGGGTTCAAGTCCAGGTACCCGAACTTGCAAAGTTTGGGTTCGCTCATCCCTACCTGTTTTATATAGCCGGTCAGCATGGGAGCTAGTGTAGATTTTAGATTGTTGCATGGCCTGCTGGTGGAAGCAACAAAGTTATGCAACTTGCCTCTTTCTCCAGCAGTGCAGAGACAATTGAGATCAGCGTATAAATCGCCAGTCTTAATAAATGTGCCCTTATGTGTTTATGATGGGAATAATCATATGCATCTTTGACTGCAACATAAATAAAGCCGATATGACTCTTGCAGCCTTGCTACCCACCTTAATGGAAACCCCGATAGGTACTTTCTCAGAACTATGGAACCATTTTAACACCTATACATTGGAAGAGTTCTTCCACAACAGATTCCCTCCTTAGAAGACCTTCCTGAATCTATCAAACAGTCCCACTCTTTCTTTTTACATCAAACACATTTCTCTACGATCTGCCGCAGTGCTCTGAGGAAATATAGCTTTGACAGAACACTGACTACGTTTGAAAAACTTACAGTATCCCCACTCTTGAAACACAAAAAAAATCGCTGCTATGTATGAGGTGCTGGGGAGCCAGGAGGAAGAATCAAAACCACCTTTTATAGGCGAATGGGAAAAAGAGCTGGGTATTGTCTTAACTGAAGACAAAACAAAAAAGGTCTTTGCCAATTCCCACGGTTTTTCATCCTGCATCCGCATGCAAGAAAGTCATTACAAACTCCTTACACAATGGTATAGAACACCTGAATTCCTTTTTAGTCAAGGCCTCATAGATTCTTCTCAGTGCTGGAGATGTAGAGAGGGGATTGGTCACACTCACATATCTGGTGGACTTGTAAGAAAATTAAGCCATATTGGGATGCAATACAAAAGGTGATGACAAAACTCACATCCCCAGACTTTATAATCTCACCAGACATGATAATTCTTGCTAAACCAACTAAACAACACAGACCCGGTAAAAAAGAGGTTATATCACATTTATTAGCAGCAGCTAGATCATTAGTTCCACTCCATTGGTTGAGCAAAACAGCTCCCACACTCCAGGAATGGATACAGAAGGTAGACCAGATCTGTAAATTTGAAGAAATATCTAGCTGGATAAATAGAAAACATGATAAATTCCTCAAAATCTGGAAACCTTGGCAAATCTTGAGAAGATCTCTCGCCAGCGAGCGCCCATCACTCACTGCGCCAAGTGCTGAAGAGGACGGCGCAGGCGCGCCATGTACACGGAGGACAGGGCCGGCAGGAGGAGACCAATGCTGCCTGGCCCTGTCACTCAAGATAAAGTGTGCGTTACTAAAGGTGGGCAACTGAGCCTCTAGGAGCAGGGGTAACACCTCCCCCCCACGCTCCTAGAGGGTAATTAGCATAAAATAAAAGTCATAATTATAGAAAAACGGGGCCACTAAGTTAGAAATAAATACCACAGTTGAAATCAGGTGACATTGGCACAGGTGCAATGTCAGCGTGTGTGATATCTGGTGACAGAAGCCCTTTAATTGACTCAGAGTTAGATAGCTTGATCAGACAATCAGGGGCAGTATGTAGGCAAGTCCTTCTGCTCACAATATACCATT
This sequence comes from Rhinella marina, assembly GCA_900303285.1. Lineage (NCBI taxonomy): Eukaryota > Metazoa > Chordata > Amphibia > Anura > Bufonidae > Rhinella > Rhinella marina. The sequence continues at coordinate 378,859 of ONZH01019281.1, read as the reverse complement.
CAGTGTTATAGCAAAAGCACTTTACTTCAATAATGCCATTATTCTACCCCTGTTATTAAATGCTTTGTATTTTACTACAAGATACTGTACGCTGTTACAACAAACACATTTTATTGCAATAACACTATTATTATACCTGTGTTATTCAACACATATATTACTACCAGATACGGTTCAGCATTACATCAAAAGCATTTTAATGCAACAAGCCATTAGTATCTCTGTGCAGTGGCATACATAGAGAAGTAAGGGCCCTATAGCAAGGATCAAACCAAGCCCCCAGAGGACAGAGGGGTTTTCGCCTAAACCTCTTTCAATGACCCTTTGGCCATTTTCCACTGCCTCATTTTCTAACAGTTGTTACTTTAGAGGTTAGAATCCTGACCAAGTTTTCACCCCCAGTAGAAGAGGAGGTAATCCCAACTGGGCCCCATCTTGACCTGGGCCCCATAGCAATTGCATGGTCTGCCGCTATGGTAGTTACGCCCCTGTCTCTATGTTATTAAATCTGTTGTACAGGATATTACTGCAAGAAAACAGGTACTTCCAGCAAAAGCGTTTTCCTGCAATAACACCATTATTATTCCAGTTATTGGACGCAATGTATATTACTGCAAGATAATTGGTAGTTACAGCAAAAGCATTTTGATTGAACTTTTAATGAGTATATATAATAATAGGACACCACCATTCCCCATTATATGGATAATTAGGACCACCTCACTCCCGAGTGGTTAGTCACCTTCCTTCAAACTACTAGAGGGGGACCACAAATTTTACTATTGGGGAAGGGGGGTGGGGGGGGTATACACACATGCTGTGTTCCTCACAATCAGAGTGTGGCAGCGTTGGTCAGGTCCTGTAGGATTATTTACTTTAGAAAAAAGACGACTGAGGGGTGATCTAATAACTATGTATAAATATATCAGGGGTCAGTACAGAGATCTCTCCCATGATCTTTTTATCCCCAGGACTGTGACTGTGACGAGGGGACATCCTCTGCGCCTGGAGGAAAGAAGGTTTGTACACAAACATAGAAGAGGATTCTCTACGGTAAGAGCAGTGAGACTATGGAACTCTCTACCTGAGGAGGTGGTGATGGTAAGTTCACTAAAAGAGTTCAAGAGAGGCCTGGATGTATTTCTGGAGGGTAATAATATTACAGGATATAGTTACTAGAGATGGGTTGTTGTTCCAGTGAGTAATTCTGATTGCCTGATTGGACTCGGGAAGGAATTTTTTTCCCCTAAAGTGAGGAATATTGGCTTCTACCTCATCTGCCTTCTTCTGGATCAACTTGCAGGATAACAGGCTGATCTGGATGGACAGATGTCTTTTTTCGGCCTTATAAACTATGTTACTATGTATGTTACTGTATACACCTGGTTCACACCTACTGATTAAGGGCAGCTGCTTTAACAGGTAAGTTTATCTGGGGTCAAATCACTGTCCTCCAGCAATTAAACACTAACTGAGGGTTATTAAATCAACATATAATATGCTTGCCCTTAACAGCAAATAGAATATGTCCAGGTATCATACTGATTTATTACCGTCCTAAGCTACTGCTCGCTTAATGAGTTTCTGTGCTCCAGATAATAAGAACCTTTCATCAGGAGCCTGCTGTAGATAATAACGCTGTCTAGTGTGCAGCAGTAGGTGCTTCAAACAACAACCAAATTAATATCCTGCCTAGACTGCTCACCACCTAGTTGCTGTGGCTTCAGTACACTGTGTTGCAGGCCAGGAGTATCTGGCAGTGTCTCTGGCAGTGTCTCCAGTGCCCTCCTCTAGTGTACACATCAATTTTGGTCAAAATGCATCAAGCATGGATCTGTGAGGATTTTCATACACTTCTTGCTGAGGCCCATGAATAGATTTACCATTGCTAATCCCCATCATGCAGACATGCCATCATGTCTGCATGCCCACCATCATATTCCATACTATATGGCTGCTGCTCCTCTCTGCTAATCCCCCTACTATCACTACCATTACCCCAACACAGCCGCGCACACATCTACTTGCTGCCTTGTCTGTTCCATGCTCTGCTGTTACTGCTTGCACTACTATTGCTGCCACCATTACCCCTGTACACCTTACCCTTTCCACATCCACACTGTACTGTTGTGGTGCCTTAATAAAACTGAACATTTTTCCAGGCATAACAAGCCGCTGTATTTTTCTGAAAATGAACACTTGCGCGTGTATAAATACCGACAGACATTCTGCCCCATTAATAATAATAATTTTTGTATGCTTTTGCAGAACAAAACTCTGTTTCTCATGACATTAAAATATGTGTGTATAAACAGGTGACGGCATCTGCCCCTATTAAGGCATCATTTTCAGACTCTTTGTCCCACAAACTGCTGTTTTTTTCCCCATAACAACCTGTATGTTTAAAGACCATCTGACCCTCAACAAGGGACAATTTTGGAAGGTTTCTACTATTAAAATGCATGTGATGGTGATGTGTATTTTTAAACAGGCTGTTTGTTATCATCATCAACCATGCATTTACCCATAGCTAAACATGTCTCTCTGACATTATTTACTATTGCAGTCATTGCTTTAAACAGCTTAAAAAGGGGTAGAGCAAAAACTCCTAAAAAAATTTAAAGAAAACAGAACAGATATAAAAGTCTCAGACCTTGGAGACCTCAGAGTGTCATATACGAATGTCATCATCAGCGGTGGCAGAAGCGATTTTCCACATACCCGCTGGCACCTGGTTGCCAGGGAGACAGTCTGATCATAGGACCAGGCAGTGCAGCTGGGCATATCACAGGACCAGGCAGTGCATTATGTGACCAGGAAGTGCGGGGTATTTAAACAGGCAATCTGCTGGTCACAGATTGCCTGTGAATGGTTTTATATACCTCACCAGTGCTTTGGATTGTGGATTGTGACTTCTGACTTTGGCTACTCCGTTTGACCCTGATTTTTGGATTCTGATTTGACTTTTTTGCATCTCCTGGTTTTACCCAGGCATGGTTCTTGGACTCGCTTCTGTCTGACGTATTTGGACCTGGACTTGACCGCTTGTGTATGACCTTGGCTTGGTATTGTTTAGGGATCTGCTTTCTGATTTGGCTTCATTGTTCTCTCTTGGTTTTGATCCGGTATGTTTGATTCTGAGTACTTTAGTTCTGGGTTTTTCTCAGTATTTGTGTGTCTGCCTGTTGCATTGGTTATAGTTTTTTTCCCTCTGCTTTTCCCTGGTAAGCCCCAGGATGTGAATAAGCAGGGACTGTCGACCAGTTGTGGTCGCTTAGGGCAGTCGTGCAAATAGGCAGGCCAGAGTTGCAGGAGAAATTTAGGTTACACTTGTTCCCCCAGTGACAACAAATTTTCAGGCTAATTGAAGCACATTTGTTTAATTTATAATCAATTTGGACACAAATAAAAAAAATTGACAAACTGGACACAAAATGAATTCCAAGAAGTTTTCTCATCTCTAAATTAGTCCCATCATTCATTTTTTTCCTAAATTCATGGATGCCACCTCATGTACAACCCCTTTTCTCCAACTTTAATAACCTCTTGGATACAAGACTTATTTCATGACTGCCTTCTATTCTGCAATTTGCTTCCTCATTCCATTTGAGATTCTCCAAACCTCAAAATCTTGAAAAGACTCACTGAAAACTTATGTCTTCTGACATGTGTATACACTGATCTAGGGTTTCCCAAGCAGTATTCCAACAGCTCCTCCACATCTTGAGTGCTTTACTCCATTTGCCAACCTCTTCTATCTTAGACTGATTCCCTATTAGACTGTAAGCTATATGGGCAGTACTTGTAGTGTGTAGTTTTTAGCACTGGCATATTGCAGCATGAATGGGAGATGAGTTGAAGTACCCCAGTATGACCACTAAACATTGTGCTGAACCTTCTGCTTCCAACTCCATCCACTGTATAGTCTCCTGCAGCCAGGGATGGGATTCAAATTTTTAACAACAGGTTCCCTACTCAACAGCGGACATGTGGCGTCACGACACATGTTTACATATACATCACATATATGCAACACACACACACATAAATACACCAAATACACCATATACATGGTACACATACATAAATACACCACATATACACTACACACACATACCACCCAACTTTTAAAAAGCCTAAGGAGCTAAACTATGGAATGGAAGGCTTCATCTCCAGCTGCCAGCCGGATCTGTAATTTTAACAACCGGATCTGGAGAACCTGAGGGAACTGGCTGAATCCCATGCCTGCCTCTAGCTACCCGAAACAGCTGATTGTTTGGGGTGTGGGGAGTCAATCCCCCACAATCTGATATAGATGACCTATACTGAGGCTGTGCCATGAATATATAAAACCCTTTTAACATTATAATATATTTTTTATTGTACATGAATGGTTTACTGTTTTGCAATTAACGTAAAGAATTTAATCCAGCACAGTCCTACTTATTATGCACCTGAACTGAATTAGGATATTAAAGAGATATGAGCTCGCCTAACACATGTATTTTAGTAAGTATTTATTGACCCCATAAAATGACAATTCTGGAGCATCTTTGCTTGGAACTCTGTGTTGTGTTATTCCTCTATCATTTCTACTACAAATTAATGCATAAATTGACAATTAGATGTTCCCAGTTGGGGGGTTGTCCCTGCACATGCTACCATTGTCCAATTAGCGTTGCCAACGACAGATTGTGTAGGGACACAGCTTTTTAACAGTTGTAAATTTATTTTTATCTTTCTAAGAGGGATAACCAGAGGAATGGAACAACTCAGAGTTATTAGTACAGATGCTCCAGAATAGTTTTTTCTTGGAGATATGCCCTCTTTGAAGGCAATCTGCTAGGAAAATCAAGACACAAAGCATTTTATTGTTATTTATTTACTTTATATTTGCTGGCATATTACATTTTTTTCTAGTATGCATGTGTATCTAGTAAATGCATTTTGTGTAGTTAAAGGGTTATTCCCATCTTAGACAATGGGGACATATCGCTAGGATATGCCCCCATTGTCTTATAGGTACGGGTCCACCTGCTGGGACCTGCACCTATATTGAGAACGGAGCCCCCAAAGTGAAGGAGGGTCCTAGCGATATCCTAGCGATATGCCCCCATTGTCTAAGATGAGAATATCCCTTTAAGATTTAATTCAGGTATCATCTAATTTTTGTATTTCATCTCAGTGAAATAATGTTGTGTGACCGTTTTTAAACAGGGAAAGATTAAATAAGCAATACATTACTATTATATGTTGTATCACTATTCCTATCTAAGTTTTAAGCTGCAATCCAAAGTACAAATGTGACATTATTCCAAATGCAGAAGAATTAATCACAAGATAAAAAGATTTCATATACATTATGGATCCTTCTGCCATAATAGGGTTTCTATGCAGGCACCTCTACTGTATGTCTTCAATTTGATACAGAGAAATACAAAGATTTTTCTGCTGCATCCTGTACAAACTCAATAGAAAAAATGTGTCAAGCTCCATCGTATTCCTAATGTACTAAGACCACTGGTCATCTAATCTCTAGTGGGACCTTATTGAGAGAAGGGATTGTTAACATGAGCCCACTTTATAAAAATGGAGTTTCATCACCAAGCTGGTACTGTGAGGTCACTAGTCTCATCTTGGGGCCAAGAGTGTATTTCTATAGATTAATGGGAGTCTGTCAGCTCCCGCCTGGGAGCGCCCAATTATGGGTTGGTTTTTATTAGTGATGCCCATTTTTGGTCCAGGACAGCCTGAATTTGCCAGGAATGCCGCTGAAAATCAGGGGCAGTCCCTGCAAATTCTGTGCAGTTGGCAGCTATGAAAATACAGTTTGATGTGATATGCAAATGACCTGGCAAGTGCCCAGTGGGCAGTCCTGATCATGACTTGCCTATTATCTATGTCTAGGGAGTATATGCAGTCCCGATCATGTGCCAGCACTATTTGCAATACAAGGAATGATACTGATACCCACAGAAGGGAATGTCCTGCACAGCACCTGGGGTTTTGACCACACATGCACAAGATTTCAGTGTAGGGTTATGTGACGTAGGAAAGTGATGAAGATGTCAATAATAAGCCATGTGGAAGAGCGGAGCTACGTTTCATGAAGAGTAACTGAGCACTTGCCATACTTATTGGGCACTTGGGCTTTTTAAGTTTACATGACAGTAGTATATAATCTATGATTTCTTCAATAATAGTTCCAGAGATCAACAGGTAAGACTTCATTTTCCGGTGATAGAATTAGAAGTACAGTACTACATTTTTTTGGTGAAAGCTAGGGTTATCAGCGATTACTCTAGATAATGCCATGCTCTAAGCAGTCTGACTGACAGTTCATACTCTACAATGTGTCTCTCCCAGCCCTGAGCTGCCTGCTTTTCCCCTAACTTGAAGTTTGTACAGAAGAAATCCACATGTTTCAGATGTTACGTTTCACAAAGCGCTTCACTCTTGGGAGTGTTTGGTTGATCCAAGACAATTTCTACTGTTGCTCTGTCTTTACTATTGAAGATTTTTCCACTATGAGCTTCCCCATCCTTGTTATAACCCCAATGTTTAGAAAAGATAACTAGCTCATTCATTGTGCACTTTTGAAACATGAAATTCCCTTAAGTTTTTCTTCATACAGAACATTATTATTTATTAATTTCCTTGCCAGACGGCAGGCAGAAGAAATCAAAGTTTGAAGGTCTCACAGAGAATTTTACAGTTTTACATTTCATTTGTAGTCGATCTGAGTAACAGTTTGTCATGTAATATATATTAGTAAGAGCAGATAATCTAGCCATTTTATAGTAGTCTTGCTGCTCATAAAAATACCCCATAAGGTTCACAAGTTTACAGAGACAAGTTACTATAGGTGTTAACCAAGTAAGACTAAGTTCACATCCACTCTCCACTGTTACATTGTTTACATGTAGACACAGGACCTCATGCACATTACATGCACATTACATCTCCATCCGACCTCCAGGAACAGAGCTGTAATAAGTCACACATGTGCTTATATTGGCAATACTATACCTCTGTATGCCTTTCAAGGGGTTAACCAACAAAAATTAATAAAGAATTTCAAATAAAGTATTATAGTAATATATATGCAATAAAAATATTGTGTGTTTTTTATGTACATTACATTTTCCTTTTAGGTAGCGCCCTCTGCTGTTTATCCATCTGATCCTCCAGCAGTCAGTAGTGGACTAACATACTCAGTAGCTTCCCTGCTCCCTTCCCTCCCATCAGTGCTGGCATAGTGATCTCATAGAGAAGATGAAGTGGCCCAGACACCTTCCATTTTTGTGTTGCAACTTCATACAAATAAATAGCTACTGGGAAAAGGATATTAATGGGACATTGCATACCATATGTATCTCTGATTACTATGCAGGGGAGGAAGGGGTTATCAAGAGCTAATTGCATTGCATCCTGGAAGATAGATAGATAGATAGATAGATAGATAGATAGATAGATCAATGGATAGTTTCATGTGAGCTGCTGCTTGCCCACAAAAAGGCAATAAAGTCCTCCAAAATAAGAAGACTAGTGAGTAAAGTTTTAAAGTTATGGGATAACAATAAGTCATGCAGAAACACTGAGATTTTTTTCTGTCAGATTCAGATTTTTTTACATTTCAGATTCAGTTTAGATTCAAAGATAATTTTTCTGCCAACCATGTATATAATACAATAATTTCACCCGAAATCTATTTTTGATGTCTTTACATACACACAGTGAGGAGCCACTGAAAGCGCCCAGACTTCCAGGTGGTCATTGTCTTAGTCTAAAACAGCCTTTCTAACTCCAATAGGTCCCACCAGACTTACTGTATTTCTCAAAATTGCCTATCCAAGTAGTTGAAACTTTGTATCTGCTGATTAAAAGAGCGGTTGCCTCTGCAGAGCCAAATCAGCAAAGGATTTCAATATAAGACCAAATAGGTTTTCCAATTTTCACAGAGACATGGTTATTACTGGGAGAACTTTCTGACTCCGTGTTCACCGCTCTTTACACAAAGGAATATCTAACAAGAGCAAAGAGCTTTAGAAATGGCAGACATATTAATTTAATGCTGCAATCTTTTCAATCTAAGTCATTTATAGTTATTATTTTTATTACTTAGTTTTCGGTCTATCTGTGTATATGGCCGCACACCTGTAATGTATTTGACTTGGAGTTTTGTGGATGGACTAATTAGAAAAGTGGAAGTAAAAAATGAAATAAATGCCTTATGAGATGATGAAGTGAATGCTTAAAGGGGTTGTTCAAGAATGGGCAGTTTTGGCACCCCACCCCCCCCCACTTCATTCTGCCGGTCCTGCAAAGGAAAGATGACCTGTTTCCCAGTGCTAGCTCCCAGCTCTTTTGCTCTTTTTCCTGCAGGCCTAGGCTTCGCTGCTGCTGGGCTCCATTGGTGTCAACATCTGGTTTGACATCTACGCAGACAATCATAGGCCACAGCGGTGTCCAGCACCCCTTGCATTATGTGACCATTTGTCATAACACAAGGGTAGCTGGATACCGTAGTGGCCTTAGATTGGTTGCAGCAATGTCATAGTGGATGTTGACATCGATGGAGCCCAGTGGAGTATCGCAGGCCTGCAGGAGAAGGAGCAGGGAGCTGGCTCCAGGAAACAGGCAAGTCATCTTCCCTTAGCAGGTCCAGCAGAAATGTAGACATCAATGGAGTCCAGTGGAGTATCTCAGGCCTGCAGGAGAAGGAGCAGGGAGCTGGCTCCCAGAAACAGGCAAGTCATCTTCCCTTAGCAGGTCCTGCAGAAAGGGGAGAGGTTTGCTACCCCCCCCCCCATTCTTCCACAACCACCTTAATGAGGCCCTGTCACTTGGTTAATTTTTTATATCTGTACCCCTCCCCCTCCAAATTGCACCCTTGGCTAAATGCACCCGCCTTTGCTTATCAGACTGTGGAACCACTGCCCCTTACAATTTGGCAATAGAGTGGGGGACAGGGGAAAAATCACTGGATGAAAGTGAGTGCTGCTCCAGAGTTATAGTACACTGCAAAGTGCAAATGAATGGGTTAACAAAATGCATATGCTTTGATATGCATAGTGCCTTTTCTGTATGCATTTGCACAAGGTATTAATGGCCCTTATCCACAATATCCACAGCCACCACCAGATCCAGAGAGAGAGAAAGAGAACATTCTAGTCAGTCAGTGAAGTGAGTTCAATCTTAGTTTCTGGACAGCAAAGGCAACTGATGCAAAGATGTAATGCTGATAAGCTCGCCTGTCATGGAGCAGGTACCAATGAGGACAGGATCAGAAAAACTACAAAAACCAAGCCCGATGAAGGGAGAGGTGTAGAAGAAGTCCAGTAGAGATAACTTGTGTGAAAAGAACTTGTAGGCTCTATGGCACATCTATCCAGGAGTAAGCCTCCGGTGCCTGGATATGCATTAAAGCAGATTTATCACCTGCATAAGAATCTCCACATCCCAAGGTGGATTTTATGAACATAGGCTGTAAGTTCAAGTTTCAAAAATGTACAGAAGACTTTGCCTGCCATGAGGGGACTGCCCTTTGGTTGAATAATATTGTCTAAAATATAAACCCCCACATCTGGTTGCTCATATCAGAGTCAGTTAGTGATGTGCAGAGTGAGGAAGATTGCTTTGAAGTGTCACTTTGGCTTGTATTTTATGAACATCTGCCATTCAGTCCATGCTAAGAACTGTCCTGATCTGTTTGCATTTGAATTATTCAGTAACAAACTGTTCTGCTGCACAATTGCATCATCATTGCTCTCTGCATTACTTTGCCTTGCATCTCAAAACCTTCAACACCAAGGACACATCAACTGTCATCAGGCAGGAATGCTCCAGAACCAAAGCATTCCCTAAGGGAAGAAAGGTGCATCTTTCTTATCACGGCATGCCAGCCAAGGGAGTGTCAGAACCATCAGTTCCACAACTACTACAGCCACCCACTCAAACACATGCCCCTGTAAACTGGTCACTGCAACAGGTCCTATTTAAGTGAAACTCACACTTTTCAATGGGGCATCCAGAGGTAAACTTTAAGCATATGCCCAAAATCTGATGTTTCACGCAATGTGTAATTGTTGGTAATTTCCAGTTCTCTTGCTGTTCCCTTGCTTTCAGTCTACAGCCTCTGAATCCGATTCTTGGCCATGTCCATTTGCATGGCAAATAATGTGGATCATATCCTCATAAAGATAATTAAATGTTACTTGCCTCCAAGCAGCATTCCGTTGCTGGGTCATGTACCTCTTGAAGACATGTCACTGTGGAGGCCAGCCATTGGCTGCAGTGGCACAAGTGACTAAATCTGTGCAGAAGTTGACAGATAGAGACGAGAAGTCCAGTGAAGAAGCTGGAATGGAGTGGCAAGGAGCAGGTAGATATACATTTCTAAACAGGCACTGCTGTTTGAGGGGGGAAAACAAAGAAAAAAAACAAAAAAACAAAACTGGACAACCCTCTAAAGACAAGATTATTACTAGTGCAGGTAAGTAACCCAGGAAGTGTGGGGCTCAAAATACGGGCTTTGTGACTGGGTGTGATCAGCTATGGTAATTAGTTTCACTCAATATTTATTACTCCAACTTTTTAAAAGTTGGAAAAAGGTCAAACTCATTACAGTAGGAAAACTAGAATATATTTTCTTTGCAAAATGTTTTAGGTTTAAAGGGGTTGTCTTATCACAGACAATGGGGGCATATTGCTAGGATATGCCCCCATTGTCTTATAGGTGTGGGGCCTGCACCCATATCTGGAATGGAGCCTCGACTCCAGCCACCACCAACATAATGCACCTTCCACAACTTTCGGGGCTCCGTTCTCGATATAGGTACGGGTCCCAGTGGTGGGACCCGCACTTATAAGTCAATGGGGGCATATTCTAGCAATATGCCCCTATTGTCTGAGATGAGACAACTAGGGATGAGCGAACTTGTGTTTTCAAGTTCAGCCTACAAGGTTCGGGTTATCTAAGAACTTCATTATAGATTCCGCTACCACAAACCCGAACCTTTTACGCCGAACTTGAAAACACAAGTTCGCTCAAAACTCGAGACAACCCTTTAAAGATTTAACAAACATTGTGTGACAAGTGATAAATTTGGTGCAAAACATGCCTACACAGACTCAAGCAAAACTAACTTCAAATTTTATCCTCATGATAAATTCCCCCCACAGTGTCACATACTTAAAGAGGTTTTCCAGCATTTTTCCACAACAGCGTATGTTCATGGATTGTACCAGGTATTGCAGCTACCAGACATTGCCCATGGACAAAAGGGGCTGCATTTCTGAAAAATCAGATACTTTTGCTAATAATGGACAACTTCTTTAAATTTGTCTCATGTTTTTAAAAAGGCAGATCATGACATCATTTATAGCATCACCATATCTCTTTTGTACGAAGCAGCTCTGTGAATCTGTTTTTCTCTCATTCCATCGTGCTGTGTTCAATAATCTGCATGCTGAGCATTGTCTTAGCAGACATGCCAGGGATTACTGGCAGTGGTTACACTGCGCAAGATGCCAGCTATAAATCCCTTGTAAATTAGATCATGCATTTTGAGATCACAGAGGAAGTTCCAGCTTTAGATAGATGTGTGAACATGTGGCATCAAAATGGGAGAAAGAAAGGGATCAGCGTTACAGATCAAAACCGGGAGCGTCGGTACTGAAGACATGATTGTCACATCTATCAAGCTATCCTTCACAGCAAAGTTAAAGCGACCCTCCAGTTAAAGAAAAAAAAAATCACATTGACTGAGGAATGAACAGAACACTTACCTGGTCCTTCCTTTTCATCTTGCCAGCTGCAGATCTGCCAATTCCCGGGCTTCTCTTCCGCCAGCTGCTTCTCGGACTACCTGGTACATGCTGTGCATGTTGTGGTCTAAGAAACTTCCTGCTGCCCTCAGAGTGGCCAGCACTGCTCATCTGAACAGTCCTGGCCAATCCAAGAGCGACACTGTACAAGCAGGAAGTGTCTTCAACTACTGATGCAGTTTGCAGGTAGGGTGCCATCTTGGATGACAGAAGAAGAGCCTGGGAATAGGTGGATCTGCAGCTGAAAAGATGAAAATGAGGGCATCATGTGAGTGTTCTGTTCATTCCCCAGCTAATGTGAAATGTTTTCTTGATCGGGACTGTCCTTTTAAAGTCTGGGTGCAAATAACAAACTTTTAGGTAGGATATGTGATCTGTAATAACAGCATGGCACAATATTTTAGGATATTACTTATAGGTTAAGAACCCCGGAGCTCTGAGGTCTTCTCTAGTGATAAGAGCCTGTGGCTGATTTGTCAAAGGGGTTATCCGAGTGTTTTATACTGATGGACTATCCTCAGGATAAGTCATGTGTATCTGATTGGTGGGGGTGTTTGACTCCAAGGAAACCCCGTCCAGCAGCTGTTTGAGAGGCCAGCAGTCTCCTTGCAGCTTACCCTATGTCTATGATGTCATGCTTAGAGATGAGCAAGGTTTACAAAAATTCGATTCAGCTGCTTCACTTCATGACACATTATTTCATCAGGGGTTAATCTGTTAAAAAAATAAAAATACTCACCTTATCTATTTGAGCGCAAAGACACAGCCGCTATCTTGGTTGAAGATCCCGTGCAAAATCTTGCACGGTGCATGATGACATTAACATGCTAGCCAGCATCATACATCACTGCACACGAGATTTTAAGCGGGATCTTCAATCAAAATGGCCACAGTGGCCTCTTTGCGCTCGAATGGATGAGGTGAGTATGATTTTTTTTACCACCATTTCAGTGAAAATTGATTTGTTACCATGACAAATGAGGAAATTCAGCTTCACCGTGAATTGAATTTTCCCTGAAAGTCCACTTCGGACACTTCGAACACCAGTCACGTTCATTGGTCATGTGGATAAGCTGCAGCTCAGCACCATTCAAATGAATGTACAGTGCTGTGCTTTGGGTTCTGTAAGAATGTTTTCTATGGGTTACATGGTGTTCATTAAATAAATCCAGTAATAATTTAAACTTGTTTCTATGTTTGCATTGGCCTAATGGGAAATTAGATTGTGAGCCCAAATGGCATCATGAATAGAAGTGAATGATTACATTCTCTGTATAGTACTTCAGAATATTTTGGAAATAAACAATGATAAATTATCAAATGTTAAAAAATGTTAAAAAATGTTTTATGTACCATATTCTTAGTTTCCTTGGTATAGAGGTTACAGTGGTCATAGTTGCCTGGGCCTGTGTAGATTCCATTACTACGGTAACTCCGCCATTTATTTACCCTCCTCATTCCTGGGTCCTCTTCAGCATCACAAGGAAGTAGATGCAGGGTTCTGATAAAATTTTGAGATCTTGGCTTGATGAATTTAAAGGACTGGTTTGGGGTCTGAATTAATTTTGAGGTCTGATCTTGGGTATGAATTAATTTTAGGGTCTGGTTTGGGGTGTAAATTAATTTTAGGGTCTAGTCTGGGGTCTGAATAAATTTAGGGGCTTCATTAAAGTTAGGATCTCTGGGGCCTGAATTTTAGGGTTTGTCTGTGGTGTAGATTAATTTAGGTGCCTGAATAAGGTCTGAATTAATTTTGTGGTCTGGTCTGGGGTCTGAATTAATTTTGGGGTCTGGTCTGGGGTCTGAATTTAGGGATTTGAATTAATATTGGGATTTGATCTGAGGTTTGAGTTGCAGGGCCCGTCTGGGTATGGATTAATTTGGGGTCTAGATTAATTTAGGTGCCTGAATAGGGTCTGATTTTATTTTGGAACCTGGAATTCAGTAAACTGCCAAAACAACTTTCTGATACTGGCTTTATAATTTAGGCCTCATGCACACGGCTTTATTTTGTATCCATGTCCGATCCACATTTTTTGCAGATTGTACACAGACCCATTCATGTCTATGGGCCCACAAAAAATGGACATCACAAGGATGTTATTCATGTGTCTGTGCCACAAAAAGTTTGAACAAGTCCTACTCTTAGCCGCAAAATTCGGACCATGGACCCACTGAAGTCAACGAGTCAGCAAAAAAACGGATCCAATACAGATGTCAGATGAACGCCATTTTTGTTTTTTCGATCTTTTGTGGATCACAAAATGGATATGGTTGTGTGCATGAGGCTTATCCGTAGCAGGTGATGGATCAGGTACAACTTTTTTGACTGATGGATTCATATACAATCTAACAGAAAAAAAAAAATCTGTATGTTGCCATATGGAATCACACAAAAGTACAAAGAGTCTTGTAGGAGTCATTTACAGCTTTGAACTACTTGAAGTTGTCTGGGTGCTGGCTCCCAGTCCATTTACTCCAGTTATGGTGTTCGGTGCTGGGAGAACTTATAAAGAGAGGGCTGAGTGCTTCAGTCTAGGCTTTGGAATAAACAAATGTAATCAGCCTGTCAATACCAAGGTAAGAACAAATAAGGAAGGGAGGAAAGGAGGCCTGTATGCTATTATAGTTTGGGACACTACATTTTTGAGTAAAAATTTGTAACATGTTATGATGCTCTAACTGCTTTTGAAAAGTGGCTGGGAATGTGGGAGTTAGCAGGACAACTAGGTGTATGACAAATGTATCAAATGCGACAAAAAGTGTTGCTACCTCACTCTTCCCCTGTGTTTGTGTTGAGGTGCTGGGCAGTAGGCCTGTATCTGAACAGCTAGGGTCACTGTGTGTTTAATTAGTTGCCAGATGGCCTATGGTTTATTTTACACTGTTTGACAAGCGCCACAGGCGCTTTTGACTGTGGAGATAGGCGGTAGCTAAGGGGTTAAAATCCCCAGTCTTCACCTTAGCTAGTCTATTCAGCCCGCAGGGGTGTTTTTCCCAGCCTGCGGCATGTTCATGTTTGGATCCTGGACACTTCCCCTGCCCCCCCCCCTCCTTTTGGTGTGTTATGGTTCCCCCCTTTTCTGCCCTAGAGGCAATAAAGAGGAGGGCTTACCAGCGTTAGGCCTCTTTCTCCGGCACCTTTACCACGATTTGCCCGCCCTCCCGCCCCTTTTTCCGTAGAACTAGTGCAATTGGTTAATGTTGTTTTCTTTTTCAGTTGCGGTTTTCTAAGTCACAGCTGGAGGTCGTTTCAATTACATTCTGGCAGAGGAGGAGAAGGCGGACTTGCCCACGGTGGTTACGTGGTCGGCATAGCGCTTCTCATACTCCCAGCAGTGGTTTATTGGAGTTTTATATATTAGTTTTTGAGAACATTGTAAAATGAAAAAAAATAAGAAAAGATATATATATATATAATAAAGCTGTGACCGACCTTCACTGCAACAAGACTTGTGCCTCGTGGTGTTATTGGAAAAAGGGGAAGACTGATGTGCATGGTTGGGGGTCAGTTCTCAGCAGTCTTGCCCAGTACTGTTGATGGTTTTGCCATGTATTAATGATTGTAGGATAAAGTGGGCCAAGGTCAATTAAAAAAAAAAAATCCTGCTGTTGAACTGACAAGCATCTTGAGACAAAATATGGTAATCCCATGATCTAATAGACCCTTAAGTTATCACAATAAGCTGTAGTCAACACGGGCAAAAGTTCAAAACCATGATCTCAGCTTTGTAGTACTGTTTGCGTTCTGTTAACATTTGATATCTTCAGAATTGTTTTCTATTGTGTCACACAGTCCCAAACCATATGTCACCAGGCGAGTCATGTGAATGTAATTGTAAATACAATGGGACATTGATACTACTTGGCAGCACAAAATGAGAGGCCTGGTATAGCATATAGCAGCATATGTTAGCTACAGTCAATAGAATCTATCCACCACAGTCTATATTAAACTGTACATTTCGAAATATTTGCATCCAGGAGTGTGAATGGAGAAAATACATTATCTATGGCATGACAAAATTCTACTGCATGACAAAATAAGAGGTGCATGCGATATTAAGACATGCTAATACACCTGAACCATAGTGATCTAATTTCAAGTTATGTCTTGTGACTTTGATAAGGACTCCAAATGTATATGTATTGAGTCTGTGCTAAACTGACATTTAGAAGATTAAAGGGGTTGTCTGAGTTATGAAAAAAAATATAGCACTGTAAATCTGATGGGCAGCAATATATAACTAAGTTAAGCAAGTTTTAGGCAAAAAAAATCTAGATTTCCTCATTTCCCTGGTTCTCTTCTGGCCTTTGTTTACCTGCAGTAATAACAATCTCTGCCCCTCCCCCCTGCTCTGCACAGAGAGTGAATACAAGAGCTGCCCTGAGTGACATGTCTGTCTGCTGGAATACTCAGCAGCATGTTGTATGTGTAGGACTACAAGTCCCAACTGTACAATGACAATGCTGACACACAGGAACTTCCCCCTACCTGTTCTTGTGCAATACAATTCCTCTGTCAGCTCCTGTGCCCAGAATTTGTCTCCTCACTGTCTGCAGTGTAAATCCAGATGTAAAGCCTTGAGCCCTCAGTGTGTTCTGGCTGAAGGGGTTAATGTTTTATCTGAAGGAATCCAGGGACAGAGCAGATAGCAGCGGCAGTGCAGGGGGGCATGGCCAGTGACGTCTCGTGTACAGACTGTTATCTGATCTCTGAAGCTTGTGCACGATACATCACAGAGCAGGGAGATAAGGTGACATCACAGGTCATGTGACCCTCAGTGAAATCTGACAAACAAGCAGCTTTAGAAGCACAAAGTGTATTGGAAAGTTGTTATACTTGACAAGTTAGTAACATACAAAGAACAAAAAAATAACTCGGACAACCCCTTTAATACTGGTGCATCACAAGATGGAGTGGGTCTTGAATTATCAGGTGCTTACAAATTTTAAGGCAGCTGCTAAACTAAGCATAGTGTCAGGTAGTGCTAGCAGAGTGATTTAAATTGAATCTGATCATAAACCTTTGTTTCAATTGGCAAAAATGTAGTTTTTTCAGAGCACTGAGAGCGGGCCCTTTCCCACTCTGTTCACATTAGTTCCTTCCTTGTGTTCACTAAGCCCCTGATATGCCCTGGTCATTGCGATGATCAGGCTTCTGAGAACTTCTCTCGTCCAGCCCTGTAATCTTACATGTGCATTCTACTGAACGGTGCAGATGACAGATAACTGTATGCAGCAGATGCTTCTCAGCTTGTCTCTAGTCTCCCTGCACCAGCCTTTGTCTCCTTACTCAAGCCCTGACTCCAATGTTAGACACTGATGGAAAGTATTATAGCCACTTGGACGCTAGATGGATTGTGTTATTAAGATCATAATTAGTGTTGAGCAAAGTATTAAAAAATTTGATTTGGCTGCTTTGCCGAATTTTACGAAAAATCCGCTTTGTGGCAAATTACTTACATTACATTTCTTTGTAAATGACAGGGACCATCATGCATGATTGGACCGACTGCCGCCATCTTGCTTGAAGGTCTGGCGTGAAATGTTGCGCGGCCTGAGATGACGTCATTATGCCGGCCAGCACTTCGCACGGGATTTCGGCTGAGATCTTCCAGCAAAATGCAGGCTGCTGGCCCGTCTTTGAAGAAATTAATCAGGTATCTTTTTTTTGTTTTTTTACACTATTTCAGGTTCAATCTGCTACTCCGATTTTACCCTGAAATTCGATAGGCTCCTCTTTCCTCCACTCATTACCTGTAGTAATGGCACCTGTTTAAACTTGTTATCAGTATAAAAGACACCTATCCACAACTTTAAACAGTCACACTCCAAACTTCACTATGGTGAAAACCAAAGAGCTGTCGAAGGCCACCACAAAATTGTAGACCGGCACCAGGCTGGGAAAACTGAATCTGCAATAGGCAAGCAGCTTGGTGTGCAGAAATCAACTGTGGGAGCAATAATTAGAAAATGGAAGACATACAAGACCACTGATAATCTCCCTCGATCAGGGGCTCCATGCAAGATCTCACCCTGTGGGGTCAAAATGATCACAAGAACTGTGAGCAAAAATCCCAGAACCACACGGGAGACCTAGTGAATGATCTGCAGAAAGCTTGGACCAACGTAACAAAGGCTACCGTCAGTAACACACTACACCGCCAGGGACTCAGATCCTGCAGTGCCAGACGTGTCCCCCTGCTTAAGCTAGTACATATCCGGGCCCGTCTGAAGTTTGCTAGAGAGCATTTGGATGTTCCAGAAGAGTATTGGGAAAATGTCATATGGTCAGATGAAACCAAAGTAAAACCGTTTGGTAGAAACACAACTTGTAGTGTTTGGAGGAGAGTGAATGCTGAGTTGCATCCAAAGAACACCATACCTACTGTGAAGCATGGGGGTGGCAACATCATGCTTTGGGGCTGTTTCTCTGCAAAGGGACCAGGACGACTATTCCGTGTACATGAAAGAATGAATGGGGCCATGTATCGTGAGATTTTGAGTACAAACCTCCTTCCATCAGCAAGGGCATTGAAGATGAAACATGGCTGGGTCTTTCAGCATGACAATGATCCAAAGCACACCGCCAGGGCAATGAAGGATTGGCTTTGTAAGAAGCATTTCAAGGTCCTGGAGTGGCCTAGCCAGTCTCCAGATCTCAACCCCATAGAAAACCTTTGGAGGGAGTTGAAAGTCTGTGTTTCCCAAAAAAGCCCCAAAACATCACTGCTCTAGAGGGGATCTGCATGGAGGAATGGGCCAACATACCAGCAACAGTGTGTGCCAACCTTGTAAAGACTTACAGAAAACGTTTGACCTCTGTCATTGCCAACAAAGGATATATAACAAAGTATTGAGATTAGAGATAAGCGAATGATCCAAAATTCGCTTAGCTGAATATTCAACGAATTTCTGACAAGATTCGTACTTAAACAAATTTATTCGGTCGAGTCTACATTCAAAAAAACAATCGTTGTTTTGCGAACATTCCTGCACAAATTACGCACGTACATTCAGCGTAGTTAAAAGTACGCAATAAGTAAGGATTAGCGTACAAAATTGCGCACAAATCCTTAGCGTACTATTAACGGGCGAATGCGTCATATGCACGAGGCTAGGCCGCGACGTACAGTCTTTAGAGGCAGTCCATATGAGGTAGAAAAATAAGGTGCTCACTGATAGCTATTCAGCTAAATGCATAATTTACTAAAAACATTGGACAAGAAGTGCATAATAAGACACGTACATTGCAGTATCTCTTCAAATCATTGTACAAATGAAATATACATTAAGGACCTAGCTGAGTAGAATCATTATATTGAAGAGCAAAGGCCTATTAAAACTCAACTTTTATTATGAGCCTATAAAAAGGCCACAAATGGTCAATATAGAATTGGCAATTCGCTGACATCAACAAACTGGTGCAGGGAAACATAATATAGGGACACACAGAGAACTGGCCCTGTAAGGACCCTGGTGTAACCTCTGCCCAGAGAATCACCCAGATGTCAGAAGACCCCTGTCCACGTTCCTACACCTGTCTGTCCCTATAGGACCCTGCACACAATCACAAAACCTCACACATAAAAAAGAAAATACAAAAATAATACTGGCACAATCACAAAACACAACAAACTCACAAAAAACAATATATTAGGTATAAGGTAATATTGGCTCAGTCACTAGTATCCCGACGCGTTTCCCCCATATGTAACAGGTTCATTAGGGGATAGATGTCTCACGAGCCCTCTGAATCAATGTAATATGTAAAGTGCCACGTAAAAATGAATACAAAAAAGTGATGAAACACATAACTATATTAAATGGACCCTAAGGGAGGATGCAATACGTTATGAGATCCTATAAATTGAACCATCACAGATTAACAATTCAAGCTATATCACTCAGATGCATATGGTTCTAAAGATATTTCATACCCAATACAGATGGTACAAAGTATGGCCAAAATCCACTTCAGATGTCAATATCAGTAACCTCATAACAGACAGTGGCAACAGCACCTATAGATAGTGTGCAGCACTCACAAGAATATGAAAGCTAATATATGGTTCCAGTTTAGAAATAGTGCTATGTTGCAGATACTACCAGATGAAAAATGGCCACCATACACACTGCTGTTAATAGAGAGATATGGCCACTAGATGTTAATCGTCCATTAGGACCACTCATGTGCCCCCCATACTGGTCAAATGTCCTCTGTGGTATAAGGATGATGTCAGCCAGCTGCTTGTAGGAGAGGATCAGCTTTAAATACCTGCTGAATGGAATCAGCATGGTGGTGGCAGCGCGCCATGCACCGATCATCCGGTCACGCGACCGGAAGTTGGTGCATTCCACCATGCGTTCCAAAGACTGGAAGTGACGCTATATGCGTTCCAGATGCGTTCCAGTCATTGACAATATGCAATAAATCACAATTGAGCCCAGAATTAACTTGATTATTGATAATAATCCATTCAATAAGATATATTTAATTGATATAGAGCATGAGAAGACCTGTACTTATAATGGATTCAGGTAAGGATAACCACGGTGTAGTGGACTCATTTAAAAGGTATAGTAGTAAAACATAGCAGTATTAGGCATAAAGGCTGATCATCTCCCGCTAAACATATAGAAAGATATAAGCAAACTCAAGGAGGAATAATCCCTTAAAGGGGTATTCCCATCTCACAAATGTAGTTTGTATAGTTAGATATAGCCATACCAATATTATTACTAATAGAATGTATTTATATAACATGTACTGTTTAGAAGATTTGCCTATTTGTATATCCATTGTCCCACACACATCAGTCAGGCCGTTGCCCCTAGTTACGGCCAATGCGGCCATGTAGCAGTGGTGGCCGGCTTGCTCCTGTTCAAACCTGCTCTGAGGTAACTGCTGTATTGTGAACGCATATTGCATGAGCAAGGCGGAGACACATCTTAGGGTTGTAGCATTTTTGTCTGCGCTTCCAAAACGCAGAGAAACAGATCCTGATCAATTTATTTCTATGGAGCAGGATCCGTTTATAAAGTCTGTGTTTTGGGACCGTTGTGTTTTGGACTTGTAGCGTCCAAATCGCAGATGTGAAAGTACCCTAAGATGTGTCTTCTCATGCTCATGCAATGTGCGTTCACAATACAGCACTTACCTCAGAGCGGGTTTGAAAAGGAGCAAGCCGGCCACCACTACCACATGGCTAAGGTGGTTGTAACTAGGGGCAACGGCCTGACTGATGTGTGTGGGACAATGGATATACAAATAGGCTAATCTTCAAATCGGTACATTTTATATAAATACATTCTATTAGTAATAATATTGGTATGGCTATATCTAACTATACAAACTACATTTGTGAGATGGGAATACCCCTTTAAGTTATGATATTAAATTGTGACGCTTCCTGCATCGATACAATTACTGGGTTCAGACATACGGAGCAAAAGCTAGATATAGACAAGGAGAATCGGAATTATATAAAACAAGTAAACGTTAGTCGTTCATTTAGACCTAGAGGGGGATTGGGATCGAAGACGATAAATCCATTCGGATTCCTTCTGAAGAATCTGGCGGTCCCAATCCCCCCTTCTGATCGGTATCGGGATCAGTTCCAATGCTGAAAAAGTCAAGACCCGCGGGTCCCCATTATGGACCTCCAACACATGGTCAGCCACCGGCGTGTGATTCTTTTTAATATCATTAACATGTTCTAGGATGCGTCGTCTCATTTCTCTATATGTCTTGCCCACATAATCTTTCGGGCAGTTGCACTGGCACAAATAGACAACACCCCGGCTTTTACAGTTAATGAAATCCTTGATATTATATACACGCCCAGTGGCCAAGCATGTCTTGGTCTTCCTGTTTTTTACAAAACCATAAGCTTGGCAGTAGCCACATTTAAAAATTCCTAATGGCTTATGATCTAGCCATGTACCTTGGGGTGTTGGTCGTGTATAATGACTGTGTATCAGTCTATCACCCAAACTACGACCCCTTCTGTATGTCAAACTTGGATGTGGCATTAACCCCTTAACGCCATATGACGTGTATACTCGTCATAGAGCACTGCTATTTAGCGCTCCATGACGAGTATACACGTCATGGCATTAAACTGTCACCATGTCTGCTGACATGGTGACAGCGCTGAGACCCCGGCTGTTACTTACAGCCAGGGGTCTCAGCTAACCAGCCCAGGACCAATGGGGGCGGTCCCGGGCCAGCGATCGCTGTGATTGGCTAGTCTGTTCAGACTAGCCAATCACAGGATACGCGTGCTGGCTGAAAGGATCTGATCCCCGCAGTCCGAGATCAGATCCTTCTAAATGTTGTGCAGACCCCCCCGATCCTACCCCCCTCCTTTCCCTGATTATTATTTTTAACTAACTTGTGGTGTGGGGAGAAGAGAGGGAAGGAGCTCCCTCCCATCGGGACGCTGCTCTGCTGTGGCGCGTCCCGATGGTTACCATGGCAACCGGACGCTTTCGTCCGGCTTGCCATGGTAGAGGTAAGCCTGATCAAGCTCTGCTAAAGGCAGGAGCCTGAACAGGCTTACTATGAATGAAAATACACTGCAGTACACTATACAGTGTACTGCAGTGTATTGTAAAACACCAGACCCACTGGATCTTCAAGAACCAAGTGGGTCTGAGTAAAAAAAAAAAGTGTAAAAAAAAGAAAATAAGTAAAAAAAAAGTGTAAAAAAAAGTTAAAAAAAGTAAAAAAAAAATCCCATTTTCTCCATATAAGCACATTTAATTGATTAAAAATGAAGAAAATAAAATACCTTAACATATTAGGTATCGCCGCGTCCGTAAAAACCCGCTCTATAAAAATATCACATGACCCAACCCTCAGGTGAACACAGTAAAAAAATAAAAATAAAAACTGAGCAAGAACAGCAATTTTTTTTTTACCTTGCCTAACAAAAAGTGTGATATAAAGTGATCAAAAATCATATGTACCCCACAATAGTATCAATAACACTGTCACCTTATTCCTTAGTTTCCAAAATATGGGCACTTTTTGGTTGTTTCTACTGTAGGGGTGCATCGGGGGGCTTCAAATGGGACATGGTGTCTAAAAACCAGTCCAGCAAAATTCGCCCTAAAAAACCATCTGGCGCACCTTTCCTTCTGTGCTTGGCCATGCACCCATACAGTAGTTTACAATCATATGTGGGGTGTTTCTGTAAATCGCAGAATCAGGGTAATAGTTTTTGAGGGTATTTTTGCTATTAACCCTTGATGTGTTACAGGAAAAAATGGATTAAAATGGAAAATCTGCAAAAAAAAGTGAAATTTTGAAATGTCATCTCCATTTTCTTTTAAATCTTGTGGAATACATAAAGGGTTAACAAAGTTTGTAAAATTAGTTTTGAAAACCTTGAGGGATGTAGTTTCTAAAATGGGGTAATTTATGGTGGTTTCTATTATGTTAGCCCCACAAAGTGACTTCAGAACTGAACTGGTGCTTAAAAAAAATGGTTTTGGAAAATTTCTTAAAAATTTTAAGAATTGCTTCTAAAATTCCAAGCCTTCTAACATCCCCAAAAAATAAAATTACATCTACAAAATGATGGCAACATAAAGTAGACATATGTGAAATGTAAAGTAATAACTATTTTGTGAGGGATCACTATCTGCCTTAATAGCAGAGAAATTCAAAGTTTGAAAATTACAAATTTTTCCAAATTTTCTGTAAATGTAGGATTTTTTTTATAAATAAAGGTGATTTATATTGACTCAAATTTACCACTGTCGTGGAGTACAATGTGTCACGAAAAACAATCTTGGAATCAGTCGAATCGGTGAAAGAATCCCAAAGTTATGAATTAATAAAGTGACACATGGCAGATTTAAAAAATATGGCTTCGGCATTAAGTGTAAAAGTAGCTTCGTCCTTAAGGGGTTAATACTTCATGAAATTTAGGATCTGACAACAAAATTGGCCAATATCTTTATAAAATATCTCTCATGTTTTTCTTGGCTGTGTCATATGTAGATATGATTCTAATAATCTGAGGATTGAGGGTGTCAGAATTTTTGGGGACAAGTAATGTATTTCTGTCCTGTGATTGTGCATATTTGTATGCTTCATTCAATACATGGAAAGGGTAACCCCGGACAGAGAATCTTTTTTGTAGTTTTCTTGATTCAATATGAAAACACTCCGGGTTGGAACAATTCCTCCAAACCCGGAGATACTGTCCTTTGGGGATTCCCTTTTTTGTGCAATTAGGTGATGGCTTTCCCAACAGAGCTAATTGTTCGTAGCTGTTGCCTTTCTGAACACTGTAGTTGCAAATCTATCACCCTCCTTCGTTATTCGTACATCCAAAAACGTAAGGGTGTCTGGATGAATTTCATATGTGAAAGATAGACCAATATTATTATTATCGTTCAGAACACACAGAAAACTATCAAATTCAGTTGGTGTACCATTCCATAACAGAAAAACGTCATCTATGAACCTAGTCCAGAAGACTATCTCGTCCCTCCACCATCTGTCCTCATCAAGTAAAAACAAAAAGTAAAACAAACTCTCTCAGTATTTTAAATGGGGGCAATACATACATATTAGAAAATAGCAGCACATAGAGAACCCTTTTTGCAAAGGAGGCTTCCAAATAACCTGAGATGGGGGGAAAAGGAAAATAGGCGCGCTTAGGCGCAAATGGGACTTTTCTGCAGAATGGGGGTAAGTCCTGACAGCCATGCCCATCTGGGTGAAAGTCAAACGGGGGCAATACAAACAACCAAACATAAGAAGTGCCAACTAGCTCTCAACCGTCAGGTGCAGTCCATGGTGTGGCTCCCATAGGTCCTCCTGAAGTGTCCATTACATCACCCAGCCAGTAGAATGGTTCCTCAGATGAGGGACCTGAAGTCCTCCTCGCTGGAACTGCTGCTAAACATCATCAGAGGACGCTCCTGCCTCTTGTAGGCCACGCTTGCTGCCGTAGTAAAACTCCACTGCCCTCTTCTTCCAGAATTCAGCCTTGACCGGGTCTGGGTGGTGGTGACGCTGGCGAGCGCTGCAGCCATTTGTGCTTTTCCGGATCCTCCTGCCGGGACAGCAGGGGTAAGGACTTCCAGCTGCAGCGGTTCTGGCAAGGTTGCATCCAGGGAAGTAGCACCAGCTTCCCCGGCTGCTGCTGGCTTCATCTTCCACAGCAGCTGGTATTGGTGGATCGTGGCCGTGGATTGGAACGTAAACGATGCTGTCATCAGCTGATCCAGCTGAAAGGACTGTGGTGGTGGTGGTGCTGGCAGTCCAGGAATCAGAGTCTCCAGCTGTGGCTGTGGCTTTTCCTTGAACCGGAGGATGCCATCTGGGGACTCCTGAAGGCAGTGCAATCGTCCTGGACCTGGTGGTTCATCCGGCCACACTTCAGGTTCTGTTGTAGGTACCAGCGGCTTTGAAAGGAGGGTAACCCCGGTCGCAAAGGGGCCTTTCAGGGATGCCATGGGGGTGTACTCCACCCGATCCCCCATGTACAGGCTGTGCCGAAGTTGTGGCAGGTACGGCCATTTCACCGACCTGCGGCCCACGAAATACTCCTTTCCGTCCTCAACGTCTGCCAGGAAGCCAGACCCTCTCTCAACGGAAAACCACAGGACCGTTCTCTTTCGGCATTCCAATGCAGGATCTCCCGGCCTAGGGTGGTCCAGTACCTGGATGACCCAGTCCTCCACAGCGTTTTAATAGTCCCAGAGGGTCTGCGCATGGGCCGTCACCAATGGTGGCACAATCGGGTTCTGCCTTATGGAAGGTGGTGTCGTGGATCTCCTGGTGGGCGGCGAAGTGGATGCTCCAGCCGCCTCCGCCGCACCAGCCACAGCAGCCGCACCAGCCGCCTGATGACGAAGAACTGCCTCCTGATGTGCAGCTAACTCCGCAGGCGGTAAGGAGAATAAGGGCACTGTCGGTGGTTTACTTGCCTTCAGTTCAGAGCGTGACACCCTGATGTCTGGAGTGGGCAGTGGTTCAGGGAACTCGTCCCCAAAGGCCATCTGGTTCCAGTTGGGATGCAGCTCTTTAGCCATGCTTGCTACTTGCTCAGTGTTCAGCGCTGGTCTAAACTGGTTCAGAGGGGGGTGGAGTACAAGTCTATGGAAGCGATTCTTCCCATAGAAATGAATGGGGCAGTTAGGTGTAATTACACCTACTCACCACTACCCCCGTGTCAGCCAGCATGTAAACAGTGAAGAGGAGGCAGCGCTGATACGGTGCGCGCCTCCTCTTCAAACAGCTGATCGGCGGGGGTGCCGGGTGTCGGACCCCCGCCGATCTGATATTGATGACCTATCCTGAGGATAGGTCATCAATAGATATAACTCGGAAAACCCCTTTAACAAAAAAGTGTGAAACAACTGAAAATATGTCTTATATTCTAGGTTCTTCAAAGTAGCCACCTTTTGCTTTGATTACTGCTTTGCACACTCTTGGCATTCTCTTGATGAGCTTCAAGATGTAGTCATCTGAAATGGTATTCCAACAGTCTTGAAGGAGTTCCCAGAGATGCTTAGCACTTGTTGGCCCAGAGATGCTTAGCAAATCTCGATTGGGTTCAGGTCTGGTGGCTGTGGAGGCCAGGTCATCTGGCGTAGCACCCCATCACTCTCCTTCTTGGTCAAATAGCCCTTACACAGCCTGGAGGTGTGTTTGGGGTCATTGTCTTGTTGATAAATAAATGATGGTCCAACTAAACGCAAACCGGATGGAATAGCATGCCGCTGCAAGATGCTGTGGTAGCCATGCTGGTTCAGTATGCCTTCAATTTTGAAAAAATCCCCAACAGTGTCACCAGCAAAGCACCCCCACACCATCACACCTCCTCCTCCATGCTTCACGGTGGGAACCAGGCTTGTAGAGTCCATTCGTTCACCTTTTCTACGTCGCACAAAGACACGGTGGTTGGAACCAAAGATCTCAAATTTGGACTCATCAGACCAAAGCACAGATTTCCACTGGTCTAGTGTCCATTCCTTGTGTTCTTTAGCCCAAACAAGTCTCTTCTGCTTGTTGCCTGTCCTTAGCAGTGGTTTCCTAGCAGCTATTTTACCATGAAGGCCTGCTGCACACAGTCACCTCTTAACAGTTGTTGTAGAGATGTGTCTGCTGCTAGAACTCTGTGTGGCATTGACCTGGTCTCTAATCTGAGCTGCTGTTAACCTGCGATTTCTGAGGCTGGTGACTCGGATGAACTTATCCTTCGCAGCAGAGGTGACTCTTGGTCTTCCTCTCCTGGGGCGGTCCTCATGTGAGCCAGTTTCTTTGTAGCGCTTGATGGTTTTTGGGACTGCACTTGGGGACACTTTCAAAGTTTTCCCAATTTTTCGGACTGACTGACCTTCATTTCTTAAAGTAATGATGGCCACTCGTTTTTCTTTACTTAGCTGCTTTTTTCTTGCCATAATACAAATTCTAGCAGTCTATTCAGTAGGACTATCAGCTGTGTATCCACCTGATTTCTGCACAACTCATGGTCCCAACCCCATTTATAAGGCAAGAAATCCCACTTATTAAACCTGACAGGGCACACCTGTGAAGTGAAAACCATTTCAGTTGACTACCTCTTGAAGCTCATCAAGAGAATGCCAAGAGTGTGCAAAGCAGTAATCAAAGCAAAAGGTGGCTACTTTGAAGAACCTAGAATATAAGACATATTTTCAGTTTTATCACACTTTTTTGTTAAGTATATAATTCCACATGTGTTAATTCATAGTTTTGATGCCTTCAGTGTGAATCTACAATTTGCATAGTCATGAAAATACAGAAAACTCTTTGAATGAGAAGGTGTGTCCAAACTGTTGGTCTGTACTGTACATGACAATCTCATTCTAACAAAGCTAGAACCAGCCCTGTACCTCACATGGATCCAGAGATCTCCTCATTCATTACTCTGCTAGATTTATATCAAGCTGGAAGTTCAAGGGGAATGTCTGTTTGGCTTCAGCTAAGGGGTTGTGTCCATGCTCTCCCTATCACTACTCAGGAGGCAATTGAAGGATAAAACTGAGCATGTGTGGCCTTTTCAGTGAGCAGGACAAAGAAATAAGAAAAAGAACAAACGGCAGGTAGCTATATACATATGCATTATATTGAATAACACAGTAGCTATACAAAATGTTGAATGACATGCAATTACAAAAGTATTCAGATCCAGGAGATGGTTGGAAAATTGTAGAATATTTTTGATGGGACATCCCCTTTAACAGTAAATTTCCTGATGACAAGTTCTCCTTAACCCCTTCCCGACCAGTGCCATACTAGTACAGCGCTGGCCGGGACTTTAAAGATGGTGTGTGATGGGCGCGGGTGACCTGCTTTTCCCAATAGCAGACACCCGCGGCTAATGTCCGCGACCGGCAGTAATGTCGATCGCGGACATTTAACCCCTCAGGTGCAGCGGTCAAGCCTGACTGCGGCTCCCGAAGGCGGCAATCACTGGAAGCGCACGCTTCCGGTGTTGCTCTGGCTCCTCCGATCGCCACACGGGGGAGCCGGAGCAAAATAGTAATTGACAGGAGGCTGCTGCATAGGCTTTCCTATGGAGCCCTTGCCTGTAATAGGGCTCCATAGGAAAACACTAAAATCACCATAGACTCCAATGCATAGACTCCATTGGAGTCTATGATATAAGCAATCAAATGATTGCTAGTTATAGTTCCCCATGGGAACTATAATACAGTGTAAAAAAATATAAAAAATAAAGTTTAAAAAAATAAATAAATAAAGTAAAAGTTCAAATCACCCCTCTTTCCCGAAAATAAAAATAAAAGTATTTAAAAAATGTAAAAAAAATACACATTATGGGTATTGCCGTGTGCGAGAACGCCAATATTATAAAAATATTTAAAAAAATGTTCCCATACGGAAAACAGCGAAACGGAAGAAAGCGTCAAAATGGCCGATTTGCCATTTTTTGTTTTTGTTTTAAATAAAAAGCGATCAAAAAGTCATACACACCCCAGAATGGTATCAATAAAAAGTTCAGATCGCCCCGCAAAAAATGAGCCCCCCATACAGCTCCGTACACATAAATACCAAAAATTTATCGGGGTCAAGAAATGACAAAACAAAAATGTCTAACTTTATAATTTTTTAATCACTATCAAAACGCAAGAAAAACTATACATATTAGATATTGCGGGATTCGTACTGACTAGTAGAATGAAAGTAACTGGTCAGTTTTAATGAACATCGAACCCCGTAAATAAAAAACCCATAAAACTGTGGCGGAATTGCGTTTGTTTTGCAATTTCACCCCACTACATCATATGCAATATTAAATGGTGCTGTTGGAAAGTACAACTTGTCCCGCAAAAAGCAAGCCCTCATACAGCTATGTGAACAGAAAAATAAAACAGTTATGGCTGTATCAAGGCAGGGAGCGCAAAACGAAAACGCAAAACCGAAAAAACCTCCAGGGTAGATAGGGTTAATCATTGAAAAAATGGAGGACGTAGGTAGGATGTTTTACAGTGATAAGTTAAGGAATGCAAGATGTATAGAAGTATAGCTAGATTAACTAAATAAAGCAGGCCACCATTTGTTCCTTCAGATTGCACTTACCACATTGCCTTCCTTACTGTCAGACACAGCGCTTTTATATCAGACACAACTCTTCATTTGCTATTGGGGTGTCCACCTTGTTTAATAGATAAGTAATTCAATTAGGTCTTGATTATCAAATTAGGGTTAATAAGTTGTCTAGTTCTACTGCAATGCACAGTGATGTACACCGAGATATATTCTCCCTGCAGGGGATATAGTTGATTTAACCGTCCGAATCGAATGTTTGAAAAGTTCATCTCTAGTAGCCACCATTACTTTGACAGGCATAACCCAACAAAAAAAATTAAAGTTGAAGGAAAAGGAAAGGATAAAAAAAATAAGGGGAGGAAGTGAAACTGGAAAAAACTCCATGAGTTCTAGAGAATAAAAAAGGAAACAAGTAATGATGTGTCTTCTTTACAGTGTATAAATGCTGGCGGAGCTTTGAAGCAGACAAGTGGCGAGTATGAAACATTTCTCGTGGGAGGTTTGTTTTCTTCAAGTTGTTTTGGAGCTGAGAGCCCAGGCAGAGAACATGATTTTTTTCCCCAAACTGCTAGGAAACCTAAGTCAGTGTGTTGTGCTGATAGCAATTGTGGTGTAGGATGGCAGCATTAGAGATATGAACCTGCTTGGTTAGGCCTGTTGCAGGATGCAAGTATTGAAGGGTAGATTCTGTCAAACATGGTAGACATCAGCGCCACTGTCTCATCAGGATACATTGATTTCAACTGTTTTATGTCTTGTTGATTGTTTTGTCAGTGTGCATTTTTATCAAGTGGATGAGAGGTAGATACCCATGGTTCTCTGGTTGTTGTTAAACTACATCTCCCAGCATGTTCTGTGATGAAGCAAAATAATAAATGAAGAAGTCTGAGAGAGCTTGCTGGGAGTTGTACTTTAACAACAGCTGGAAATCTACAGGAATAAAAAAGTGTAATGGAGGAAAACTCAGGGAAATAATTTGTGTTTATCGAAGAAAAAATATTGCAGGAGTAGACAAAACACCAAAATTATTTTCATGAAAAAGTAGAATAGTTTACCATTATGTGAAAATTGTAGCAGAAAAAAAAAATGTTAAAATGCCAACAACATCACATTGACCAGGGCCTGATCAATGCTTAGGCAATCACACACATATACATTTTTATACACCGGCATTTGTCGCCAATTAGTTTTAAAAATATTTTATTTGGTGAAAAATAGATGACAGAATTCTAGTAGCTGTTCTAAAAAGTTCAGCAGAGCATTCACTATACAGGAGGCACACAGCAGATCATCCTCCTGGGAAAGAGACCAGTATCATATGATTTTATCCTGACCTGGGGGCTGCACATTAGGCACGTAAGGGTACGACTACATCAGTGGCATAACTAGAAATGACTGGGCTCCACAGCAAATTTTTGAATGCCCCGCCTCCCCCAGCTACTTCTTCAAAAACCTCCTCCCCCCGTCCAACCCCCACTCCTGTGGCTAGTCAAGATCGTTCTCTCAGACGAGGCCTGGTAGCATCTCTGTCCGTTTCCTGCAGTGTCACTGTATATAATATCATTTTATAATACTGTTGTTGAAGGGGCCCTGACAATAAAATCTTTTAGTTCTCATCCTGGGTGGACCCCTTCTGAGTTGGGGCCCCAAAGCAGCTGCTTCCCCTGCTTCCCCTATAGCTACGCTCCTGGACTACATGGTGTGGTCGTGATGCAGTCATGATATGGTTAGTAATCGCAACATCTCATTTCCCAATAGAAGTCAAATGAAAATAGGTTTCTGAAATAGACCTGGCACTTTCAAAGTTGTGATGACTGCACCTCATTGACCGCACATAAGACATATGTTTTACCACAGACATCACTATTTGAAGTTAATAAGAATGCTATAGAACCAGGCAGAACAGTGGCAGACACAACACCCAAAATGCATGATTCTGCACGAGGTAACTGCATACGGTTGGACACATGCGTTCCCTAACCGCACTATGACCGCATCACAACCAAACCTTGTTGTCATACCCTAAGGATGGCATACAACCTCCTGGTCTAGGACCTTGCTCTGCTCTTTTCTGGATCCTTATAAATTCTAAATGTCACACTTCATAATTTTTTGACCACCATATTTATCAGTGATTCATCTTAGTAGTATACGGCACAATACTCTGCTGAGGCCAGTGATTGGCTGCAGCGGTCACTTGCGGTATATGAGCACATCACTGCTGCACTAAGAACAGCAGAGCAGGCGGGGAGGGTGTAGCTGCAGCACTGGAACGAAGACGATTGGGGGTGGTGAATATAATTTATGCCAAAGAAGATAGTGGTCGTCACTGCTGAGAGCGGATATGTCATACATATGCACAAAGGCAATTATGTTGCTCACGGAGTCTGTGTTATATAGTTGCTACAGTGGTGCTCGATGACAGAACAAAGTCCCAATAATATATCCAAATAAAGAAAACAGTCATGGCACTCACCAGCATAGAATCTTCTTCCTTCATTTCTCCATATAAGAACAAACAGGGTAGTCAGATGCAGGGCCCCCATTTTGCGCTGACCAACACTTCCTCAAATCACCATTAATACCATGTTTTTTTTAACAACCCTTATAAGATTAGCAGATGTGAAATCAACTACAGCATCAATATGAAATATGGGATATTAAATAGTACTTTTTCAAAGAAGGATGTGGCAACTAGTGGCTGTTGTCTCCTTGGCATATTTTTCCATGTCAGAAAATATGTCAGTCGATTTATTCTACTTTTCTCTACCTAGGTTTATGTTGGCAACTGCACCCAGTAATGTTCTAGCAAAACTCCACCCAGGAGAGGGCAGAATGCACTTTTTATCTCTAGAGCACATATTTTTAATTGATAAAGTAATAAAGATATCTCTGCCACAGTCCACAACATTATAGGTCAAACATGGCAAACAAATCGGTCAACTGCACAGTGATGGAGACTTTTAAGGCACATAAAGGCAAACAGTGTTTCATCATGCTTGCCAAAAGGCAGTCACTTGCCTGCAAGAAGTCGTAGATAATTGAATAAGCATGGTCATTCCAAAAGAAGTACTGTTGATAAGGTAATAACTGCAAGACGTAGCTTACCCTGATCAATGTCAGCCCAGCAGGGCATTAGGCAGCTTTGAACTGAGGCATGGAAGAACAGATCCTACATTAGCTGGCTAGATCAATGGCACTTTGAAGAGCAGCGTCTTAAAAATATATCTATATCAACACCTTAGACGAAATGAACATATAAATAAATGTGTATTTGCTGTGAAACTTTTTCCCTTGAAAAGTTATATATATGGATGGACGCTTGGGTGTCCTCCTTTTCTGTAGCTCCATGCTCAGGAGAACAGCAGAATTGCACTGAGGATGCATTACAGGCTAACTGAGGCTTTCTCTCTCCCCCAGTCAGTTATTATAGCAGGCCAACATTTTACTCTGGACTGATTGAAGGTGAGAGAAGCACTATGCGCCCACAGGCGGCTCAACTTAAAGGCTATGCACACCTTTGGGGGGGGGGGCAATTTGTTTATTATTGCATTGTACTCATTTTGAGCTAAAAATATATATATTTTTCAATTGGTCTTTATTAAAAATATGAACTCTTTTTTCTGTACATAATTGAGATGCTCTAGTAACTGCCTTTGGATTTTCTCTGTTTTCCGTCAGTTGGGGAGCTGACAGGCTCCTTATCTCTGCTCTCTGACCTTATAAACACTCATTATTGCTCAGTTCTTATTTGATTGATAACAATGTGTCTTAAATAAGTGTTTATGACCTCTTAATAATTTAGTAAGTTAGGTTATCAGATGACAGGCTGAAAGTGAAAGTAAGATTCACACATCTTGAAAAAAAAATGTAACCCTTTGTGACAGAATGGCTCAATATTTGTAATAAAGACCAATTGAAAAAAAAAAGATTTTTAGACAAAAATGAGTAAAATGCAATCATAAACAAAAATTGCCTCCGAAGGTGTATATAGCCTTTAAGGTCTCCCTCTCTTATCTTTTTTACCATTGCAGGGCACTAGAGATGAGCCGAGCATGCTCGGGAGCAATTTTCGAGTAGTTGCGTACGCATCTTCTAATCTGTACGCTAATGCGTACGCATCTTGTAATTTGTACGCATTAGCGTACAAATTTATAAGATGCGTACGCATTAGTGTACAGATTAGAAGATGCGCATGCATTAGCGTACAGATTATAAAATGCGTACGCTACTACTCGAAAATTGCTCCCGAGGTGTAGCTTAGAGGGGTTAGTGCATGGCCTAGCCTGTCCACCTTTTTGGAGTTAAGCAAGTGGCCACCCTAGGTGTTACATGGGACTGCTTGTAACAGTTACTACATTATCTGCACTCTCATGAATCTACATGAAATATATTTTGTGTTGCTTAATAAACAAAGTGCACATAATGTGTACCTGCAGTCCTATGTAACACAACAGATAACACAGCGATTGTTCTCTGTACAAATAATGTAGTTGATGTTACCTGCAGTCCTATGTAAGGCCGTAATTACATGAGCGTAAAAAATGGCCACGTGACTGCTGTTTAAGTAACAGCCTTCATACAGCCATTTTTTGAACCATTTGAAGTCTATGGGGCTATTCACATGGCCATTTCTTTCAGGAAATCAGGGTAGATTTGGTTACATCATTTTAATAGTAAGTCATTTTTTAATGCTGTATTTGAAACATTTTACAAAGTGGTCAACCCCTTTAATATTCAAAGCATTGTTGACTCTGGTTGACCTATCAAAATTAGGAAAAATGTCTATATTATCAACAATATAATGTTAATTTGCAGCTACAGGTCTTCTTTTAGACCTGGAATTCAGTTCTACTTTGAAGTTTTCTACATGCTGCACCTACATACATGTAAACAAAGCTGCAAACACATGTAAGAAACGTCTAAGACTATTGCAAGTTTTTGATTGCTCTGCACACTGAATGTAATAAACCAAAGAAAAAATATTCTAAGAGAACTGATCACAGATCGGAGAAGGGAATTTGCAGAAGAGAAAGCTCACTGTAAAACAATAATATACAAGAATCGGACAATCTCCCAGTATAACGTTGATTATAAAACTCTAAAGTCAACCTTATCCTCCTTCCTTATCACAAATATAATGACTACAGCAAGGTGAACTGTAAGGAACCTCTGGATACCGTAAACTGAACATGAACCTTTAACACTGCATGGTTCATGTGATTAGGTTAGAAAGTGCAAACAGAAATAAATCCAAAAAAGACATATGGCATTGCAAAACAAAAATACTGTATTACTCGTTCACTTGGCTTCTGGTTTCCAGATGGCAATGCATTTGAAGGATCCTTATTCCATGAGCCTCTCACATGCATAATACATGGGGAGCTCTAAAGATCAGAGTGGCATTCCCGCCGCTTCCAGAGATTTGAGAACATATATCCAGTGATAGCAGATACAACAGTTGCAGAAAGTGTTTCAAGGAAAGCAAAGGAAATGGCATCTGGGAGGCAGGAAAAAGGTGTTGGCCTGGAGGGACCTCTGTCACCACCTGCCACCTGATCATGTTCTCAGACATCGATACACTGAATCATCCAATAACAAATGCATGATTTGGCCTTTTGTTATACTGGGCACAGTCAGTAATTTTATGACAATGCATTTTCTACAAAATGCAGTTGCCCAAGTAAGCTTTAGAGTTTTGTATTTAAAGAGTCACTGTAATTTCACACATTTTCATTTTGTTTAATAAAGAATGGTGTAAATAGCAAATATCTAATTCACTTAATATAAAAATATTAATGCATCCACCTGAAAAAAGCTGTAAAGTCATGGCCACTAGTAGTCTAATTTCCATCTAAATTGCAGTCCACTACCTGTTGTCAGGCAAGATCTGTCCCTAGAAAATAATACTCAGAAAATAGGTCACAGAAATGGAGGCATGTCATTGAAGATTGTATGTGTGTGTCTGTAAGTGTGATTTCCCCCTCCTTATCTCATTTGTGAGCGCAGGAGCTGAAACCACACATAGTGGAAAGTAAGGGATAGGACTGTACTGGCAGATTTAACAGAAAGGATATACCCCTGCTTCTGAGAGAATTGAATGTAGCTGTGCAGCTGAAACAAGGAATAATAGGGAAGCTCTAAAAAATCTGTTTCTTCACAGTTATGATTGTATAAAGAAGCACAGCCATTATTCAAACTTTTTTTGAAAATTCAGGTGTACTTTAAGGTTGTGTTAAGTGATAGGTTTTCTTTTACTATTAAGAGAGTGAATGAAAAAAATTTAATCTAAGGAATATTTTGGTATCTGTTGAAAAAACAAAAAACTAAAAATAGAAAATTGATTCCTGTCTATATGTAGTTCAGATGCCTTCTTTTGATGTACAGTATTTAGACTGTTCAAAGTCTTCTAGATCATACTCAAATTCTAGTAATCTTCTCACCCAATAGGATTGGAAGCATTACCTGTCACGAAGTAGCAGGTGTGGACCCACTGTGCCTCGTGCCCTACCTCCTCTAAGGGCGTTGTCTAAGTGAAACCCCTCGTTCTTCACAATTACCCCTGATGGTGGGGATAGACTTTCCGAGGGGAACACCAGGTCGCTACCTCCTGAGGAGGGTCGGGACACGAGGCAGCTGGTCCAGGAGATACCAGCGATGGTAAATGTAGTACAGCGGTGGTCAACAGGCCGGGTCGAATCCAGGAGAGGTAATGCAGGACCGAGGAATGAGGCAGAAGCAGAGTCAGACAGGCAAGGGTCAGGGCAGGCGGCACAGGAACGTAGTCAGGCAATCCGGGTCGGCAACGGGAAGGTCAATGCAGGCAGGCGAGGATCAGGCGGGTAGCGGAGTCAAATAGCAAGGCACGGGTCAGAACACAGGAACACGAGCAGGAACAGGAATAACCAGAATGCAGGGTAGGACCTTGACACTGAGGCATCTTGGGAGAGGGCTGAGCAAACTAAATAGGTCCAGGGTTGGTCAATCAGGACACATGACCAACCCACATGACCTAGCATGGTCACATGATCGCAACAGGTTCAGCCCAGAGGGAGAGAGTAATACAGGGTAGCATGGAAGCTCTGGAGCGGATCATCGTGCACCAGCACTACACAGCCAGAGCTCAGGACTGCAGCGGTGAATGGAAGTACAACCAGCAGCTCACCGCTGGACACGACGCCCAAAACGGCAGCGGTAAGCAGGGGTACAGCGGCACACAGCAGCCGCTGTTACATTACCACAGTGAATATAACCAGCTATTCACACTCCTCGGCATGTCTTGTTGATTTTCAAGAACACTGCCTTACACACGATTAGTTTACTCTTCTCTTCAAATACTTAGTACTGAATCCGGGTTGCAGTTTGTTCTAATCCATCTACTTGAACAAAGCACATGATGGTGGGGATTAATTAAATACCATTCACCAAATTCATCAGCTTATATCCCAATTTAAAGTACAAGGATAGAATCCCATATGAATTTTTTGTGCCAGTTTTTGATTCAGCGTTTTGAGCTAGATTCAGCAGTGGATTCAGCAGAAAGGAGAAGCATAAGTCCTTTCTTTATAATTTCAATCATTTGAATTCACTTCTGGCTTTTTCTCAAAAAACTGCTCCAAAATGTAGATGAAAAATTGCCATAAAAACAGCTTGCTAGATTCCAGCCTTAAAGAGATCGTCCGAAATTTTTATATTAATGACCATCAATATCAGACTGCTGGGGGTCTGACACCCTGCATCCCCACGATCAGCTGCTATCTTGTAACTCCGACCCCGGAAGTCATTGCCAGAATTACACAGCTCCATCCATTGTGTGGTGGATGGAGCTATTTTCTGCAGTACTGCTCCCATTGAAGTGAATAGAAGCAGCACTGCAGTTGCCAACTCCATCTATTGCAAAATGGAGGGAGCTGTGTAGTTTGAGCGCTAACCTCTGGTGCCAGAGCTACTAGATAAAAGCTGTTCGGTGGGGGGGGGGGGGAAGGTGAGATATACAAAGTCAAATTCTGTAACGATTGGTACTTCGGTACCAGGGTTGACTTTGGAAGCAAGTTTTAAAATGGTTTTCAAGTTCAAAATCAAATCCCAAAGTCCTCAAGGGACTTCAGTGATAACTTACTTTGCCTCACCAGAGCGCATGAATTTTAATGCTGCATGGAGATGGATCTCCATACAGCATTAAAACGAATTTTGGAGCGAAGCGACTACGGACCTTGGATCCAAACCTTACTTCGCTCATCCCTAATTAAGACCTGGTATCGAAACACGTATACCTTGCAGTGGCTCTGATTCCTGTACTTTTTAATACTTGAAATAAAATATGGATTTTAATGGTAGATGTCGCTGCTGGAAAGTTTGTTCACACTCTGGTTTGCTTGCTACTTAATTCCATGTGTGTTACTTCATCTTTTTCATATCTCCAATATGAATCT
Source organism: Rhinella marina (assembly GCA_900303285.1). Lineage (NCBI taxonomy): Eukaryota > Metazoa > Chordata > Amphibia > Anura > Bufonidae > Rhinella > Rhinella marina. The sequence goes on along the minus strand of ONZH01019281.1, from coordinate 341,035 downwards.
ACAATGTAGGAAAAAAAAGAAAAGAGAAACCGTGGAATAAAAAGATGCTTGGAAGAAAGGGGGGATATGTAAACTCTGTGTGTGGGGAGACTCTGCTATGGGTTTCCTGATTTTCAGCCGACCGTAATGAAGCACAATGGTGCATACAAATCTAAAGTATTTCACCTCCAGGTTATTGTGTGGTTGAAGATCTTCATTTTCTATTATTTGCAGTGAACCAAACAACACACAATACACATACTGGCTTTTATCACAGCTTTAGAGCATGGTTAACCACCTGCTCCTCAGTAGCATACTGTAAATTATTTTCTTGCACTACTATATGAGAATATAAGTAACACAACAATATTAAAAAAAAAATATCTGCTTTGGGCAATCCCAACAATGCACATGCAGTAAATTTGGACCTGGGATGATGGTAATAAGAGTTCAATTCATCTGCAGTTTCCTTTTTGAATACACAATTATTGAAATCCATTACTTGTTTATAGAATGAACAGATACCCTGTGCAGGGGTGTAACTACCATACTGGCAGACCATGCGACTGCTATGGGGCCCAGGGCAAGAGGGGGCCTAGTTGGGATCATCATCCCCTCTTCTACTGGGGATGAAAATTTTGGTCAGAACTCTACCCTCTAAAGGAACAACTTTTTGCAAATGAGGCAGTGGAAAAATCATTGAAAGGAGTTTAGGTGGAAGCCCTTCTGTCCTGTGTGGGGTGCCTGGTTTGATTTCATCCTTGCTATGGGGCCCTTACTTCTCTATGTACTCCACTGACCCTGAGTCTTCCAGATATAACCATTATCTGCTCTGACAGGGAGGGTGCTGCCATACGTTCAGGGTTTTTATGCAGTTTTTAAAGACAAAACTAGGATTGGATTTAAAAAAAGAGAAGTTATACCTGCCCTTAATACTTCCACATCTGATTTTAGCTTTAAAAACTATATGAAAAAAAACCTGAACATGGGCATCCCGGAATTTGTAAATTTTTTAAATGGGTTTTCTATACCAGACTTGAAAATATTGAAAACCCCAAAAAACTATAGAACCAACCCCCATAATAAAAAAATAAACATTGAAAAGCCCAATATCGCATTGTTTAACCCCTTCACGCTGGGGCGATGCGGGCACATGGCGCCCGCTCGCAGGTGCGGCGGGCGTCATGGCCGGCAAGTCTCTGCTGTTTCTAACAGCAGAGACTTGCCGCTACCTACTGTGTCGGCGGCATCTTCCGGGGTGACTAGATGCCGTGATCACACGTGATCACGGCATCTAGTTGCGTCTAAACCCGGAAGCGTTCGCTTCCGGGTGGTGTACAGACACCCCGTGTGGCCAATCGGGGTGTCTGTACACCATATGAAAACTGTAATCCTCGCTGGTGAGGATTACAGTTTTCAAAGTGCAATTCTTATTCTGGCCACTAGATGGCAGGCCAGGATAAGAAATGAGCAACTCATGGATTTCTGAGTCTATAAAATCCATAATTGCTCATAAAGAAAAAAAAAGCCACAATATATAAGCCCATATTTGAGCTTTCTAATAGTAAAAAAAAATTAAAAAAAAAATGTTAAAAAATATATAAAAAATAAAAAAGATGTAAAAGTTCAAATCACCCCCCTTTCCGTATAAGTAAAAAATAAATACCTAAATAACAATAAATATAGACATCATGGGTATCACCGTGACCGAAAACACCCGTACTTTTAAAATATAAAAAAAAAAATTCCAATACGGCGAATTGTGTGGAGGAAAAAAGCGTCCAAATGGCGATTTGCCGTTTTTTGTCGCTTTTTTTTTCTAAAAAAATTAAATAAAAAGTGATCAAAAAGTCATACACACCCCAGAATGGTATCAATAAAAACTTCAGATCGTCCCGCAAAAAATGAGCCCCCATACAGCTCTGTACACATAAATACCAAAAAGTTATAGGGGTCAAGATATGACAAGGAAAAAAAAAAAGGGAAACTTTCTAATTATTTTATCACTATGAAAACGCAGGAAAAAGTATACATATTAGGTATTGCCGGATTCGTACTGACCAGTAGAATGAAAGTAACGGATCAGTTTTAATGCACATCGAACGCTGTAAATAAGAAACCCGTAGAACTGTAGCGGAATAGCGTTTTCTTTGCAATTTCACCCGGTTTGGAATTTTTTTTCCCGCTTCCCACTACACTGTATGCAATATTAAATGGTGGCGTTGGAAAGTACAACTTGTCCCGCAAAAAACAAGCCCTCATACAGCTATGTGAACAGAAAAATAAAAGAGTTATGGCTGTTTGAAGGCAGGGAGCGCAAAACGAAAATGCAGAACCGAAAAAAGCTCCGGGGGTGAAGGGGTTAATTTCCAATTCATCAATCCCTATAAATTCTCTCCCCTAAAAACTAACATGAACTCTCTCTATATAGTGAATTATACACAATATTTCTATCAGCAGTATATACTGTATTCCAGATACATTAGGTATCTAAGCAAGGTCTGACATACTACCATAACAAAAGAGTAACCGCAGAAGGCCATGACCTTTTTTTGCAGCTGACCGCCACCCTTGAATTTTATTACTGTCATATCCACTACACTGCCTTGGAGATACTATGAACTTATATTAAAAATAATTATTTCATAGGGCAAAATAGGAAAACATGCATTCCACCCAAACACTATACCTCTTCAATAGTGATCTGCCATTATACACACAATTAGTCATTTTTAGGTCCGGGGGTCATTTTGTAAATTGGTGGGCCCAGTACAAAAAGTTCATGAGAGGGTACCTCTTTAGAAGATGGTTTGGTTCTCCTCAGCTGTATTTAGTTGAGATAGATCCTGCATGGCTTTTGGCAGTAACCCAGATCTTGAAAGGTATGGTATTCTATTTCTAACTGCCTATCAATCCACGCTGCCCTTGCACATGCGCTGTCTTGTTCTTTTCCCCATTGCTCTTGCTTCCCTCCTTTGGTCTTCCTTAGCTCAGCCCGCTCGCTCTTGTTCTTTTTAGTGATCAGTACATCATTTCCACACCCAGTCTATCAGCAGGGGTACTGTCAGAAGTCCTGCAGTGTGTACTCACATTGGGAGTTGCCTCAGCCCATTCAATTGCCCTGCACCTCTCCCAGCAGGTTAGGTGTCCACATGATATCCATAGTTTTTTGCTGACCAACTCAGCTCAACACTTGAGTAATAAGTAGTAAATAGCACCAAATTTCTAGGTCAGGTAATGTTCCACGGGAGAGGGAGGGGACAGTGCAGTGACAAAATTTGCTATGCAGTAGTGTTGATTGAGCACCAAAGTGCTCGGGTGCTCTGGTAGAACACTTGGTGATGCTTCTGTGCTCTACAGAGCACCCGAGAACAATGTAAGTCAATGGGAGAAGACCAGGCACCCCCTGCTCGGATGAGGGTAGGGTGTCGGGTTCATAGGAAAAGGTCAGAATCGCAAATTCTCCTCTTTCACTCGTTAAAGTACGCTAAATAACTGAATTCGTACACATTAGCGAACAATGCGTAGCATTAGCAATGCTAATGTTACGCATTGTACACTAATGCGTACGAATTTGTGTGCTAATGTTACGCATTGTACGCTAATGCATACAAATTTGTATCCTAATGCTACGCATTGTACGCTAATGCGTACGAATTTGTATGTTAATTTAGCATACAAATTCGTACGCATTAGCATACAATGCGTAGCATTAGCATACAAATTCGTATGCATTAGCATACTCGAGCATCACACTCGAGCACACGCGGTGTTCGGCCGAACACCGAGTGGACCCGAGCGTAGGCATGCTCGGCCGAACAGCGAGTTCGGCCGAGCATGCTCGCTCAACACTACTATGCAGCTAAAGTGGCCTAAGTTTAATCAGTACAGCTTGCAAATCTGACCATGGATTAACCTGCTAATAGTCAAGTTAAAATTGGAAAAACCCTCGCAAAAATGTCACTTTTCATTGTAGATTTTTAATGTGTGTCTGCAGTAAATCTTAGCGCACAACTCAGGGGACACTATTCAATTTTAAACCCTTAGTGACATCATTAATTTTAGCCTTAAGGACCAATAATATTTTCCCCCTTTGTGTTCAAGCAGCCATAACTTTTTACATTTTTCTTCAAAAATTTTTTTTTGTTTTATAGGAACCATTTTGGGATATATATAGTGTAGTAAGTAACTTGTATTATTTTATTTTTAGGGGAAATATAAAAAATGGAAATTTTTACATTATTTTGTGGAATTTATTTATGGCGTTCACTGTGTGGTAAAAATAACATACTTTTATTACGTGGGTCAGTGCGCTGATGACAATGCCACATATCTATCTATTTTTTATTATTTTTCCTTCCTCCTGCAGCCTGTCAGCTCTGCAGCTCCCTCTCCTCCTCCTGACTGACTGACAGGGAAGGAGCTGGCTGCTTTAGCTGCTTATATCTCTGGTATGGTACCAGCTAGACATATGGGTTTTGCACTGTTTGAAAGTTGGCAATGAAAGCAATATCTTCAGTACATGGGAAGACATCACTGTTAGAAATTGGGATGAAGTGAATGCAGCTGAAAGTGAAAATAAAAGCAGATTTTACCCACAATTATTCCTGACTTGATTTTTCCTGTTTAACTTGGACTTCAGCTGTTATTTTGGTCTTGTATGAAAGCCTGGAATGCTTTCAGCTTTCAAACAAGACCCTTTCCATGCTTCTAGCTGCTACCAATCAGGAGATATCAGCAGCTAACGCAACCCTTCCCCCTCCACTTTCTGCCCTAGCTCTGCTCTGGAAGAACAGTTAAGTACTTTTCCCACAGCCGAGCTAAGCTCGGGCAGAATAGTTAGGTGGTTATTCACCAAGACATTATCATAGCCATTCTTTTTAATTAATGCAGCAATGCCACAGAACATTTCACAACTTCTACATTCAAGGGCTTATAATGCTCCTCGCAATGACAAAATGTTTCTCTTGTTTCAGTGTCCTTTGGCACCGTCTTTTGAATGACTGCCTTCTTTTAGCCAGATAATGTTACCCATGTGACAAGGGCAAAATACATAGTATTCCAACATGCAGTGGTATGGTTATAGGAATGCCATCTCACATTGAAAACAGGCATGAGCACAAATGACCATAGGGAGGAAAGGGATTCATCTTTTAGGGACCGATAATTTTTTCTTATTAGGTCGGTACATCTCAGTTTCACAGTAAAATAACAAAACGAAAGATGTCTCCTCAAAAATTATTAAATGTATGATTCATTTATTAACAGTTCCATGCTGTAGATCGCTTCGTACTGCTCTGTGATGGCACAAACCTCGCTTCAAACAGAATAGGCTACAGCAGCTGTGAGGCATTTCCTAGCACAGCAATTATATTGGATTTGTTAGAGAAGAGGACCTACATATACCTACACCTGTACAGTTGTAGTACATTATCTTATATGGCTTACAATGTGTGCCAAGGCATACTGGCAAGTAGAAATTAAGACTTTTGTCTTAATGTCTACTGTATGATATGTGTAATCAATAGGATATTGAAGAGATATTTAATCAATAGAACAAAACAAACATGTCCAAAGCAAAATGTACATTTATATGTGGATTTGGCTACTGTTTATACCAGGGTTGGAATGATAGGTGGTCTATAAGTAGCAGTTTCACCATAAAGCCTCATTCACACATTACTGATTTCCACCAGTGATTGTGAGACAGAACCAGGATTGGAGCCTCCACAGACATAAGGTATAAGATCTACACCTGTTTTGTGTTTAGAGCCACACTTGGTTTTGGCTCACAATCACTGATGGAAATCACAGACCAAAACACTGACGGGTGAATGAGGCACAACTCTGGAGCATCCGGGCCACTCTGCCAGGTGCACCAGAATCAGAGTCTGTTCCGGGTCCTGGAACAGAGTTTTTCCATTGGGTCCAAGAGTTTCAAGTTACAACTCTGTTTTTTGTAGATCTGAAGCATATTGCTGGATATATAATGTGGTGTACTGTTAAAAGACTTGCATACCTACATTATAAAATGAACATTAAACCGAAACACCCTTCCAATGTAGATGGAAGACATTCAGGGCACTACTTTCCAAGCGTCCACATATCTCCCATCAAGTGAAGTGAACCTTACTAATCTATTCCTATGATTGACATACAGTAAATTATTAAGCTTTGTTGGCAGATCGAGTCACACTTCTGAATATTTTAGACAGAGATGTACATTATACAACACAAGCCAATGTTGAGGAGTGTGTGCTGAAGAGGTGTAGGTTTTCTGGAGTGGCACATAAAAGGACATGTAGAGCCCTCAAAATCATGATAGGGCTTATTTTCAGTTTTCACTTCTGGTGGCCTGCACTTTCATCTGTTACTGAGTTGAGTCTTGTTGGGTGAAGTTTTAATAGTCCCAGTCCTGTCTATTAGCTTTGTGAGCGTTGATTTAAGCCTTCACACAAAAGAGAACAGTAGGGATTGATCATGAGAAGTGTTAAAAAGTGAAGTACACTGTATTTCAAAGAGAATAGAGAAAATAGAACTGGGAATGTGTCAGATGGATCATTGTGACCTTATCTGTTCTTTGCTACTGTGCTTTCTATATTTTATAAGTAGGCTTTGTATATAGCCTGAACGATATTAAGAGTCACAGCCATTTTTAGTCAAATCTGCTACATCACCTAGCAGTATAGCTTCCTAGTCACCTAATTGTGACCTGCCGTGTGCATAGTTTAGATCAATGAATGGTTCTGGAATCACTTCAGATGAGACTTTTACTGTCCCCTGTAGTGTGCTGTACCAGTTGAAAATGAAGTCACAAGCACCTGCTCCCTGCCACTCCGTTCTGGCTCCTTGGCTCCATTCAGAGATCTTTCAGTCTGCAGTCTGTAAACTTCCAGATGGATGGGGTCAAGTGCACTGCTGCAGGCAAGGACTGGCCTCAGTGGTGACGAGTGCCAAAGTAAGAACATCACTGCTGGGTCATGTGCAGCCTGGGGACACATTACCACTGAGATCAGTCATTGGATACCATGGTGACCCTGTCCATCCAGAAGTTTACAGGCTAGGGACTGGAAGGAGCCAGAATGAAGTGGTAGGGGACAGGTGGACATGCTACTGGGAACAGTTAAATAAGTCTGGACAACCCCTATAAGAATGGGCAGTTTAGTCATTTGATCAAGCTGTTCCTTTTTATTAGTGCACCCAGCATATATAATTAACCAGGAAGAAACATTTCTAATGCACTGGTACCCACATACTTGAATACTGATCCATAGTAGAAGCAAGCAAGATAAAGCGATCCAGCATCTTAATATTCACAGACTTTATTGAAAAAATAACATGACATCATGTAGCACAACACCGTATTCCTGGCCTATGCATTTCGAACCCTGTGGGCCATGATTAAGAATGACAGGGTTCAAAACGCATAGGACAGGCACACGGTGTTGTCCTGCATGGTGTCATTTTATCTTTTCAGTAAAGCCTGTGGATTTTATTAAGAAGCTAGAGTGCTAGATCGCTTTATCTTGCATGTTCACCTGATCCGCTCCGGGTTTTCTGCGCACCTACCAATCTGGGTGAAGCAACAGAGGGGAGCTGAACTTTTCTTTGGAGATAATAGAAGCAACTTATTTCAACCTTAAAAATTGCTTTCAACAACCAAATGTGGTCATATTTTATGTATAATATCTAACTTAGAAATTTACTTAAAGCAAACCTGTTATACTGTACTTCTCCAATTCCCCACCTTTCAAATTCCATTGTTTCCAGAAATGTGACCACTCAGGTCACAGTTTGTATTCACTGCAGCCAGTAATTCAGTTCAAATTATTAACCAGAATTATGATTACTTTTCATTTGTCGTATATAGTGTCCCTAATATGCCACTATATAATCGACAATTGCCAAGTACTCTACCAGTAAACTTTTTGCACAGATAGAATGAACCAAGTTGTCTTAAGTCAAATCCTAGAACAAAAGTAAAATCTTGAAACCTCTGATCATCTTAGAAAAGTTGAGCATGTCACCTTATACACGTCTGTACTAGACATGTATGAATCAATTCTAACTTTGGACTCATTAAGAATTTCATAAAAATTAATTTGCCTAAGAAATCTGAAGTTTTGGCAATTCACTTCAGATGAATCATGCAAACACAGGGCCCAGTGCCATTTTACTGTGGAAATCAGTGGGGGAAACGGCAAGAAGGAAGAAGCTGCAGGATCACAGGGGAGGATTGCCCTGACTGCCTGACAGTCAGCCTGATCATCCAATCAGGGGACAGTATTCAGCCAGGGACTTCTGCTCACAATAAGCTAGATGGCATCCTGTTCTCAGCTATGGATGTAATAGGATGTGTTGTGGTTGTGTCTGACAAAAAACAATTGCAGAGGTAAGACATTTACTAGGGACACTATAGGGGCACTATAGGGGGAGAATATATATATATAATTAGGTAGATTTTAGTTTTATCAGGGAAAACATAGAGAGTGAGTGAGGGACTGGACTGACAGTGTATTATGTCATGATCCCATGCATTATTACTTAATATGTGGTGCTACAAAAACAGCATTTATATACCAGTTAACTGTTGATGAATTGTATTGTGCCAAGATTACCGTGCATTATTACAGAACACGTACTGCAATAACAGCATTTGTATACCATTTAACCATTAACGCGTTGTATTGCATCATAATTACCGTGAATTATTACTGAACACGTGCTGCAATAACAGAATTTATATACCATTTAACCGTTAACGCATGGTATTGCGTCAAGATTACCATGAATAATTTCCTAGTATTCTGTGCTGCAATAACAGCATTTATATAGTGGTTAACCGTTAACGTATTGCATCAAGATATTGTGCCTTATCAGTGAACACATTGTGCTGTAATAACTATATTAATTTAGCAGTTTTTTTAGTCCATCCATTGGATTACTATTGTAAATTGTTAATACCAGTATCTTTGTAGAAGAGGAGGGACATTTAATTGCACCTCACTTGGACCGCAGCAAATTTTTGAGTCCCCCCCCCAACAGTCCCTTTAATGCAGACAGGAGCAAACAATCATACTCACCTCTATTCCCCTGCTACAGGCGCCTCTGTTCTTAATGCACCACTGTGTCTAGGCACTCACTACATTGTAACCTGATGTCACACAGCATCAGGTCATGGTGCGGTACTATGGCCTGTCCTGAAGCTGTGTGCTGACAGCACTTGGTGCAGCTCAGGTACCTGGGTAAGAAGACCAGGTAGCAGTGAGTAATACCAGCAGTGACTAGGAGGACCATACTCACCGTTCCCTGGGACCTGAAAATAAATCTATTTGTTCTCTTCCTGGGGCCCTTTTGGCATTCAGGCTCTGTTTGCTAGCCCCGTAATAATCTGTGTACCAAACCCATGACTTTTCATTTATACACCTGATATTAAAATGCCTGGTAAACAGAAGAGTGGAAAACAAAAGACTCTTGCCTCATTATCCAAGAGTCAGAATGTGTGTAGCAGTTCAAACAGCAGTAGCAGCACCAGCCTTCTGGACAGTAGTAGTAAGCCAAGGCCACAGTTTTCCCTCAATTCCAATTGGTGCCACATTATTATTGAAGACAAAGATTATAATATTGTGAACTCGATGGCTCACTCCTCCTCTCAATCACAGCAGGATGATGTGGATGTCATCTCTGAGTCTGACACTGAGCCTTGGAGCCAGGGTTCCAATATTTCTCCTGCAACTCCTCCTTGCGGCCCCAGAAAAGCTTTTCACTTGTATCATCTCTGTCTTTACTGCCCCCTCCTAGTGGGATTCCTTCTTTTTTTCCTAAGAAAAGCAACAAAAGCACACGCACTATGGAAGAAAGTCTTTTTAACTTGTGTGAGAACAGTTAGCATTTGGACTGCCATGAGGAAGAGGTTCAGGGAGAGTCCCAAGTATAACTGTGCTGGTGATGATGGTGGTAGTAGTAGTGGCAATTGTAGCCACGGTGGTATTGGTAGTGGTAAGGGCAGTGGTAGCCCTGATGGCAGTGGCACTTGGGGCAAATATAAAGAAGGGAATCAGGAGGGGGGGGGCAAGGAGCCCACAATGACATATCACAGTTGATAAAATTGGTGGAGAGGTAAGGACTCTGATGATGATTGTGTGTTGGACAGGATCTGGGAGCCAGATTTGGAGGAGGAGGAGGTGATACTAGAGGAGGAAGGTGGTGGCCATGGTGGCAATAAAGAGCGGAGACAACGTATGGCCAGAACCTCCCAAGATCCTGCTGGAGCCAGCTCTGCCTCTATTATGGTCAGCTTGGGAACTGGAGGTGCCGCTAATACTGTGGGCACAGGCTTAAAGTGTACCCAACCTACTACAGGAGACAGAGTTCACATGACACCGACCAGAGGGTTAAAATCTTCTTTAGGGCTCATGCACACAAATGTACAGTATTTTCTTTTCGTGTCCGTTCTGTTTTTTTAGTGGACCGTATGGGAAACCATTCACTTCAATGGGTCTGCAAAAAAAACGGAAGTTACTCCATGTGAATTCCATTTCCGTATGTCTGTTCCACAAAGGGATAGAACATGTCCTATCACTGTCTGCATTAAGGACAAGGACAGGACTGTTCCATTAGGGGCCAGCTGTTCCGTTCCGCAAAATACGGAATACACACGGACATCTACTGTATTTTTCATGGATCAGTGTTTTACGGACCACAAAATACATACGGTTGTGTGCATGAGCACTTATTCTGTAATGCAGGTACACAAATACATGGACATATAGGCGACTGCCATTTCATGCTGGGGTGCTCTTCGTCTGGCCTATACATACACGTGTCCCAGCCTTTTTAAACACTTAATTAAAACACAATTACAAAACACATGGAAGCAAATCCTGTTCTATTAGTACTTCACATGTGTTATAAGTGTTAAAAATGTGCGGCTTTTCTCAAAAGACAGATATTTATGTATACATCATTTCATTTTCTCCCAATTCCTACTCTCTGCATCTTATGGGGTAAATATTAAATGAGCGCTTCCATTATGGAAGCGCTCATTAGTAACAGAAGCTGTGAAGGCTCTGTACACTTCCTGGTCCTCGGCTGACGGCTGTGCTGTGACTGCGCACAGCGTGAGGGCGCTCTGTGACACAGCCAGCGGCAGGAGAAGCGCTGGAGGGGAGGAGTGGCGGCGTCTGGAGCAGGAGAGGTAAGTCTTTTTTTACTTTATTTTATGTGCTCTGTAGCATAGGGGCTGCATACTTGAGGCTGTGGCCTGCGTACATGAGGCTGTGGGCTGAATACATGTGGCTGGGGGCTGCATTTATGAGGCTGGGGCTGATATGAGGCAATGGGGGTTGATGAGAGGCATGGGGGCTGATGAGAGGCAATGGGGGCTGATGAGAGGCATGGGGCTCTTATCTGAGGTCTGATTAGGGGTCATTCGCATTGAAATCTGAGATGAGGTCTGATTGGGGGTCTGATCTGAAGTCTTATTTAGGTCTTATTAACAATGGGGGTCTGATTGGGACTGTCATCTGAGGGCTGATTAACATTGGGGGTCTGATTGCTGGTCTGACCTGAGGTCTAATGAAAAATATTTTTTTCTTATTGTCCTCTTCTAAAACCTAGGTAGTCTTATGGGCCGGTTCATCTTATAGGGCAAAAAATATGGTATATGCATGCCTAAGTGAATAGAAATTTTAATTTTTGGCCACAGCAACCAAACCGAGTACAGCTTTCATTTTACTGCAGTGCTTCTTACAATACTGTCAAACTACTGTATGTTGCCCAACCCGTGACTCTCAAGTTGTTTCAAAGCTACAACTCCCATCATGCTCCGATAGCTGCAGGCAGTTAGAAGCGCTGTAATAAAATAAAAGGTGCGCTGGGATTGGTTGCTATGGGCAAAAATAAGAGATGTGTTCTGATTGGTTGCTGTGTGCAGCAGTTTGTCTTGTAGACAGCACTTCCACGTAGATGAGAGGCAAACTGAACATGTAGGTGTATTTAACAGGTGAGAGGAGACTTCCACTGCAGACACTTCTGGCAATGTCTTATATCCCAGGAGAATAAAAGGATCAGCAGAAAATATTTATTTCACCCAACTCCTCTCTCCCGACATACTCTCCATACACATTAAACTGTCGGACTAAAGGCCCTTTTAGACGGGCCGATTAGTCTCCCTGCCCGAGCGCCGATCAGCGATATCGGCGCTCGGGCAGGGAGCCTTTACACGGCCCGACGAATCGAGCGCCGGGCCGCACGAGTGATCGCTGTATCGCTCGTGCGGCCGGGAAGCTCCATACTGTCAGGCGCACATCGCCTGTTTACACAGGGCGATGTGCGCCCGACAGATTGGATCTTTTGGTTTCTACAAAAGATCCAATCAGCCGACGAACGAGCGTTTTGCTCGTTCGTCGGCTGATTAGGGCCACTTTTACACGGGCCGATTATCGGCACTAGCGTTCCTAGGAACGATTTTTCGGCCGATAATCGGCCCGTGTAAAAGGACCTTTACCTGCTGTTCTTGACGGGTTTGGTTAACAATACACAAATAAATAAATGATTTGTGAATGCTTTCTTTTATCTCTCTAACTGGGCCAAAGATAACAATGAATATATATTCATAGAGACAGATATACGTCCAGGCAACACTGGGTGTATATCCTAGGGTTAAAGGAGTTGTGAAAGAATGGTGGGGGGGCAGTTTGGCAGGACCGGTAAAGGAAAGATGACCTACTTACTTTCCGCCGCTGGCTCCCTCCTCCTTCTCCTCCAGGCCTACAAGGCCCCTCTAGGCTCCCTCAATGTCAACATCTGGTTTAACATCACTGCAGACAATCACTGTCCGCAGCGGTGACCGGCTTCCCATGATGACAAATTGCCCATGATGCAAGGGGATCCGGTCTCTGCCACAGCCAATGGTCAAATAGGATATTCACATCGACGGAACCCAACTGAGCATTTCAGGCCTGAAGGAGAAGTAGCGGTGTGCCGTTGCCAGAAAGCAGGTAGGTCATATTTCCTATACAGTTCCTTCTCAACCCCCCCCCCCCCTCTGATTCTTGCATAACCTCTTTAAATAAAAATAAAATCATGACAGTTCCAATTTTCATATATCTATCATATTCATTTCTTGAAAAAATCGGAAAGGAAACCCAAGGGCACTATGTATTACATTCATCTGATCACTTAACAGTGCAAGGAAACAATTAGCATGAGATAACAGCACAAAAATAATTCATGGTGAGATACAGGAATGATCTCTTAATGAGCACTCTTATATTTCCTTAACAAGCTTCAGAACAGGAGCTAAAGATTAAGTAATGCAAATGAATGTAATAACTAGTTGCCCTATCATGTATCTCTCTGATTTGGATCATTGCTTAACCTTTGTACATTTTTTTATTCCACAAAAAGGGTCATAAAAGAATGTTGAAATGGAATCAGTTATCTCGCCAGTACAACCAATAGAAAAAATAGAATAGAAAAAATGAAGGCCATGGTTGTTCTTTCTTGCAGCATAATTACAAAGTAGAAAACTTTAGTGAATTCAGCTAGGAATTCTAGGTAATATAATGGCATGCAAATGAGCGCTCAAAGCACACATAATAGTGTCCCAACAGAGGAAGAAAACATTGTAATATGATAAGCACTGCACACTTAAAAATCTCCACGGAGACAGCAAGAGGTAATCAAGAAGATAAATGAATAGCATATACAAACACTGAAAACAGTGCACGAACCCTGGTCTAATGGGTACCATGCCAGATGAGTTCAAGCAGCCTTCCATGTTGTCTCATGTCTCCCATTATTTTAATCCACTTGATCAACAGCACTTATTGGAGTACATTAACAAATGAATGCAGAAGTGGAGCCACAATAGTTTTTTTTAACGATTTATAGTTAAAATTGCAAAAAGAAAAGAAGCTAAATATTTTAAAATGATAGATTAAATTAATTAAAATGTGTAAAATTAGAAAGTCAGGCCAAAATGGCTTTTTAATCACTTAGGCTACTTTCACATCAGAGTTTTTGCTGTATGGGTGTGAGATCCGCCAGGGGTTCTCAAAACCACAGCAAAATTCTTCCGTTCTAATGTTACAACTGGGTGCATCTGGAAGGGATCCAATGGGTAAGCCTTATAGTTAAAAATGAAGTAGAAAAAAAAAATAAAAACATGTTAAAATGTTAAATATAAAATATATCAATTATTTTTATATCGCTATAATCAATCTCTATAAATATGAATATCCGGTAAAAAGCAGTGCAGCAATGTCAATAGTTGTGGATACAAATATGATCCCAACAAAAAATGATGGGTTTGCACCATACTGCTGTGTCACTTTAGCTCCCATTAGACTTTTAGGGCCACATATGGGCCACTTTCACCTTTCTTGGATTAAAGAGCACATTAACTTTTAACATTTCTTTGTGAGATGCCAATAAATATTCTGTGGATCTGATGCGGACAAAAAATATGTTTGTGTGCAGGAGCCCTTAAAGACACTGCTGTAAGGTGAGGGACTACAGTTCAGACACCCATTATCTGAGACTACTACTAGGCCAGTTAAAGCTAAAGTCTAGACCTTATAGTGGACAACCTACAAGAGCTAAACTGCAGCCATGCAACCTACCTCCATACTTTTATACTGGTGCCAGAAATTGCACTTTGAATCCACTGCTATTGAATGTACCAAAAGTTACATGCTGTACTTTTTTTTTGGCCTCATTAGTCAAACTACATTTCTGAGAGCAACGGCCTGAGGGAGTACACTGTGATACAACACTTCATCAGGGTGACTACCACTTCCATCCTCTGCAGTAGCTCCTCAGGGGCTGTCTGCACAATGCCATAAATAACTCTGCCACACTTCATAGGCACTGGTGACTATTGTATTTATGAGTAACTTTGGTTGTAAGCATGGTTCTTTTACTATACTGTATCTATGTACCAAGCTTGGTTCCTTTCTATATCTATGCAGTAAACGTGGTTCTGTTACTATCTTTATACACAATGCCTGGTTCTAGTACTGTAGTTTGGGAGGTGGGTGTTTATGTGTCCTTGACCATGTGATTAGAAGTGATCTTGGTGACATTACTGACACTAATGGGCGATCTTTAGTGCTGCCCTTTGCTGTTTGACAGGTTAGGGCAGTGCTAAAGACTGCCCATTTCTGCCTGTGACGTCATGGGGCTCACTGCTAGGTGGAAGTCTCCACCTAGCATACCCGTATAAAGCCCAGTAAGTCACCGGTAGTAAAGAAAAAGCCCTTGCCCCGCACAATGCAGGGCAAGGGGGTGCATCTGATCAAGAAATGCTCCAATGATCCACTCATACAGGCTAAATGAGTGGAGGGGAGATTGTGTCCGGGTTCAGCTTTGCACCCGGACAACTTCTTTAAGTACCTTATGAAGAAAAGTCACAAGCTAGTTTTGACCTATTACATGCCATCCTGTGGTCACTGCAATCCTAAACTGATTGTTTATTTTAACATCACCCACAAGCAGTGGTAAAATATAAAGTTACTTTATGGATGTCCGGAGATGGTGTAGGTTCAGTGAAAAATGTTTCTTTTGCCCTTCTTATAAGTATTTGTATCTCCTTTTAAAGCACATAAAAACACAATTTCATGGAAACCAGTCATCTTCTATAGTCTAGTAATTATTGCTTGATATCATCTGTCATCCTGGTTTGTGTGGCCTTTATTAATCCACTTCAACACAAATCTACATGTAAATCATGAATCATATATATGGAAGCGACTTTTTTAAGACTTGTGTGATTAGATACAGCCTACTGTAAATTCTCTAAGACATATAATACCAGTGAAAATGACATCATAGATGTTTAACATGAAATTTAAAACTGAAGTTGGAAAAAAATCAACACTAAGTCTTGCGTATTTGCCTTAAAAATGTTTAGAGTTTTCAATTCCTCACTGTTCATTTTCAATTAAAATTGAGCTGTTCTATAAGCTATCAACTTTGTCTTGAAAGATATCACAAGCTGCTTGAAGGGGCCTTGCCAAATATTCTCTAGAGGTTTCAAAGACAGTGAGGAGGTGTCTCCTTGGTAGCTGCCATTACTGACAGATGGAGTCTTAGGAAAAGGAAGGAATGCTGAGTCAGAATTGACAATTTCACTTTAGCTTGTCAATAACTCATTGTCCAATGCGAAGACCACCAAAGTCGCAAATTGTCTCTTTCATTAAAGCAGGGCAAGCAACCAAGACAATTTATCACAGAATGAAAGTGTTGAGAGTACATCAGAACAACAACATGCAAGGATGACCTTAGGTGGTACATATTCAAGATAACACCTGTATTTGCTATGATAAAGTTGTTTACTAAAGAAAAAAAAATTTCATCTAAACTATGCAGTCTTGATTTTTTTTCTTTTGGCATTCTGATACTTCTCTAGACATTTGGTGAGTTTATTGGGTTATACAATGGTATATTTCAGAAATGTTCCTATTTATACCTTAGCTGCAATGTTACTTTATTAAACATATAAGCTACAAACTAATATATTGATATTACAAATTTATAGTAAACGTGCGGCATTCAAAAAGTTGAGAAAAACGAGAGAGGCAGTCAAATGATTAAAAAAATGGAAGGCAAATGACGATGTATGGAGGTAGTGGGGATAAAACAGATAAAGGGTGTTTTTTTTCCAGTTATAGACTTTTTATAGCATCTCAGATGTACAGTAACATAAGAATCCATTGGTTTCCAGATGTAGGGATGCCACTAATTCTAAGAAAAAGGGTGCTCAGTTACCAGGGAAGTGTGCTTGCATGTGTGGTAATTCGGTAAAGTCAACGGGAGTTACAGGATCAATGAAGTGCACTAGCTTAGCTGAGATATTTCAGTATCTTTCATTAAATTCAATAGTTACTGCTCATCAGTGGCCACTTCTTGACCCAGAAAAATAATTCAGGGGTCCAAGTTCTCTAAAATGGTGGGGATCCCACCAGTTGAACACTTACAGATTGGACTTTTGTGGCGTATTTAGTGAAAAACCATAAAAGTCTATTGTGAGAATTAACCGGGTTTACCCCAAATAGACATGTATTACATTTTAAAACACAATCTCTGAACTATGAAATATGTGGCTGCTAAAAAGTAAAGAAATAAGCTTCCCTACTCTCAAAACTCTATAACATTGTGTGTGGACCAGGAATGAAGAGCTATTTTTATGTTGAGCCACATTTTTAGGTCTGCAGTTTGAATGACATATTCAGAGATGTCCCCTGTGCTACAATATACTGTTTGCATGTTAATATCCAGGCTTGCAACTCTAAGCTATTGTGTAAAATTTTCATGTGTGGCTGTACACTCACAAAAAGCCGCCCAACAAAAATTTCTCGTATGATTTTGATTGACTAAATAGGAGGCTGTCACCTTTCACCACAAACTAAAGTCAGGAAATAAAAATAAAATAACAGAGGTAATTCTGTGACATTAAACGGGTTTTCTAAATTATTTTTAACTGATGACTAGAGATGAGCGAGCATGAAAATGCTCGGGTGCTCGTTATTCGAGACGAACTTTTCCCGATGCTCGGGTGCTCGTTTCGAATAACGAACCCCATTGAAGTCAATGGGAGACTCGAGCATTTTTTGCAGGGGACCAAGGCTCTGCCTAGAGAAGGCTGGGTGAAAACCTGGAAACATCAGAAAATAATGGAAACACCACGGAAATGGACAGGAAACAGCAGGGGCAGAATGCATGGATGCCTCTGAGGCTGCCTAATCCCACCATTACCCCAGACCAAGAAAGGTGAGGCCATGCCCTTCACATGTTAGGGAAGCACCCAACTAGGTGCAACGAAGGTCCATCACCCATGCCCATGCTGGCACTGCTCTCCTATCCCCAGCCACACGATGCAGGCATAAGACTGACACAGCATGGCGGTGACACCAACAAGTGACCAAGTTAGATGAGGTAGCAGGTGAGCCACCCAAAAATTTAGCCTGACGCAGCATGGCGGTGACAACAGAGTGACCGAGTTAGACTGAGGTAGCAGGAGGTGAAGCACGGATGGTAATTCGAAGGAGGAGGGGTTGGAGGAAGAGGCATAGTAAATCTGAGAAACCGTGACCGAGGTAGGCCCCGCAATCCTCCAAGTGGGCAGTACATGAGCGGCCCCAGGGTCAGACTCGGTCAGAGTGACCGAGCTACACGACGGTAGCAGGTAGAGCACATAAAAAATTTAGCGTCGCCCTGTATGGCTGTGATTACACATTGACCGAGCTAAACGACGGTAGCAGGTAGAGCACAGGAAAAATTTAGCATGGCTCTGTATGTGGACGTTGAGGGCTTGTGCATGTAGGTGGGCTGAACTTTTTTTCTGCTTGCGCTCCAACGTCTGCTGTAATGACAGCTGAACGTTGTGGAGGGACACATTGGTGGACAGTGTGGAGGATCATGGAGGCGAAGGGGTGGTTTTCCGGCGGGAGGCGCTCGTGCCGGGGTCCTGGGCTAGGGGTTCACTCG
Source organism: Rhinella marina (assembly GCA_900303285.1). Classification (NCBI taxonomy): domain Eukaryota; kingdom Metazoa; phylum Chordata; class Amphibia; order Anura; family Bufonidae; genus Rhinella; species Rhinella marina. The sequence continues at coordinate 322,564 of ONZH01019281.1, read as the reverse complement.
CAGAGGCAGCCAGTGACACCGGGGGAGGAGCAGTGGTGGGAGCCACATGAGGGGAACGGATGGCCTTGGTTCCATAGTGTTTAGCACTCGTATACCTGTGCATGCTGGTGGTGGTTAGGCTGGTAGTGGTGGAACCCCCACTTAAAAATTTGGCATCAACTGGTACGGCTGTCAACATTGAGCTTGAACTATTGGGGCATGTGTGGTATCGATTCTCCTCAGTTTAAAATCGTATACGTCCCCTATCTTTTTTCACTTCAACCCAGAAAAATGTCGCACTCAGATTTTTCTAATGTAGCTGTATCAGTGAGAGCAAATGACCGTATTTGATTACGTGACATACAGTATGGGTCACCTGGACAGAAAATACGGATTGTGGTTTGTGGTGACTGGACAGCTGAACTGTGACACACAGAATTGTTCCACACAGCTGTATGAAATGGATTTGTATCACTGAGATAAAACAACAAAAAAACAAAGTTTTTTTTTTTTAATGTGACGTGCAGAATATATCAGAGAGCAAACTCAGCCCCTGCTGACTGTGGCTATTTTGACTGCAACCCAGAAAAATGTCGCACTCAGATTTTTGTATATCACTGAGAGCAAAAAAAAAGCTATTTGCAGTCTCCCTGCAAAATGCTGCAAATATGGCGATAGCTGCACTACTAGTGCCAGCCAGCCCAGCCAGAAGGAGACAAAAAAAAGTTTCTTGTAGCCCTTAGAAGGGCTGTTGGGTTCTTTTTAGATCACTCCTGCCTAACAGAGAACTAAATCCAGGCCCTAACACTCTCCCTGAAATGCAGCACATCTGTCTCTAACGACATCCAGGCAGCCTCTGAGCCGAGCACTGCCGGACGTCACTAGTATATTCCAGGGTCACCTGATCTGGCCAGCCAACCCCTGCTATCGACATGTAAGGCCCCACGTGATGCTGGGGGAACCGCAGAGTCTCCCTGCTTGTGATTGGCTGAGTTTATAGCCGCCAAAAATTCAAAAGGCGGGAGATGCCATTTCCTCGAGCATGGCGAGATGCTCGTCCGAGCATCGAGCACTTACGAGTACCCTAATGCTCGGACGAGCATGCTCGCTCATCTCTACTGATGACCTATCCTCTGGATAGAGACGATAAAAACTTGGAGACCAATAATCCGGCGCTGCCAGTATACAAGGGGATCCTTCAGGTAAGTATAGATATTCCTTTATTGTTTTCCAGTCGACACGTTTCAAGGGCCCTCTTCTTCAGGACAATAGTAGTACAGGCTTCCCTTGTATGCTGGCAGCGCTGGATTATTGGTCTCCAAGTTTTTATCTTTTCTGCACATTATCCTAATACCCCTGGATTCGGGATAGGAAGGAGCCAAGGCAGCAGCTCAGCAGACCTTGACACTGGTGGGGCAAATACCAGCAAGGTGAATACAGCTGTTGTGACTCCTCACAACGGAATCCGGTAAGCAGAATACGCATTAACTATACACTGCTACATAGATGATACCGCACATGTGGCGTTGTTCTTTTCTCTTTTTATTCTATGTATATGGCTATCCTCTGGATAGGTCATCACTATCTAATTTATGGGGTCTGACACCCAAGACCCCTAGCAATCAGCTGTTTGAGAAGGCACCGGTGATTGCAGTAGCACCACAGTCTCCCCACAGCTTACCAAGCACAGTGCCATACATTGTATAACAGCTGTGCTTGGTATTGCAGCTCAGCACCATTCACTTCAACGGTGATGGCGAACCTTTTAGGGACCAAGTGCCCAAACTGCAACCCAAGACCCACTTATTTATCGCAAAGTGCCAACACGGCAATTTACCCTGAATACTACAGTCCAAGATAGTATATCTTCCATGTACTTTATCATTTAGCTATAATAGCCTGCCTACATTCAATGTGTAGCCTGTGCTGTTCATAGTGCGCCCTTCCCTGATGAATGGCAGGAGAAGTGTAAGGCATATTGGTACACCATCGACTTTTTCCATGGTGCGGGTGCCCAGAGAGAGGGCTCTGAGTGCTGCCCCTGGCACCCGTGCCATAGGTTCCCCACCACTGGTCTAGGCCATGTGACCAAAGAACGTGACTTCACATTGCCTAGGAAAGGCTGCGAGAAGGACATATTGCTACTGCGAGCACTGGTGGCTTCTCACACAGCAGATCAGCAGAGGTCCCAGGTGTTGGATTCTCACTGATCAGATACTAGATAGGTCATTAGTTAAAAAATCTCAGAAAGCCTTTTTAACTTAGTATTTTATATATTTTTTTATTATTCTGTTAGGCAAAATAGGTTTTTTTTGGGGGGACACATGGTAACCCACTGTAAAACCTCATTTAGGCTCTATTCTCACTGTGTCTGCAGTGTCCATTTATGGTATGTGCAATGCAACCTACCTGCATATATTAATTGGACCTATCAAATGGATGCCATCCGTCACCTCGAAGGCATCTGTGCAATATTTCTTTTCTTTATAAAATGTCTCTGCATGGAATAGAACAGTCTTCTTTGTTATTCCATTTAGTAGAAAAAAATGGAAACCCTGGTGTATACTGATGAAAGGAGGAAAAAAAGACACCCTTTTGGCCTCCATTGGTATAACTGGTTCACATTGGGTCTGCAGTGTATATTTACCATATTAACCAAGAAAGCTACCTGTGCATACTATAAACCATAGGCGTAATGTGAAAAGACCTTTAGGCTAAAGCAGCAAGATGTCATGAGTAGTTTCAACTTCACTGGTGCCCCCTATGACTATAAGAAAACCTTTTGTAGTCCAATCCTGAAGTCATGTTCCCTGCCACCTGTCCTGTACATCATTTAGTCTTCTAGATAAAAGAAGAAATAGAGGACAGGTGGACAGGTAGAGGCGAGGCTGTGATAGAAACAAAGGTGAGGCCAAGACAGAAACAGAGGCGAAGCAGAGACAGAAACAGAAGCGAGGCCGAGACAGAAACAGAGATGAGGCCGAGATAGAAACAGAAGTGATTTCGAGACAGAAACAGAAGCGAGGCTTAGACAGAAACAGAGGTGAGACAGAAACAGAAACAAAAGCGACATCTCAGCACAAAAAATAAATACACTGAATATATGGAATACCTGAAGGGTGAACATGATATATAAGACCATTGGGCTTCATGTGTACATACTGTTATTTCTGCACATAATGATAACGCTATACAAAACAGAGAATCCAGTGTATACACAATCGTTCTCTATCTGACAATACAAATATAAACTGAAATCTCAAATATTGGGAAACTGAAAAAGATATTTGACCCTAAAGGACATCCCATCTGTGTATAATGACTAATATGTACAAACAGCCAAGCCTGAAACCACTGAGGGAACGATTCACTGAACTGCAGACACTGGAAGAGGAATTGGAAGCTTTGCTAATGCTTGCTGCCAGTTTGTGTGATATCGAGCATCCAAGCACAGCGTGAACTAAATCCAGCTAGAAGCAGCCCAGTCAGTAACTATGCATACAGTACCACATCGGCACTATTACATCTGCTAGACCTGAAGAAACACTTATTATGGAGCTAAGTTCGGTTGCTCGATCTTATTGGCTTGTCACAATGGCATTCATTAAATTGATGTTCTAGGCAGAATGAACCGATTGCTTGTCACTCTATACTGTGCCACAGGCATTCAGTAAAGGTGCTTTAGTGCCCAAATTTGCATTTCAGTTAGACCTCAAGCAGAGCTACGTACAATATGCACAATGTGCATGGAGGCACAAAGACCTCAAAGTCTGTAGTACATTGTGGTACACACTGGTAGATGCCGCCTCTGTATCCTACCTGGGAAGAATACCGCAATAATACAGCAGCTGATGATTTTTTTCTGTCAGATTCATATGAAATATCACACAAAAAGCCTATGGGTGCTGTACAGGGATGAGAGAATCGATTATAAAATAATAAAATTTGTCCTGAATTTCAGAGAAAGGAGGGAGGATATTGCCTGGTCTGGTCAGGATGTATGCTAGCCCTGAAGCACAGACCCATTGTGAGCTCAACCATTGATGTTACAGACAAAGCAATCACACGTAAGCCAGTCATTTTAGGGTCTTGCAGGAGCAGTGTAGAGATTGTGAAAAATATATATTTAGTTAGGTAGATTGAATTACTAGATAGAAAGTCAGGTTTTATCATTAGGGACAAGATAGGGTCAGTTAGAGTGTTGAGAGAGAGAGAGAAAGAGAATTTAAAGAGAGCAAGATACGAGAGAATTTTTAGGCAAATTGGAGCACTTTTTATTCAGGTCAAATGAACTCAGGTAGAATTTAGACCATAATAACATTTTCTGACAGCATTATATTTATTAGAATTAGACCCAAATTAATTTCAAGAAATGTGCACATCTTTAGTGCTGTATCATGATCAATATTTACAACTCAAAGGTCATCATTTACAACTCAAAGGTTCTAAATATCTGTAAAATTGGAGATAAAAAGTGATACATTATGGTCCCATAGAAGCCTCTGGTGTTATACTAAACAGGTATGTCATGTATTAGAAGTAGTTTGCAGCCATAATATACACAATGACACATAGTTTTCAAATGACACATGTTCTTCATTTACGTTAGTAATATCGTGCAGATATCAAGTATATAGAAGATAACTGGTTCAAAACTTTAAGTAACATAAAGGGGGTAACTTTTACAAAGGTGTTGGAATCAGTACTATCACCAACTTATTAATATACTATTATAAGGTCATCTACATTGCTGTCTTCCACTGAGTAGTTCCAGTCCCTTCTGTTGTGCAGTCCTGTGCATACATAGTAATCCCTTCCTGACATGATCACTGATGGAAGATATGTTTATCAGTGCCTCAGTAGGCCAACATTTTACAGGCTCTGCACATATACTAGTTGTCCATGCCATATGTAATGTAAAGCTGCCCATACACATTGTATAACTGTTGGCCAAATCATCATTTGTCAGACAGCTATCTCTCCTAACTACCTCCCGGCTTCCCCATACACATTTACGTTTGGCTCGGCTGAACATGTATATATATTCTATGGGGAAAATGGAGACAGGAGCACAAAAAAAAGTGGCTTATCTTCCAGGAGAACAAAAGGATGGGGTGAAAATATTCATTTCATCCGATCCTTCTCTCCCCTCTGACAGTCGGGAGCTCTCCACATACATTAATGTGTCGGCTGAACCCGCCATTTTCAGTGGGTTCGGCCAACAAATGACTAATATGTATGGCCAGCTTAACTCAGGATAGCTATATATACATGGGCTGTATGACACAAGTTTTGGCACTGCACAGCAGGGGGCAATGAAAAGTCCTAATAACTAGATTAGTAAGCACAGTCCTGTTTGTATACATTAGAATAAAGTTACCAACCCCTGTCAGTGGAAGGTTACATGAAGGTATCTAATTTGTACATGAAACTCATGGCCAGCAACCAGAATGGACAACTATGGAGTTCAGGTACTATGCTAGGTAATGAATATCTGAGATGGAAACATATGAAGACGTAAGTTGGCATTCTCTATTGGGTTTGGGTTATTATTTATTAATTCATTCATTTATTTTTAGTGTTGTTCCATGGACATACTGGAATATATATTCTGATATACTGGAATATTTCCCCACATCTACTACATCTCAGAGAAGTACAGCGTAGTTTTTTCCTACTTTATCATGAAGCAGTCTAATATTAGATATAGTTTCCTGACCAATAATTCATCATTTCATCATAGAATAATGTAGTCAAGTAAAAGACATTCCATGTGAAATGCACCTTCACAATTCTTTGGTCAAAGTAGGGATGGCTACACAGCAGTGCATATCTTCCAGAGAGGATATGGTAAGCGTATTGATACTTACCAGTCTTCCTATAGAGAATGATTTCTGTCTTAAACTCCCTTTTCTCGTCCAGTGCTTTCTGAATCTGCACCTTGAGTTGCTCACTGGTTTCCTGGCCATAGAGAAACTTACAGGCACAACTCTTCTGCATTACTTCTGCACGGGCAAATCCAGTCAAGTCACAGAATCCATCTGAGCAATAAACTATAGGGAACAAGTTCTGCACCTGAGCGTTTCCCAAGACAAAATTGCTGTCTGAAAAAAAAGAAGAAAATCTGTTATCAAGAGTTTTCTGAGGTCACTTCTATATTCAATTACAAGCTTTTCAAAAACTGATGAGATAGCAAACTTCTATATAACAGAGTAGTAATTATTGGAACATGCAACCTACAAGCAATGTAAGACAATGACATCTATGTATAAATTTTTTTATAATATCTCATCAAGATGAATCACTGAACAATACTTCAATTTTTTTAAACGGTTATCCCTATAAACTCTGAATCATATAGCACATCATCATATAAAATCTGAATCATATAGCACATGACAAACTCTTTCTAACAAAGTTAGAACCATCCCTGTACCACACATGGATCCAGAGATCTCCCCATTCATTGCTCTGCTAGATTTATATCAAGCTGGCAGCTCAAGGGGAGTGTCTTTTCTACTGCAGCTCAGGAGGTGTGTCCATACTCTCCCTATCATAGCTCAGGACATAGTTGAAGGATCAAACTGAGCATGTGCGGCCTTCTCAGTGAGCAGGACAAAGAAATAAGAAAAAGAACAACGAGCAGGTGGCGCAATGCAGATACATTTTATTGAGTATCTCATTGGATATGCTAAATTTGTTCAGCTGCAGAAATTTTTTTGTGGGACAGACAAGATCTGTACAAAGTGTTACAGATGCTATTAATGTTGTATTATTCATGTTTTTGTGTAATTTAACACTACTAGTTTAGTTTTAGTTTAATCTGTTACTCTTAAACGGGTTGTGCAGTGTCAAAATGTTGATGACTAATTTGTGGCAGCACCACCAATGAGCTGGTTGAAGTTACTGAGGCAGTCATGTGAGCTCTGCATCCTCTTAAAAGTTTACCTGCACATCGTCTCCCTTGTAGTTGTGGTGTGGTCTAATTACATCTTCTTCTCAAATGAAAGGGAAAGGATGGTGTAATTACACTGCACCCAGGGGCAGACTGGGAACTTAAAGTGGCCCTGGAAAAAAAATGGCCCCATTTTGTAGGTGGGCTTAAATTGACAGAAGGGGGGACAACAGAAGTAGACGTGGCCAGCAATACCGTAGTGCAGAACATAAAACCACGCCAGAAGAACCAAATACCACTGTGCTGCGCAAAATACTGCCTCAGCAGAACCAAATACCACAGTGCAGAACAAAATACTACCACTTGCGCCAAAGTATGGCAATACAGTTGAGTTCAGGAGGACACTTGCGGCCTAATATTTAATGCTGAGAGCATCAGATCTTTATGTACCTGGCTGGTGGCCAAGAGGAGGGATCGGAAAAATCTTCCCCTGTGTATGTACACATTTGCAACCATTTTTATTACTGTAATCTGTGCCTAAGGATACATACAAGTCTAAATACTTGTGATAGACACATAATAGCACCATGTTTTTAATCAAATGTATTTTCAAAGTATCTACATTTTTTTTTATTTCAGATGCACAGGAGCAATAAGAAAATATATTCCACACGATTGGCCACTTTTATTCCCTTTCACAAATAAAGATTGAATGGTCACTAACCTTTCAACAGACTTTACATGAATTCATAGCACAGAAATAAAGTACATAAGAAATTGCAACATATTAGAGAAAAATATCTCTTTTTCCACTTATCAGCTGCTTCTCCATCCCTTCCCACTTAAACTAAGGCCTTGTGCACACAAATGTATTTTTTAATCTACATTCTATCCACAGCAATGTCTATTGATGGGAGTGGGAAAAATGTGGAATGCACAAGGAAGGTATTCATAGTTTGCAGATCTGTGGTTTGTAGACATGTGGACATGGTTGTGTGCATGAAGCCTTACATTCACTTTGAATTATTTCCTAAATCGGTTTTGAGAGACCAAGACAAACTATCAGCTCAGGGAATGATCAAATTACAGCTGCCCATAGAAGTCTATAGAAAGGAATGAGCTATAGTAAGAGGGATATGCATGCACATACACATCACTTAATAGTCTTATATCTTACCCCATTTCTATAATGCACTATATGGTGCTCTGAGTGAATCTGAGTGAGAGGGGGTTTAGTAGCAGAATCTCCTTTTTTTACTGTACATTTGAGACAGGGAGATCTAAGATTCTCAAATAATTATGTTGTACCTACTTAAATGATCATGATTTGACACTTTCCTCACATTAGTTGAAGTTACATTTTCTTGTCAACCACTTATGATGTATTTCACAACTATTACTACACTGACTGTATTTAGAAAAAATGTAAAACGTTATAAAATTGTTCAAAAATAAATTCTTATTGTCTCTTTCGATGTATGTCAAAAATACTTAGTCTGCACACAGTAGTCATAAAATCATTATTATTAATTTAAAACGTTCCTACTTGAATTACAGTCCATCCTCTCTACGGATGTATAGTAACATATGTAAATTAAATTACACAATGGTAAACATGGGAAAATTGTAAGTTATGCACGATTGGACCTGTAAAAGTGAAATTCAGATATTTAATTTATAAATATTGGTGCATCAAATGTAAAATCATGTGATGTCTGGAATACAGTTCTTTACTGTTTCGTTTAAGTGTGCCTATTGACAAGACATACTGTACCATACAGTACATTGAAGACAGAGGGTCATGACATATTGATTTCTTCTACTACTGGTTCACTCTTTAGTCCTAGGTACAACATTTCCATCCCACCATTCATTTTCATCCCCTTTCAGGTTTTTTGTGTCTTGAAATTGTTCTGAAAATGTTTACCAGGAACCTTCCAATCAGTGAATTAGGTGCCCACTGTCCCTTCACTATGACATGTAAACATATTTGGGGTCATTTATCAAATTGGTGTAAAATAGAACTGGCTTAGTTGCCCACAACAACCAATCAAATTCCACTATTCATTTTCCTTTGGAAAATGAAAGGTGGAGTCTGATTGGTTGCCACGGGCAACTAAGCCAGTTTTACTTTACACTAGTTTGATAAATCTCCCCTATTATCTATCAATGAATACAGGAAACAAAGAGCACATTTCTTTTGTTAGTATTTTCAAATAGGTGGAGGAACCCACTTTAGGCACTGATAATGAATTCTGCTAGTAGGCATATAGAATATATAGGGGTGCTGCATTCACTGGGGAAATTGATTGATTTTGGTATAGTGGCAGAATAATTCACACTACCAGATTCTTTAATTTTTTATTTTCAATTTTAACCAATAATATACACCATTTTTAATCTAACTCTTCTATATCTCTCCTCACTGCACAGTTTTTTTTTCCTTTTGGCGCTTCTCCTTATCTACCCTACTCCTTCCCTTCTCCTCCTGATACTCGTTTTTTATCTACATAAATATGTCTTTACCCAGCTACAGCAGTGATGTCACGTTACCAACACATGACCGCTGATGCCAATCAATGGCTGAGTACTGCTCAATTCTTTAGTTTATTCTGAGTTCCTAACATATTATTTATATTACATGTGCGCCTCACAATGAAAAGAAACAGTAAGTGAGCATATACAGTTTATGAGCCCTTCAGAATCTTTTATATCTCTGCCTAAATTTGAACAAAAACTACATCAGATTTTCACACCTAAATGTGGATAAAGGCAGCCAAATCAAACAACTGTGTCAAAAACATTAGACTTGGTCATTTATTTATCGAGGAAAATGATCCTATATCACATGTCTGTCAATGGCAAAATCTGATGTACCTAGCTTTAGGTCAAGCACCACTGTAACTTTACTTTACACATCATATATTTTCCCTGAAATAAAGTCTACACGTTCTACCATAGTTACACATTGCAGTTGGAAAAATAACATGTATGAAAAATATGAAAAAATATGGAAAATAACTTCCCCCTGTTGCTCTAGAATAGGGTTGGAACCCCATAAAGCACAGACTAGTTTGCCCTTCCTAACTCCTAGTGAGGACCAGACTGAATCAACATTCAAAACAAGAATTCTATATATCTACAGTACACACGTGTTAATGGTCGATTCTAAGAAATCATCAAAGCTTTTTTGAAGTTGTCAATTGATCCTACTGTGGCCATGTCCTGAGGTAGACATTTTTCTTCTCCAGATAAAGGTAGTGTCCCTTGTCTTTTGAAGGGATTTTACATTAATCAGCTTTTCACTATATATTTTTTACTGTATGGGCCATTTATAGTTAAGCCTGTCTCCCCTTAGACGCCTCTCCTCAAGACTAATTGTCCCACAAAAAATATTCTACATTTTTCAGACCAGCACCTGACCCTAACCCTAAATACTTTTCTAAATCCATGTAATTAAAAATGTATTATAACCACTGAGTTATGCAATAAAATGTATCTGTATAGTGCCACCTGCTGTTTGTCCTTTTCTTTATTTCTCTGTCTACCTCAGTAACATTACTGAGGTGGACGCAAATGCTTAGTTTCATCCTTTAACTGCCGCCAGACGTATCTGCTGTTAGAAGCTATGACATTTACAGGGGAGAGAGCTGCATCAGAAAGGACACACTCCTTGAGCTGTGATAAGAAGAGAGGTGCAGCAGAATAGACACACTTCCTGAGAAAGGAAATGCCCCTAGGCTACCACCATGAATAGAATCCAGCAGAGCAATTGAAAAAACAAATTGTGAGATCTCTGGACTCATGTGAGGTACAGAACTGGTTCTAGGTCGGTTAAAAAGAGATTTTCATACACTATTATGATGTGTTATTTTCATTTTTGATATTGATCATAGGAAACCCCTTTAAATGTAATTCTTTTTTATCTTTCTTAATAACTAAGGCCCTCTATGCGCCTCATCAGTATAGTTGCTCTTTTTTTTATATTCCAGGGCATCCACCCTATGAACTGGTGTCCAGACCTGAACTGCATGTTCTAAATGGAGCCACACTAGTGATTTGTAAAGTATTAATATTACATCCATGCCCCTTTTATACACAACAGTATTCTTCTGGCCTTAGGAGCAACTGATTGACATTACATAATGTTATTCAGTCTATGATCTACAAGTACACCCAAATCCTTCTCTACATGTGACTCTCCCAGTGTTACTCCCCTAAGAGTTCCTAGATGTATAACTTTATCTTTATTGAATTTCATGCCAAAAGAATGCCTAAACAGAGTGTCCATGTTGGTCTGTACTTTCTGCTACATATCAACACAAAACCAACCCCCCTCCCCAATATTCCATATAGCAATTAAAAATATAGATTACAACACCCATTTACAATTGATAGGATGGAAAATGTATAATAAATATATATATACTAAAGTAATTAGTGCTAATTATAATAGCTTTATTAGGTCATATAAATTCCAGAAAAAAAAACATAGCAGTAAAAAATAATCTTTAAAAACAAAAAGAAAAACACACATTTGAGGTTGTGGTCATAGGGCACAAAAAAGTCAAGTGGCACAATCATTGCACTTATAGAGTACAAAAAGGATCCAAGGAGGCCAAGATAATATCCCACCAAATAAAGCATATAGGTGGCAAATGTTATGTTCTCAATACCTAGCAATAAGACTGTACTACAATATTGCCCCACACCACCACCTTTCCACCAGATACGCATTTCATGGACCGCTTATTCAAGAGTGGATAAAGACATGAACTTTATTGATGTTTTTGTGCATGGGATGTATTTGGTAAAATTTTTTGATGTTGTGATGTGAATACTGGTAAAGATCTGGTATTAATGAATCGTCTGATTTGGCACAATCAGACCATTCTTTTCACTCATCTTTTCACTCTATTTCTGGAAAAAAAAATATCTGTCACAATCAGAGAGCAAATATGCACTTTGATTGATTGCAAAATTGATAACATGCACCAAAGTCCATGTTACCCTCCTCTTGGGGTCATGTACAATCTGTGTCTCTCCTCTTCTCCCTGCAGAATGTTAGAGCTCTCCCACTGGCACCTCTCTCCTTCTCCACCTGACTGAGATGATAGCTGGCTGAAGCAGGCTGCTTTAACCTGGAATATCTCAAGCTACGCATATCTGGGCTACAGCTGTGATTTTGATTTTCTTGATGATAATATAAGCTTTAAAACAAGACCATTGCCAAGTGCTAGAAATGTGTCTTTAAGAAATTGGGGAAGTGGAAGTTAATTTAACCATTACTTCAAAACAGTATTGCCCTTCTCTGCATAAACCAGCAGTGTTTGGTCTAATTAGTGGGGGTTAATTAGACATACTACTTTGAAAGTAAGAGGGGAAACACCCAAGTATGTACATAGGAAAGGCTGCAGATATATGTCAGAAGTTGTTAGAAGTGTACAACAATATGCATGACTTAAGGTGTGACCTTCTTGGTAGGTGGAGTCTACTGTGCCAGACAACCTTTGTTCACATTCTGTTTAGATGTAAATCCTATTACAAAAAAAAAAAGTTAAGCACCTTTTGATCTTGTTGAAAGTGTTGTAACTTCAGAACATGACCCCAACCCTGACTTTGTGATCTACTACATCACACAGTATACTGCGATTAGAATGCAGATATAAAGATGAAACATAGGAACATAACAAAAATGAAAGAAACTAAAGATAAAAGCAGTCGAAAAACTTCCTTTCTGTGCATGCTATATATGTCTAAAAACTAAGTAATACTGAATAAACATTTTATAAATGCCTCCAAATCTTCCTTTTTTTTGTATTTGTAGTGCAAGCAAATACTAAGAACCTTTTAAGATCAGCGGCAAATAGAGTTCATAGAACAAAATGAAAAACTTTTTTTCCATTGCAGTAGCTGTGAAAAGTCAGAAGCACGAAGATTTTAATGCAATTTGAAGTGCAGCATATTTTAAGACACATAATATTAGAATAAAGCTCTTAGAATGAATTGTATTTGCAAATTGCCTTGACGGTGTATAATCCTTTTTGTTCATGGATAAAAGTGCATGAATGAATTATTGTACACCCTATTATTTGGTATTTGATTATTTTCAATGACGAGCACAGCATATAGAAATGCTGTTGTAAATACATTCTATACACGCAATACAAAGAGTTAAACGCTTTGCTTGAAACTGATCTTGTTTGTTCTCATCTTTTCTTAACCCCCATGTAGCTATTTACATTTTCTTTAAAAATCCTGAAACGCTTCGCCTGTCATAAAGGTTTAAAGTGGTTTTCCTGGCTCCTGATAACGGTGACCTATCCTAAGAAAAAGTCATCAATATCCGATTGGTGAGGGTCCGACACTCCGCTCCCCTATTGATCAGATGTTCTCTGCAGCTTTCGGGGCCAGAACCAACACTTTGAAAGGAGCCATAAGCACAGCTCCGTTCAAAGTGTGGTGGCTGTGCCAGGTTTCTGATTCTTAGGTCCCATTCACTTGAATTGGAGCTTCTGAGCTGCAGTTACTCAGAACAGCAACTAGGCTTTGAATGTATCCCCAATGATGGGATATCGATGACCTTTCCTATGGGTCATCAATATCATTAACCTGGAAATCCCGTTAAGGTTGAATAAGGATTTTTCATTCACAGGCTCTTGAGTTTGAAACCAACGTGTTCAAGAACCATTTCAGAACCAATGAGATTTTGATCATTTCATGGCACTTTTAGATGATGCGTTTGGCTTCGATGTAGGTTATGTATGGTCAACATGCTATTTCCTGCTTCTTCAGTTGGCATGATAAGATATGTCGCTACTGAACAGAACATTACAGCTACTGGACCTATAAAGCTGTCTGGGGGGAGGAGGGGTTACATCATGTCTCCCCTGATCACACGGTTTACATCTGGATAGCTAGCCTTACAAGTTTTCTCAGAAAGGGATAGGCAGGAGCATTGCAAAGGGTACATACAACACTTCCTTGGATTAATAGCAATATTACAGTGCCCAATGTTCAGGCAGTATGAGTACTAATGCATGATAAACACATATTCTGATATTCTTCTGCAGTGGCCTGATAACACAAGACAATGCAAACTGAATGTGGAAGGTACTATTGGTACCACAGTTATTCTTCCCTCATTCTGTTTTATTCATTACCACCAGCACATCCCTAATTACACAAGGAAATGTGCTGCCAACAACTGGGCATCTTTCATCCTGATGAAATATGCCCATCAGCCGACAATCAAGCATTTGCTCACTCGTCAGCTGATCAGCTACTCTACTATATGGACCCATTATCGTTCCGATGAATGCGTTTTCCCAATAACTGGCCCAAAAATTGTGCAGTCTGATATGATAATACAGGAAGACACCTAAATCTTTGACTTTTCCCCACTCACACCATGTCTAAAAAAAAGTGGGCGTGGGCGGTGAAGGGTCTCATTTACCATTTTCTACGCCTGTTTTCTATGCCTAGTCTAAATGTAAGGAAAAAAGGATACAATGCAACAGCACCCTGCAAAGCAAATCAAGTACAACAATGCCATAGTAGTAGAAGGTATTCTGGTGTTAATGCTACGCTTATTTGAAAAAATGTAAAAAAATTTTTTAAAAATTAAAAAAAAAAAAAAAAATTAATATGAAAATGAGATTCTTGGCAAATACATTTTGTACAAAATTATCTGAGCCCGTCTGCCAAACGTCAAGGCGATCTCTGTAAGACGGGACCTAACACTAAATACTACCTGTTATGTATCAACATAAAATTCAGGGAGTGAAGGCTCCATGTGCTTTCATTTCAATGCCAAAATGGCTTCCATTGAATGCAGATACCAACATGCAAGCACAGCTTTATACTTACACTAATTAAAATCAGACTCTGGGGCAGACAGGCTAGTCAGGAGTGCACGACTGAATGGAGTAGCCACACCTCCAATGCAAATTGCAAAGAAATGTCTTAGTCTAAATGTAAGACGGCTTGGAAGCTGTCCTAAATTTAGAAGCAGCAGTGGATCCACCGAAGTTATGTAGAGGCCAGTGCAGGGCTTTATTAAGATGCCAGCTTTAAAAAATTGAGCCCCTTAATTTATAAAAGTTAGCACATTTTTTAGGTCCAGAAGAAATAAGTCACTGAAAAACTGGAAGAACGTCCTTAGCCCTTCTAGAACTGCCTATAGGAATGACAACGATAGGTAATGTCTTTTTTTTTTTTTAAACCCTTTAAGCCAACACATTTTTTACCTGTCAAAAGATAAATAAGATGAACACCTTTATTCTACCTGCATTCATTAAAAAAAAAACATACCCTATGTTACATTTTGTATCTCGATGAATAGGAGTATTCACGTTTAAGTGTAGTTATTTTTTCTGGAGTTAATATTTTTCCATCATTCTGCAGCTGTTGAAATTGCAATATTCTTGTAACTCATAGTATGTAATTTTACAGGCGGTTTATAGACTGTGTTATATATCCAGTCTGCTTAATATATTTTTTTTTACTGAGGATGCAAGCTGTTTTGAAAGTAAACCATCTTCTACAAGGCATTCCTTGAGTGTTACCCATTTTATTGATGTCCTTGCTGGGATGGGACACAGTGACCTGCTGTGGAACAGACATTTAGCATAGAATCTCTAATCTCTGAGCCCTAATGAGATGATATGGTTGGGAGCTATTTCCAGATGTCACCATGACCAAAGGATGCTCATACCATAATATGCGATCAAGCTGGAACTGTGGAGATTCTAGACTTCAATGCACTATATTGCTGCATTTTCGGTTAATAATATACACTTTGTGTGACTATACTAGTAAAAAAAAAAGAAATATTTACTGTGCAATTTAGTTACTTTTCTATTCTTATTATATCTGAGCTTTCAGAAACCTGTCTCTCAACGTTATAGTCATTAAAGGGACATTATAGTCATTAAAGGGATTTTCTGGGAGTGGAATATTAATGACCTATTCTCAGGACAGGACTACACCTGGAAAACCCCTTTAAGGTCTGTGCATTCATTGCTTCAGTATCCAAAGTATCTGTAAAATTCATGGACTAGGGATGAGAAAATCAATTCGTTCATCTGAACAAATTTTACATCTGTGAGGCAGTGTCCCTCTACAGATCATTCTCTGTGTGCACTGCCATGATAATCCTGCACATGTTACTGCGAATATCGGCGCATGTGCAAATGATCTGCCTGGTAAGACAAATCAACAATTGTGCACGCACCACTAAAATTTGTTTAGAGATGCAGATTTATTTTGATCCCATCACGCATGCTCTGATACCTACAGTAACAGTGCATGCGCGAGATTATGTTGATCTGCCAGCAGAGGGAGCATCTAGAGTTGGGTGGACGATCTCTCAAAAGTGTAAATTTGTCCATATGAATGAACTGATTTGTATAAATTGATTTGCTCAGTACCTGTATGGACGCTATTGTTTCTAAAATATAATACAGGATGGAAGAACTTTATTGAATTATAAGTAATTTAATGAACTTAATATCTGTAAATTATTATCTGCTCTCCATAACCATGTCCATATACTCTTCTATTGCTGCATAC
Organism: Rhinella marina; assembly: GCA_900303285.1. Taxonomy (NCBI): domain Eukaryota; kingdom Metazoa; phylum Chordata; class Amphibia; order Anura; family Bufonidae; genus Rhinella; species Rhinella marina. The sequence continues at coordinate 306,117 of ONZH01019281.1, read as the reverse complement.
AGTATAACTGCCCTACTACTGAGAAACATATACCTATGTGTGAACCTACTTCATTAGTAATTGCTTTTACTTGTTTCTGAAAAAAATACTGAATAATAAAAAGTAAATACTTCACTAGCCTAAATATACAACATGCAATATGGGGTGAGACTCCATAACACATGGCTGTCTACCATTTTATAACACATGACGAAACCCAAGGGTGTACAAGAGATAGGGCAAATCAATACTTACATCCCACCTAGGATGAAGTCTTCAATGGAGTCTCCTGAATGAATGTGTTTCAGAGTTTAGCTCCTCCTCCAGTGTGCAGAACGCATGTCTCTGAGACCACATCAGAAATGTGTTCTTAGCAGCACAGTGGGGAATGGATACTATCTCTAACCCACTACATTACAAGGAAAACTTTATTAAAAAGAGTATTAAATGTAATATAAAAGAGGATAGAATTAAAGGGGACAGAACCAACCAGTACTTTAAAATACCCTTACAATGTATACCCCCAAACAATGGACACAGTAACAATGCCAGATGAGCAGTCACCACCATAAGTGAAAAAGGATAAAACTATATACATATTTTGAAGTAATTGACCCAATCTCTTTTTAGTTACTTTTACTTGAAGAAGAGTTCCAACCCAGCTTGAAATTCATATTACAAAACATTTCCATTTTTATGATCCTTAGGATCTTTGCCTGTGTTACTCACACTACTACTACTACTACCTGCATCATCCTGCTTTGTTTCAGATACTGTGTCCACAGGAGATAAATATGGAATGTTGTATTAGTGCATAAGAATGATGTAGCACAAATATCTCATGGTTATATGTTTTTGGTTTTTTTTTCAAAGAGGAAAATATTGTATTGGACCTTCCTCAATTTGACATGCCTAAAGGGAATCTGTCAGAAGTTTTGACCATGCTAAACTGTCAACAGCACTAGCTAGGGGCTTAGGAGAGCAGTGCAAACATATGTTTTCTGGAGCCATTATGATGAGTAGTGTGGATATGAACTTTTATTCTGAGAGATTCTGCTCCTGCAAGAGCCCTGGAGGTGGAGCTTCAATGTGAAGTGCTCTCTGTATCGAGCTACTTTACAACCCTTTTCCTCTGCTCTGAATGACAGCTGTAACATCCAAACAAAAGACCACTACAGCCACTACCAAAGGTACACTTGCACTGCTCTCTGCAGCCTCTACCTATTGCTGTCAGAAGTTTAGCATGGTGAAAACTTCTGACAGATCCCCTTTCAATAAAGCTGTACAGCAAAGATCCTTTTACACGTGAAGATAAATTTGTAAAGAAAAGCATCAATTATCAATATAGCGAGCTGTTACAGGGAATTTGTCATCAGAAAAAAATGTATTGTTTGAAACGTGTGTTTATGTTAAACATATTTTAAATAATTTTTGATTGTTACTTTTTAATTTTCCATATCACTATCTATACTGCAGTTTTCACAAAAGCCACTAAGCCTAACAATGGGTGTCACTTCTTGGTCTACAGATAACTTTCCTGCAGTTATCATTATAGGCAAAATTACAATGACAGATATCACCTATGTATAGATAACACAGGATAAATCATTCACAATAGATTGTCTTATCTAAAGCTTATCTATTCCTTCTTGACCTCGACAAAGGACACAGAGCGTGCCTAGAAAACTATCCCATAGAAGTCAATGAGGTCTCCTCCTACCCATTTTGTCTATAGACCATGGTGGCTTCTGTAAAGTGTATCTATAAATGCTGTTTAGAACAGGTCAAGCAAAATGGACACCCTTATTATCATGTTCTGATTTTACCTAGCAGAAAAAAATCTTAAAAATCCTAATTTCAGTGTATACTACTTTGTTTCATATTGCAATTAAAACTGAGAAATACATTAATAATTCTTTTGTATGTGTCCCGGGAGAGCAGGCATTTTCTTCCTTCTTCTCACAATCATGAGTCTGACATTAAGATAACCGTCTGAAGAAGGAGATTTTTGCCACTGCTTTGTCGGCAGTAGTTTTTTCTGCAGAACATTCTGTACACTCACAAATCTACGAAAACTGCAGGATATTAGGACTTTTTATTATAGATATTGACATGGAACATTAAAGGGAGTCTGTCACCTAATCTGAGCATTGAGACAGCTCAGATCAGATCAGGTTACAGACTGTTTGTCCCCCATTACAATGGTACCTTTCTTGTCTGTGTCCCTCGCCGAGATTGTGAAACATACACTTTATAAACTTATGCAAATGAGCTTTGTCAAGTGCCATGGGGCAGCCTTACTGCCACAAGTGCCCAGGCCCCTCGGCAATGCGCCCAGAAAACCACACCTCTTTTAGCCCTCTGGCCTGCCCTTCTTTCCTACTATCATGTCCTCCTCCACTCCACAACTGGCCCACACATGTGCACTGCTCTGCCCATTATGGGCAGAGGAACCACTAGTCATATTCTGCATGTGCCCGTCTTTGAAGCGAAATCCAGCCGGAGGAAATGACGAGCGACACCCAAAGACTAGTGCATGCACAATATGACTAGTGGTTCCTTTGCTCATAATGGGCAGAGCAGTACGCATGTGCGGACCAACGGTGGAGTGGAGGGAGGCAGAGGAGGATGTGATAGTAGGAAAGAAGGGCAGGCCAGAGGGCTGAAAAAGGTGTGGTTTGCTGGGGACATCTCCGAGGGGCCTGGGCACTTGTGGCAGTAACACTGCCCCTGGACACACGAAGAAGCTCATTTGTATAAGTTTATAAAGTGTATTTTTCACTATCTCGGTGAGGAACACAGACAAGAGAGGTACCATTGCAATGAGGGCCAAACATTCTGTGACCTGATGACAATAGGTCATCTTTTGATGATATTCTCTTTAAAAGGACTCGTCACCTCTTATGACATGTCTGCTTTAGTAAATACTCAAATTTTTTTATTAAAAATCTGCCACTCCTCTCTAAATCCTCCTGGAAATGCATGAGTAAACCTACTGATGTTACCATTTCTCTTGTCAATAGGGTGTGTCCTCACACAGTCAGTGGCAGCCATGACTAGACAATGTATCAGTGTGCAGAAAGAGAATGGTGACACCCAGTTATCAATTTATTCACACATATATCCACATGGAATAACAGTAATGGCAAGGGAATGGCAGCCTGCAGATTCATAGAAAACTTGCTTTAAATGTGTCATTAAATGTATGCATCATGATACATGAATAAGGATTATACCATTTTCTATATATCTCAAGGTTGTCAACACATTTTTCTTTTCTTCATAAATTTACAATTTATACAATAATAAAGATATTCTCTCTTGTGTACTAACATGGGACCCCAAATAATATAGAAAGAAAGAATTATTTTACTGCATATATACCCAGCAAGACCACAAGTATACACAAACAGCTTAAAAATGAATACATTCATGAGAAAGGTTGTCATCTAACTATTGCTTACCAATAGGGAAACTGTGATAACTATACAATTGCCACCCTAGACTAAATTACTAAAAATAAAAAAAAACATTAAAAAAAATATTAAATATAACTTATTATTTAGGGGTCGTTCAGATGGCCGTAGTATTGCGGATGCGCATTACCACGGATGCCGCCCGGCGTGTATTCGGGCTCGGCAAGATCGTGTGCTGGCCATTGAAGAGAACGGGTCCACACCTATTCCGCAATTTTGCGGAATAGGTGCGGACCCGTTCACATGGTCGTGTCTAGTCTAAAATAATATAAATCATACTGTGAGTGACTACAGCCTTAAAACTAGCTAGCACTATTTCTAAAGATTTAAGATGATGCTAATTATAAAGAAATCGGCATCCCATTGAATGGTATGGATTCTACTATAAATGTAAGAATTTAATTCATGTTTAATGATTTATTGTTTAGATTGTTTCAATTATTTCTTACTTCAGTATAACTGTAACTGGACCCACAGAATTTAGGAATAAAATAACAATGGATTATTTAAATGCAATTAAGTCAAGTAATTTTCTTGGTCTAGTCTGTCATTAATTACTCGTAGTAAGCGGATTGTTTCCGCGTAAGACTAAGAAATCTTGTGATTATAATAATACTTTGTGAATGATAATTAGAGCCATTATCTCCCTTGGAGCCATATTATATTTGCTGAGGATATATGTAAAAAGAAAACGAATCTTAAGAGGCGGACCTAAAAAATTTAAATCAAGAAAACAAGTCAAAAAGGTCCAATATTGTTCACTTCATGTATTTTGCTAACTATGAGGCTTAATTTTTAGCTGAACAAATGTACAAAATGTATGTCTAATAGTCTGAATTAAAAATAATTACTGTATTTTTTGGACTATAACATGCATCTGACCATAGGGTGCATACAGGTTTTAGAAAACAATGAAGTAAAGAAAAAAAATTAAAACTAATTCAGCATCAATAACATGTTACCTGCATTATATGGGTTAGTACAATTATGCTGATACCAAATATGTATATTTTTATGTTCTACTATTTTTGCACAATAAGAACACCACAAATTGAGGTTCCCATGTGCACTGGCATCAGCTTCCTGTGTGATTTGGGACCATAGTTTATTGTATCTCACCTCTGCTGTAGTACTGTAAGGGTTAACCTTCTCTTACTCTAATGAGCTCACCAACAATATACAAAATGTGTTGTTTGTTCCCATCCCTGGCTTGAGCAATAGGTTCTGCCTGGTCATTCTAGTCTGCTGAATACTGTGAAGGAGCTATTATCTGTTTGTCTATCTGTGAGTCGTATCTTGCCTGACTCCCAAGTCTGTATGTCTTCTGTCTGACCTGACCTCTGCCTGTTTCCCTGATCTGTTTGTCTGTCAGTGCTCTGTCTTCTGCCTGTTGCTGGAATTCTGGGACTATTTTTCGTATTCACATGAGCTCTGCCTGCCTGAACTCAGCCTGGTTCTGGCTAGGGGTATTGCTTGATCCTTTTAGTGCTTTGCACCAATGTTTCTGACTCACATGGCTCAGCTACCCCGGGATTATTGCAAAAGGTAGTGGTCGGATTGCTCCCCTGCAGCTCGACTAGATCCCTATATAGAGGGTGAAGTGTAAAAACCAGGGGACCATCAGGACAATGGCCTCAGGAATAGCCCAAAGTCAAGCCAGTTAGTTGGTAGAGTGGTTCCACAGCCATTGTGAAAGGCATAACTTTTTAAAGTTTTTAATCATTGATGCTAATTGAGGGCTTATTTTTTTGCATGATAAGTTGATATTTTCATTGGTTTCTGTTTGGAGGACTTTTTAACAGTTTTTAATTCTGCTTTTGAGTGGGCAGGATGAACCAAAAGGCAATAAATGGAAAATTTTAATTTTTAATTTTATTTTTTTAAAACATTCACCCTGCAGGTTAAACAATAATAGTGTTATTTTTGGGTTGTTATGGATGTAGCAATAACAATTATGTGTACTTTTTTATTATTTTTGATATATTATTTTTGACATAGTAAATCATTTTAATGGGGAAATTGATTTTTATGTTTTTAATTTTTAATTTTTAACTTTCCAAATATTTGTTTATTTATTTTTTTTTTTACTATTTTAATGGGAGGTTGATAACATGCACAGAAGTCCATGTTACTCCTTCCTTCCTGAGATCATATAGGTCATATACTGTAACACAAGGAGTGAAGGATTTATGCCTCCTTTCCTGCCCTACTTAAATATACTAAAGAGCTCCATGCATACTAATGTCCTTTTATGATTTTATAGATAACATCAGTGTGAATGTTCTCATGATTAACATGAAGACCTGCAGGCATTTAAAATGCCAAGCAGTGAGATAAGTACAGATACCTGTACTTCTAAAATACTTTTGTTATCTCATAGTGACATAAGAAAGGTTTTGATGAGCAGGGGTCAAAGTGCTAAGACACCCATCAATCACTAACTGGAGCATTCTGCTGTCTCTCCTTGCTGCTGGAGATAAACTTGAGACAGGCTCCTAGACTTTCTACTGAGTAAGTCTTCAGCAGTGAGGAGAGACAGTGCTCTGTGTGAACGCTTCTATTTTCTTGTTTAGCAAACTGTGGAGGTTTAGCACTTGCTCCTTCACCAATAAAATTTTTTGAAATGTCACTGAGGCATATCAAAAGTTTTTTTTGTTTTTCTATATGTACCAGTACAATTTAAGCAAGATATGCAACATTTATCACACAGAGGGGGACATTTATTAAAGCTTTTACTCCAGTACTATGGTGTAAAAAAAGTGGCAAATTATGGTGCAAGACATATTTGTACCCTAATATTTTTCAGCTTCTCAACACTTTTCTCATGGGGGGAAGGGCAAGGTTTAGTGGGAGGGTAAGGGCTCCCCCCCCCCCCCACACCCAGATTTACAGAAACTGGGATAAGTTATAGCTCAAGTCTATGCCAGCTCCTGGCTGGTCTAGACTTCAGTTTCTGGTGCATAGAGGGCTAGAAATGCCGAGAACCTGTCACCATGAAAATGCAATATAATCTGCAGGCAGTGCGTTATAGAGCAGGAGTAGCTGAGCAGATTGATATATAATTTTGTGGGAAAAGGTTTGTCAAAACTTGTATTTTGCTAATTTATACCCATGCTCATTCAGGACTTTGAAGTCCAGGAGACGGTCCTATCATTGATTGACAGACTTCCCTCCATGACTGTGTATACATAGATAGCTGTCAATCACTGATAGGACCGCCTGCTTGATTTCAAAGCCCAGAATGAGACTCCCTTTAAGAGGTATTCCAGAACAGGGAGATCAAGACTGGTGTATGGGAACGCCACTCTTGATAAATCTCTCCCAAAATGCGCAATCTAAATTTAATGCAGCATTAAAAAAAAACTTGCCCCACTGTCTGTGAATGGCATCCAGGCTACAAGCTGTCATATAATCCTATAGTACACTGATGGGCTGAATGGGAAGTCAAAATTAATTGAACATCTGGTTGTTCTACTACATGAACTCTGGAGATTTGTGCTTCTAATGACAGTGATTCTTACACTAAGAATATATAATATATTAGGGAATTATTTATATAATCCCTTAATTTACGGTATTCATGGAAAGGTTCACTGTAACTGAAGCAACTGCAGACTACCCATGAGGCTGCCACTCAGCCTTAGGAGAGAGGGAGCCCATTCTAAATTGGACTGGTCCCCATTTTTATGGGTGGTCATAACCAGCACAGAGATGTAGTCTCTACGGGTGCTGCTATATTAGCAAATGAGGATGTGGAAAATTTCCAAAATTTCTGTTCAGGTGGTTAGGAGTGTCACGCTGTCAAGCAGCATGTGAAAGGGCCTAATGTTTTATCTTTTTTTTAATTAGGTCACCCATCTTGTATGTTCATCATTAATGAATGTGCCTAAAAACATTTAAAACTGTTGAGACCAAACCACTTCCTGGTTCTACTGGGAACAGAAGAGGCCAGGAATGGAGCAGCAACAAAGGCACAGTGAGACCATGGACAGGTGAGTGGGACCATAGGGGTTAGCAGCTCCTAGGCCGACAACTCTTAGCTCAAGTGCCCGTCTGCTTACAGAAAACCACTGCTTTATATTCTATTAGGGAATATGTGATGTGTTCCCAATGCAATTCTTTATTAGCTGCACCTGAGAACTACCTGAAGCAAACCTCATGGCTCTTTAATGTGCAGTACCCCAGACCTGCAAGTATCTGCAATGTCTGGTTTATAATGCAAAGTTCTGTAAGTACTGTGCACACAGTTGTTCCAGTATGAGCCAGGCATGGCCAGAGTTAACAATCCTGGTCCAGCTCTCTCTAGAGCTCAGGTGTGGACTAGATCCACCCACTATCTCCAGAAGATTCCAGTGGGAGTAGCTGTATAGAGAAAGTGGGAAGGAACAGTCTAAATGTGCTTCTCTACCATATACTCCAGCTCCAAGCCCTGGAGCCTTGGAAACCTCCACGAGCTCCAGGAGATGCCAGCAAGAACTAAATGTGGGGAATTTTCATGGCTCCAAAAATAGAGAGAGAGGCAGCAAGGTAACCTAGCTAAAGGCAATCCATACCCTTCTGCTGCAGAAGGAAAACAAGTTAAGACACCCTATGCACCCCAGAATAGTGGACTGTACAGCCACGGTTGCCAGAGCACAGCTGTTAGCAAGAGATCCTTATAGCAGATATTTTAGCCAGAGTAATCTGATGGCCAATGAGGTATTCATCCGCTTATCTTATGCTGGGACATCTGTAAGGACTTTTCATTATATACAATCTATTGCTCCATGTACTACAACTTTCATCCTGCACGGAGTAAAGAGAAACTCTTGTTAAGTTTAATCTGGCCTGGTCTCTGACTCTTAACCCCACATGCTAACCATTGCATTTCCACTACATGTCCTGCATAACACTCACATGGACATTAACACTATCGACAAGCTTGAACTACCATTGGGCAAGGAACCCACAGACACAGGGAGTGTCCAGAGGGAACACAAGGTGTCCCTTCTTCACTGACCCCAGTGAGTGATGGCCTGAGGGAGTACACCTTGACTCATCATCAAGGCCATTACCACTCCCATCCTCTGCTCCAGCTCCTCAGGGGCTCACTGCAAATGTATGGATCCCCAAAAATCCAAAAAGTTATTGCAGAAAGCTGGAAACCCCTTGAAATATGCAATCTACTTTTTTCTGTACATCCATAAATTCTCTCCAATAAATCTAGTCACAATGGCTATAAACAAGTAAAGTTTCTTCTTCAGTATGCAGGTTATAATGGCCGCATTGTCTGTCAAAATGTAAAAATGTAATCAAAGTGGTTTAGTTCCCTGGATAAAGTTTGCCGAAAAACTATAAAGTCCTGTCCCTAGAAAACCAGGACAGATGGAAGCTATATTTTATAGGACACATATGGTGCAGAATTTCCTCTGAAATAAATCCCTTGTGTGGTGAAGTGGTTTAGATCAGTTATTACCAGGAGTTTCACAGCCAGGCTTACATACACAGAGAAATGAGCTAGCGATACTGGAGAGAACACAACAGCAAGTGATTCTTCTGTCCTGTCGACGGTGATATACACTTTCATTAGTCACATATGGAAAATGATTATTAGCCCTTAATAAGGGAAACAACAGGAAGATTTCTTTTTTATTCCCTTCTTGCAAGTTTAACAGCTACAATTTCTACAAGCTTTTCATATTGACTGGAAATCATTTTAAATTAACAGACTTTTTGTACTATAATTATTAATACAAAGCTGAAAATGGTGGCCTTGGTAGGACTAGAGTGTTCATAAAAGCATGTGGATGAAAGCATACAAGTCTTCAGCTATCTATTCATCACATCAGATGAGAGTAGCAGATCACAGTCTGATTGTCTATGAATTTCAGTGTTTAAATAGTCGTAGATTAACCCCTTCCTGCCACAGTGATTTTGCAGTTTTTTTATTTTTACTCCGGAGCCACCTAGCCAAATTAGGGCTTTTTTTTTTAACAAGTTGTGCTTTCTAATAGCCCCATTAAATATTGTATACAATGTAGTTGGAAACTAGAACATAAATCTACATGGAGTGGAACTGTAAAAAAAAAACGGCTAGTTTTCTGGGTTTAATTTTTATGGCATTCCCTATGAGATAAAACTGCCCTGTTAACTTCAATCTGCTGGTCAGTACAATTACAGCGATACCAGGGTTGTCAACCATCCAGAAATTCCTAGGCAGTCTGTAAACGTAGGGGACATTTTTCCAATGTCTATAAAAACATATATAGCTGTCTTTGCGATTTTTTTTAGGCTGGGGGTGCTTGAGTAGGTTTACTTTAAATGTCATTCTCAAAATTTTAGAGCTCATAGTACATGCGTGTAATGTGTTCAGTATTAGTATCTGACCTATAGACATGTTTTACTTATAATTAGAGATGAGCAAAGTTTTTTAACAAAATGATTCACCGAACTTTGGCAAGAAATTAGTCATGAATCGCGATAATTCAGGTATACCCAGACTCCTCTGCCTAATCATATTCATCTCATTTGGTGGCCCAATGTCAGTGTGAAGGCTTGGAAGTTAAACTGCATGGAGATTGCAGGAAGAGTGTATTGCAGTGTGCATTACGTTCTAGTGCACCCACACTCATAGATCATCTGTTCTGTAGGTACTGTGCCGTCAGTACTACAGGTGTAATTTGTCGCCACCTACATCATTGTGCAGTGCACAAAGATTCATAGCTAATCCCTTTTGTTAAACTAAAAGAAAAACATACAGCACCCTTCAGTAAAGCCAAAAACCTGTGCGCGCCCCTGCAGGAGCTGTGTCCAAATGGCTCCTTAGTGGAACAAAATAAAGAAATGCAGTGCCAATAAAAAAATGTTCCTTTAATGCATGTTGTGGCAGTCCAAACATGCTTTTTAATCCCCTCTGTTAGCTGTAGATTTACTGTGCATCAGTATTACAAGTCAATGTTAGCGTCAGGTCTAATTTATTGTCATAGACTTAACCATGCAGTGCCCCAAGATTCAAGTAGTAGCTCCATGACTGAGTGGAAAGGGTGGTAGCAGCAGTGGCAGTAACAGTGACAATAATGGTCTGATGACAGAGTGGGGAGAGTGGCAGCAGTGGCAGTAGCTGTGACAATAATGGCCCCATAACAGAGTGGGGGTGTGGGCAGCAGCACTGACAGTCACAACAGTGGCCTCTGACAGATTGGGGGGGGGGGGCAGCAGCAGTGGCATTAAAACGGTGTTCATATCACTGTTTATTTTTCTGTTTTTCTGAGCTGTCAGAAGAACAGAAAACTGAAAAAAAGGAAACCAGTATTTTGAGCACCCATAAAGCCTCTCAGGCGGTTACTTCTGTGTTTTGGACTCACTCCTGCTTTTGGCTTACAAATACTGATGCAAAAAACTGACTGTGTGAAAGAAGCCTTATGTTCAATTTGCATCTGTTTTGGCCATTTATGTCTGAAATCAGTTTTTTTTACAAGGAAAAAAGTACTGCATGCAACACTTTAATGTCCTCTTTTACACGGTCAGTATTTGATCAGTATTTTGCATCAGTATTTATAAGCCAAAAACAGGAGTGGGTCCAAAACATAGATAAAATGTAATTGAAATATTTGCAACTCATCTGTGTCTTGAACCCCCTCCCGCTTTTGGCTTACAAATACTGATGCAAAATACTGACCATGTGAAAGAAGCCTTATGCTCAATTTTTAATCTGTTTTGGCCATTTATGTTTAAAATCACCTGGCCAAGTTGCTGGTGTGCCTGGGAAGGAACCACATTTACCTAGTGGGCTGTGAACAACATATATTGTCCTTGACTAGAGATGAACAAAATTCGTTCACACTTCGTTTGGTGGTAAAAGGTGAATTGTGTTATGGATTCCGTTACCACGGACCATAACGCAATTCTATGACGGAATGCATAACGGAATGCTTTTAGAGGCATTCCGTTATTCATTCCATCATAATAGAAGTCTATGGCCTGCATAACGGATCCGTCCTGTTTCCATTATGCAGGGGAGTCCTCTCCTGCATAACAGAGACTGAACTGATCTGTTATGCAGGCCATAGACTTCTATTATGACGGAATGAATTGCATTATGATCCGTGGTAACGGAATCCATAACCCAATTCACCTTTTACCAAACGAAGCATGGACGAATTTCAAAATATGAAATTCACTAATCTCTATCCTTGACCATAATTACAACTCCTTACATCAGTGCTGGTATGAACTCTACCAGACACACACCAGCACTGATGGAATGGGCCACCTTCTGTGCAGGGCTGGTGCAGTGTTTTTGGAAAAGTAATTATGGCTTGGAACTCTCCACCTTGGCTGGGCACAAGCCATCAGTTCTCTGAAATGTGCAGAGTTAACTGCATGGAAATAGAAGGACTCTAGTACCGGCAACTTGGCCAGGTGCACGTTCAGCTTCTGCGCTGTTGAAAGAGTGAATGCATACTGTTGTCTTTTTGTAATCACCTCAGTGATCGGTTGCTGTCGAAACAAGTGATGAGGAGTAGGAGGAGCATCAGGAGCATCGACATTGAAGTCGATGGGAAGGAACGGCAGCTTCCCTCTGCTGATGTTGTCAAGCCTTGACTGCTAGGGGAGGGGGTGCGGACCGGTGGGAGATGCAGTGGTTGCTGCATCAGGTTGTAACCCTAAATGAGTGCCAAGGTATTCCTATGCCACTTTATGGTGACGGTCCACGTTTTGACACAGGGCCGTTATGCCAACATTAGCACTTCATCTTCTTCTCACACATCCTTCCATGCTAACGTCCCCAGCAACTTTGTGGAAAATTCCCATATGGGCGAGCATGGCAATTTCCCTCCACCACTGCATGATGGCAGTCTCCCACTGCTTTTATGAACCCGTGCAATGCTAGTGTGTTCCTCACAGGTAGTCTCCCGAGTAGAATATGGTGTACCCCTCTTTTGACTGCAGATCTCACACTTCTGGCTGGATGCATGGCATTATGGGTATTCAGGGAGAACACCATCTTTCACACAAGATGGTCAATAGGCCACTTTTATCAAACTGAATAATCAATCAATCAGGGCTCAGCTTATAGTTCCTACAGGGCTCTGAGAAAAGGAAAGCTGAGCTCTGATTGGTTGCTATGGTCAACTAAGACAGATTTACTATTAGGCAGCTTGATTTGGAGATCTTGGAGGCGGGCTACTTTTTCATGGGCCACTCTGTATGTGCGCTTGGCAGCTAAAGGCATCTGTGTTGGTCCCATGTTCATATGTTGCCTTTACACCTAGAGGCTCTGCTTTCTCTGCAATACCGTTATTGCTCCTAGAGGCTAATTTGCATATATTAAAACATGATTTTTCTCAACAATGCGGGCACATATGAACATGAGACCAACACAGATATCCTCAGCTGCCAAGTGCATATGGAACAGGTCAGCCAGGTTCATAGGTACCAGTCTGCTGACAGATCCCCTTTAAGCCATATGACTATTACTGATTAGACAGATTTCTAAAGTCTATTACCAAATGCATACATTTATTATTACCTTGCACAATGAAGATGTGCACATTGTGGTAGTGCAATGTTTAGCACTGCTACTTTGCAACAGTAGGGTCCTGGAGTGCAAATTGAACCATGGGCAAAATTTGCATTCCATATTCATGTGCATTTTCTTTTTGTACTCTGGTCTCCTTCTACACTTCAAACACATACTAGTAGGTTCAGTTGATAAGACAAAACCGGCATATCCAGCACAGCTGCCACTAATTGATATAGTATGGAACAATGTAAATAATAAAGATGCCACAGCACTCGATCATGTGTGCGGCCACTCCAAAAAGATGAACAATAGGTCCACCAATTCTAAGGGGAATTCATCAATTAAAAAAAAACTGCCTTACATTTAGAACTGGCGGAGGATCCGCTGACGTTATGAACAGGCCGGATCATAATTCGAGCGGATCCACTGCCATCTTAGGGGTTTATTAAGACCGACATCTAAAACGCTGGTCTTAATAAATGTGCCCCATTACAAGTTGTAATACTCCAGAATATCCAACAGCCACTTGATGTCCTGCTTGAATAAACACCATTTGCCTTTATGAAGTGCATAAACATTTACAGCATCCACATTTACGGTAATTTTCTTGTTTCATGCAGTGTTCTTATTTGATGTGTTGTAATTATTTTACTGTGAATGCTGTTGTGAGAGCAAAAAAAAACTTTTACAATATTTTAATTGTACTCTGGAGCTAAGCAAAAAGATTAGGAAACATAATCACTGGGTACTGTGACTCTTGCCTAATACTATTGGGGTAGCACTTAATTTATAGAAGTGAAGGTAGCTGGTTGGCAGACTTGTGATGTTAGTGACTGCCTGCTCACTGCATAGTACTATAACAGAATCAAAAATAGTGACAGAATAAATGAGAACTGACCATTAGCAAGGTACAGTAAGACCTAGGACTTAGAAAATGCTACATGACATTGGCAATTCCCAGGTCGGACTGGGAACTTAAAGTGGCCCAGGTGAAAAAAAAACATAAAAGCAACCTCAATGTTGTATGTAGGTGGGTTCAAATTGACAGAAGGAAGGATCACCACAAGTTAATGGGGCCAATACAAGTTGGCAGGGTCAGCAATACCATAGTGCAGCACAGAATACCATCCCAAAGAACAAAATACCACAGTGCAGCACAAAATACCTCCCCATTAGCTGTTCCTCTGTGGTGGCCATTAGAGATGAGCGAACATACTCGTCCGAGCTTGGTGCTCGTTCGAGCATTAGGGTATTCGCATATGCTTGCTACTCGGATGAGCATATCGTGATCCTCGAGGAAATGGCATCTTCCTCTTCCTGCATGTTAGGCGCCTTTTCTCAGCCAATCAACATGCAGGAGAGTCTTTGGTACCTCCTAGCATCACGTGGGGCCCCTACAAGTTGATAGCAGGGATTGGCTGGCCAGATCAGATGACCTGCGAATATAAGAATCTGGTCCCGCGATGCTCGTGTCAGACGCTGCCTGCATGAGATTAGGGATAGGAATCACCCACAAAGAACCCAACAGCCCTTCTAAGGGCTACAAGCACCTTTTTTTTTGTCTCCTCCTGGCTGCTGGCTGGGACTTGTAGTGCAGCTACCGCCATCTTGGCTGCACACTGTTAGGGCCTCAATTTAGATTTTGGTTAGGCAGGAATCATCCACAAAGAACCCAACAACCCTTCTAAGGGCTACAAGCACCTTTTTTTTTGGTCTCCTCCTGGCTGCTGGCTGGGACTTGTAGTGCAGCTATCGCCATTTTGGCTGCACGCTGTGCACTGGTGGTAGAAGGGACAGCACGTTTTTTCTCTCAGTTATATATTATACAGTGCAGTGACAAATTGAGTGGTTTGCGGTACAAAAGCCGCCGTCTAAAGACTACGTTTTTTCTCTCAGTTATATATCATACATTGCAGTGACAAATTGAGTGGTTTGTGGTACAAAAGCCGCCGTCTAAAGACTACATTTTTTCTTTCAGTTATATATTATACAGTGCAGTGACAAATTGAGTGGTTTGCGGTACAAAAGCCGCCGTCTAAAGACTACGTTTTTTCTCTCAGTTATATATTATACAGTGCAGTGACAAATTGAGTGGTTTGCGGTACAAAAGCCGCCGTCTAAAGACTATGTTTTTTTCTCTCAGTTATATATTATACAGTGCAGTGACAAATTGAGTGGTTTGCGGTACAAAAGCCGCCGTCTAAAGACTACGTTTTTTCTTTCAGTTATATATCATACATTGCAGTGACAAATTGAGTGGTTTTGTGGTACAAAAGCCGCCGTCTAAAGACTACATTTTTTCTCTCAGTTATATATTATAGAGTGCAGTGACAAATTGAGTGGTTTGCGGTACAAAAGCTGCCGTCTAAAGACTACGTTTTTTCTCTCAGTTATATATCATACATTGCAGTGACAAATTGAGTGGTTTGCGGTACAAAAGCCGCCGTCTAAAGACTACGTGTCAGGGTAAAATTTTATGTGCTTCACCTGCTACCTCAGTCTCACTTGGTCACTCTGGGTTCACCGCCATACCGTGTCAGGGTAAAATTTTATGTGCTTCACCTGCTACCTGAGTCTCACTTGGTCACTCTGGGTGCACCGCCATGCTGTGTCAAGGTTAATTTTTGGGTGGTTCACCTGCTACCTGAGTCTAACTTGGTCACTCTGGGTTCACTGCCATACTGTGTCAGGGTAAAATTTTATGTGCTTCACCTGCTACCTCAGTCGCACTTGGTCCCTCTGTTGTCACTGCCATGCTGTGTCAGGGTTCATTTTTGGGTGGTTCACCTGCTAGCTGAGTCTAACTTGGTCACTCTGGGTTCACCGCCATACTGTGTCAGGGTAAAATTTTATGTGCTTCACCTGCTACCTGAGTCTAACTTGGTCACTCTGGGTTCACCGCCATACCGTGTCAGGGTAAAATTTTATGTGCTTCACCTGCTACCTCAGTCTCACTTGGTCACTCTGGGTTCACCGCCATACTGTGTCAGGGTAAAATTTTATGTGCTTCACCTGCTAACTCAGTCTCACTTGGTCACTCTGTTGTCACTGCCCTGCTTTGTCAGGGTTAATTTTTGGGTGGTTCACCTGCTACCTGAGTCTAACTTGGTCACTCTGGGTTCACCGCCATACTTTGTCAGGGTAAAATTTAAGTGCTTCACCTGCTACCTCAGTCTCACTTGGTCACTCTGGGTTCACC
The DNA here is from genome assembly GCA_900303285.1 of Rhinella marina. NCBI lineage: Eukaryota > Metazoa > Chordata > Amphibia > Anura > Bufonidae > Rhinella > Rhinella marina. Next base: position 289,958 of record ONZH01019281.1, on the reverse strand, counting down.
GCCATACCGTGTCTGGGTAAAATTTTATGTGCTTCACCTGCTACCTCAGTCTCACTTGGTCACTCTGGGTTCACCGCCATACTGTGTCAGGGTGAAATTTTATGTGCTTCACCTGCTAACTCAGTCTCACTTGGTCACTCTGGGTTCACCGCCATGCTGTGTCAGGGTTAATTTTTGGATGGTTCACCTGCTAGCTGAGTCTAACTTGGTCACTCTGGGTTCACCGCCATACCGTGTCTGGGTAAAATTTTATGTGCTTCACCTGCTACCTCAGTCTCACTTGGTCACTCTGGGTTCACCGCCATAACGTGTCAGGGTAAAATTTTATGTGCTTCACCTGCTACCTCAGTCTCACTTGGTCACTCTGGGTTCACCGCCATGCTGTGTCAGGGTAAAATTTAAGTGCTTCACCTGCTACCTCAGTCTCACTTGGTCACTCTGGGTTCACCGCCATACTGTGTCAGGGTAAAATTTTATGTGCTTCACCTGCTACCTCAGTCTCACTTGGTCACTCTGGTTCACCGCCATACTGTGTCAGGGTGAAATTTTATGTGCTTCACCTGCTAACTCAGTCTCACTTGGTCACTCTGTTGTCATGCCATGGAGTGTCAGGGTTAATTTTTGGGTGGTTCACCTGCTACCTGAGTCTAACTTGGTCACTCTGGGTTCACCGCCATAACGTGTCAGGGTAAAATTTTATGTGCTTCACCTGCTACCTCAGTCTCACTTGGTCACTCTGGGTTCACCGCCATACTGTGTCAGAGTAAAATTTTATGTGTTTCACCTGCTACCTCAGTCTCACTTGGTCACTCTGGGTTCACCGCCATACCGTGTCAGGGTAAAATTTTATGTGCTTCACCTGCTACCTCAGTCTCACTTGGTCACTCTGTTGTCACTGCCATGCTGTGTCAGGGTTAATTTTTGGGTGGTTCACCTGCTACCTGAGTCTAACTTGGTCACTCTGGGTTCACCGCCATACTGTGGTCAGAGTAAAATTTTATGTGTTTCACCTGCTACCTGAGTCTAACTTGGTCACTCTGGGTTCACCGCCATACCGTGTCAGGGTAAAATTTTATGTGCTTCACCTGCTACCTCAGTCTCACTTGGTCACTCTGGGTTCACCGCCATACTGTGTCAGGGTAAAATTTTTTGTGCTTCACCTCCTACCTCAGTCTCACTTGGTCACTCTGGGTTCACCGACATACCGTGTCAGGGTAAAATTTTATGTGCTTCACCTGCTACCTCAGTCTCACTTGGTCACTCTGGGTTCACCGCCATACCGTGTCAGGGTAAAATTTTATGTGGTTCACCTGCTACCTGAGTCTCACTTGGTCACTCTGTTGTTACCACCATGCTGTGTCAGGGTTAATTTTTGGGTGGTTCACCTGCTACCTGAGTCTAACTTGGTCACTTGTTGGTGTCACTACACTGTCACCATGCTGTGTCAGGCTTATGCCTGCGTCGTGGGGCGGGGGATAGGACAGCAGTGCCAGCATGAGCAGTGGTGTCACCCGCAGGCGGCTATGGACCTTCGTTGCACCTAGTTGGATGCTTTCCTAACATGTGCCAGTGCATGTGCCTTGCCCATCTTGGTCTGGGTCAGCACAATTGTCTTGAGGGTCACCACCAGGCTGTTGCCCCGAATTTGGCGTAATGGTACGATTAGGCAGCCTCAGAGGCATCCATGCATGCTGCCCCTGCGGTTTCCTGTCCATTTCCGTGGTGTTTCCATCATTTTCTGAGGTTTCCAGGTTTTCACGCAACCTTCCCTATGCAGATCTCCGGTCCCCTGCAAAAAATGCTCGAGTCTCCCATTGACTTCAATGGGGTTCGTTATTCGAAACGAGCACCCGAGCATCGGGAAAAATTCGACTCAAATAACGAGCACCTGAGCATTTTAGTGCTCGCTCATCTCTAGTGGCCATCAATAGTTGTCTCTAGTTAAGATATGGAGCAGGGAGCATAGGAGGTGAGATGTAGGGCACAGCACCAAGCCAGTCCTACCTTTGACATGCTTTCTGAACCTCCTCTAATAATTGCTCCTATATAGTGCCCACAGGACAGTGAGGAGGGCTCGGAAGGCCCTGAGGGCTTTGGCCCACTGGGAAAATTCCTTTTATGGTCTATGGCCAGTCCACCTCTGGCAATGCCTAGAAAAGGCTTGAACCATTAGCTTGGAGATAGATGATGCATGGAAAGGGTGATGAAGGGGGAGGTGGAGTATACCTAATTAGTCAAAGTGAGGGGAACAGGAGCACCTGCCGTGAAGGTATCGTTGATGGAAGGAAGAGGAGCATCCCACTTACCAACCATTTTTTATGCAACTGCAAGTAGGGGTTGGGTAATATTCACTAAGAGGAGGTGAAATAATTGTGGTTCAAAGGGCTCTAGTTTCCATATGGGAGTTAAAATAATGTAATCAATAACAATTTACGGTGGGCACTACTATACAGGGAGGTGTTAAAGGGTAGAATCAGCTAAAAGGTTAACCTTGAGTTGGAATAATTCATTCAGCTAAGTGAATGATATAGTTTGATGGTGGAAAATGGTGGCCATTTCAAAAATTGTTTTCCCAAAGTAAATGCTGGGTGAAAGATAGCTTGTTAACAATGACATTCAATGACTTGTCACGATTGAAAAGCAGTGTTTTATGACATTTGTCTACATGTTTATTCAAAGTGTCACTACATGTATTCATTCATAATTTATACAAGTATAGTATTGAGAAGTTGCAGTACAGCACACATTATACAGGTGTATCTGAATAAATTATATCATCAAAAAGTTAATTTATTTCAGTAATTCAATTCAAAAAGTGAACCTCATATGTAGACTCATTACTAGAGAAGAGCAAATCATTAAAAATTTTATTCGCCGAACATTTGTCAAACTTTTCATAAGATTCGTATATTCTACGAATCTATTCGACAAATCTGTGTACAAATCATACGTTACTATGTGGCGTTTTGCGAACATTTGCGCACTAATAACGAACGTTCAGTTTTAAAAGGTACACAACTTCTTTGAATACGTACGCATGAGCGTACAAATTGCGTATGAAAATGACGGGCTTTGCTGGAGAGGAATGGTGGAGCAGGAGGAACGCTCTGAGTCTGACCCCTGGCTACATATGGATACTGTATCAGCAGATGACAGCAGATCATCCGGCTGAGACTGAGATGAGCATGCCATCCACTCCACTACCTCCTCCACTTTCTCCTCCACTACAATTTTGCACCTTGGTGGGTTAGCCCGGTGGAACACCGGCCAAGTATTGTGAATACTACAAGTAGAAGCTCCGGCTACAGGTCCTTTGGCAGTGCTGCCCTGTGCCACCTTCTCCTTTTTTTTTAGAGCTCGAGGTCTGGCTGGAACTGGAGCCCTTTTGCTTATCCATTTCAGACGTTTTTCACTTGACTCTGTGGCCCTGCAGCTGTTCTTTGTCTTTGTCCCTGTCTCTCTCCCTGTCTCTTTCCCTATCACTCTTCCTGTCTCTCTCTCCCTGCCTGATTAATTACTAGCCCTGCACTTGCTTTGCAGTATCCCTGCAGTATTCCTGATGTGTAATATGGATTCCCTGAACAATTACACCCCAATTTCAACAACACAGGTCTCAGTCTTTATGAACTTCACACACAGTGCTTCTGCTTGTCTCAGCAGTCGCAGCAGAAGTGATGCGTCATTGGCTTACCGAGCCTGAGCCAATCAGAGCAAGCCCTGCCCACTAGGTCAGGTGACCGCTTTCTTCCCAGGCTTTTGCGCACGAATAATGAACTAACAGTAAAAGTTTGCTAAGTAATCGAATTCGTACGCCACAGCGTAGAGTAACTTATCGTATTTTTCGCTTTATAAGGGGGGGAAAGTGGCTGTGCATCTTATAAAGCAAACAGAGCAGTATTACATGCCCGGCACATAGCAGGCCGTGCTATGCTGCATAGCATAGCGGCCTGCGATGTGCCAGTGAGATGTAAAGACGAGCGCTATGGGGGTAGTAGCGGGGCCAGGGGCAGTCACTGAAGTTTATTAAGTCGGGCCCCGGTCAGAGCAGCCATCGCTTACAAAGTGTATGAAGCAGCCCCTAGCAGGGCTGCTTTGCTAAACTACCATAGCCTCCATAACTTTTCAGTACTCACTATGAATCAATGCAGGCAGCAGGCAGGCCGGTAGCGCTGGTCCCTCACCCAGTCACGCTACGGCTATGGCCCAGCCCACTTTATTAATGAAGTGGGCGGGGCCGGATCATGACTGAGTGAGGGACCTGCGCTGCTGGCCTGCCTGCTGCCTGCATTCATTCATAGTGAGTACTGAAAAGTTATGGAAGCTATGGTAGTTTAACAAAGCAGCCCTGCTAGGGGCTGCTTCATACACTTTATATGTGATGGCTCTAATAATTGGGGACCAATGCAATCCCCCCATAACAGTCATCCCACTATAACACTGTCCTTCACAAATCCCCATAACAGTGTCCTCCACAGATCCCCCAATAAGTGTCCTCCACAGATCCCCCAATAAGTGTCCTTCACAGATCCCCTATATGTGTCCTCTACAGATGCCCCTATATGTGTCCTCTACAGATCCCCCTATAAGTATCCGCCAAAGATTCCCCTATAAGTTGTTTTTATTTTTCGGGCAATTGTCTTAGGTAGGGTCTCATTTTTTGCGGGATGAGATGACGGTTTGATTGGTACCATTTTTGGATTAATACGTCTTTTTGATCGCTTGGTATTACACTTTTTGTGAGGCAAGGTGATTAGAAAATGGCTTTTTTTGCACTGCTTTTATTTTTTATTTTTTACAGAGTTCACCTAGCGGCGTGGGTCATGTGATTTTTTTATAGAGCCGGTCGATACGGACGCAGCGATACCTAATATGTGTACTTTTCTTTTTTTCTTTATTTTGTACAATTTTTTTAACTTTATTTTGGGAAAATTACTTTTTTTTTTCTTGAAACTTTTTTTTGTTCAATTTTAGTTTTTTAACTTCTTTTTTTTACTTTATTTTTTGTCCCAGTCTGGGACTTTAACTTTTGAGGTCTGATCCCCTGCACAATGCATTACAATACTTCTGTATTGTAATGCATTAGCTGTAAGTGTATTACACATTGCATCGGGCTGCCTTCTCTGCAATCGTGTCCCCGTCACTGCAGCGCGGGGACCCGATGGGGATCGCAATCTGACAGGATACCCGCACATGCCGTGGTCAGCGCTGACCGCGGCAGTGCGAGGATTAATGTACCGGCATCAGTGTTTTCACCGATGCCAATGCATACAGCAGGGGTCCGGCTATCGGCCACTGCCAGACCCCTGTAGCTGATCGGGCGGGTGCAGGAGCTGTACGGCGCTGGTATTTTTGTCGTAAAACCTAGCACACACAAACGTATGTGTTTCATTAAAATAGATTGACTTTTCAATGATATTCTAATTTATTGAGATACACCTGTATATGTCTGGTGCCTTATATGTAGGTATAGAGAAGTGTCTGTATGGAAAGGGAAAATGTATTGTGTGCACCTAACCCTTCTTATGTTTAGTGCAGCGGGGGGCATGGTTACCCCAAAGAGAACTCACCTTTCAACACAAAATGTTGAAAGACTGACCTTTTTTAAAGATGAATCAGGCGTGGATCAATGAGGATTTTCAGTCACCAGTGCCTGATGCAATAGATAATATCCTTCTAGCAGTAATGATCACTTAAAAGGGGTTGTCTCACGTCAGCAAATGGCATTTATCATGTAAAGAAAGTTAATACAAGGCTCTTACTCGTATTGTGATACTCATATCCAGTGTTTACATCCACCCTGCAATCCAGCAGCGGTGGTCGTGCTTGCACACTACAGGAAAAAACACTGGTTTATGTGCACATCAACGTTCCAGGCCTTCAGAGAGGCTGAAGCTTTTTCCTATAGTATGTGAGGGTGACCAATGATGCTTGAGGGTGGTCTTAACCCCTGGAAAGGAGCAGTGTATAATGTGATGGAAAAAATGAATCCAGCCAGCAAAGGAGGCAATATGGACAATCATGATACATTAGTAAGTGCCTTGTTTTAACTTTCTCTAAATGACAAATACTACAGTATTTGCTGAAGTGAAACAACCCCTTCAATTCATTCCTAGATAGTCTTTTTGCTAAACTAAAAACTTTTTTCGGCAAAACTTTTAGGGCACAACATTTCCTTCATTATTTTAGTTAATTTTTGCATGAATGGAAAAAATAAAATGTTATATGTGCTATGCTCTATAGCTAGATGATGTCTGTGCACGCTGGATGTAACCTGAGAGTGGATGTTTTGAAAAGCAGTATAAATGGAGCTATGAGGATGAAAATTCACCTTGTAAATGATAATGTGTTTTATTACAGACATAGAAGATGTGTTAAATGTGTTCTCCAGGAAATAAGAAATAAAATATTATGGCATACCATAGTTAAAAGGATATAAAGATTAAAAAAAACTATTTTACCAACCACTGATATATTGCCCCTATTGTCTGTCTAGCTGCTTAATATCAGTAGCATGGTAGCTAAGACAGTAAAATTGGCAGCTTAAAAGGGTATTCTGGTAAAGTTTTTGAAGCTTAATTTTACCTTGCCATCCATTTGTCAACTCCTGTGTGAGCCTACAACACACAGAGTATAATGGCGCCTGATCTTCCCTCACAAAACCACAATCCCCGCAATCCCTAGCTTTCCTGCTGTGAGTGTTGATGTTTACTGATTGGCTGCCTGATATACAGTACACACTAGCACACTAACACGCACTTAGCTAGAGAACTGATACAACACACTGAGCATGCTCAACCTAACAAAGGCTCAGAACTACAGGTCGATGCCTTGGTAATTTATGAGGAAACACATGGGTAGCAGAGGAAGAAAACTACTTTTATAACTACTGAATGGTAAATATGTGAAAATTACATTATATTAGGTAATTATTGATGATGAATTAGTCTAAAACATAAGTTATATTTATGGTAACCAGAATACCCCTTTAAACGGGATCAGTTGTAATTACACGGCACCGCCACTGCAGAGACAGTGCGCAGGTAAGCCTTGAAGAGGAAGCAGCGCTTGCACAAGTGCTGCTAGCCTTTCAAACAGTTGATCGGAGGGAGTGCAGGGAGTTGGACACCTGCCAATCTGCTATTGATGACTTATCCTGAGGATAGGTTATCAATATTTACCGACTGCACAACCCCTTTAACCCTTACGCTACCAGCACCGTACATGTACGGCGCTGGAGCGATGCAGGGACATGACGCCTGCTCCAACATGCAGCGGGCATCAGGGCCGGCAAGTCTCTGCTGTTTTAAACAGCAGAGACCTGCCGCTACCTACCGCAACCGGCAATAATGCCGATCGCGGTAAATAAAGGCATTAGATGCCGTGATCAAGCCAGATCACTGCATCTAATAGCTGAAAAACCCGGAAGCGCGCGCTTCCAGGTGTTGTGCAGATGCCCCGTGTGGCCAATCGGGGTGTATGCACTGGATTTGAAAGCTGTAAACCTTGCTGAGGTTTTAATCAGCTTTTAATCTGCAATTCTTATTTTGGCCACTAGATGGCAGGCCATGATAAGAAATGAGCAAATGGAACTTTAAAACAGCATTTTAAAATCCCTCATTGCTCAAAATGAAAAATTAAAAAACAGTGTCTATATGCTCAAAAATGAGCTTTAAAATAATCACAAAAAAAAAATGTTAAAAAATATATAAAAAAAATAAATAAAAGTTTAAATCACCCCCCTTTCCGTATAATTAAAAAATAAATACCTAAATAACAATAAATATAAACATCATGGGTATCACCGTGACCAAAAACGCCTGTACTTCTAAAATATCTAAAAAAAATTCCAATACGGCGAATTGCGTGACGGAAAAAAGGGTCAAAATGGCCAATTTGCCATTTTTTTCACTACTTCTCTTACTCAAAAAAATGTAGTTAAATTTGATTTAAAAGTCAAGCACACTCCAAAATGGTATTAATAAAAACTATGGATTGTCCTCCAAAAAATGAGCCCCTAAACAGCTCAGTGGATATAACAAAAAAAAGTTGTGGGTGTCGGAATATGACGAAGTAAAAAAAAAATTTTTTTTTCAAAGTCTAAATTTATTTTTACACTATTTAAACATAACAAACCTACACATATGGGGTATCATTGTAATCGTACTGACCCAGAGAACAAAGGGCATGGGTCAGTTTTGCCGCAAACGGAATGCCGTGGGAACAAAACCCATAAAACTGTGGAGGAATTGAATTTTTTTTACCATTACCCCCTATTTGGAAATTTTTTACCGCTTCCCACTACATTTTATGCCATAATTAATGGTGGCATTAGAAAGTACAACTTGTCCCGCAAAAAATAGGCCCTCATACAGCTATGTGAACAAAAATATAAAAAAGTTAGGGCTCACAGAAAATAGGGAAGAATAATGAAAACGCAAAACTGAAAAAAAACCCGGTACTGAAAGGGTTAATTCTAAAATTGAAGGCCTTATTTCCTCCACCTCTGATGTTGCTGTGTGCTTTCCTGTTGAACTTGTTGATATATTATAGTCTTGATGCCCTACCCTACTCTGCACCAGCAAATCCCCCATTCTTCTCATTGTTTACTATAACAGTATACCTTTTACTGTAGTACTACAGATCACTGTTGCTCAGTACCATTCTAGTGGCACAGCCACTATGAGTGTACTGGATGCCTTCATTCTGCTGATTGGTGGGTTGTAAATCAGGACCCAACAGATCAGATATTAAGGACTTTCCTAAGGATAGGCCATTAATCTTAAAACCCCATTACAGGAGACAATGATTGGGAGGCAACATTCTTAGAAATGTGCGTTTCTAAAAATGACGCTGATCAACCAATAAACAAACAAAAGCTTGTTCATTGGTGAAATAATCTCTGATACGGTCACCAAAATTCATTGTTTCTGGGCAGCAGATCATGCTGTCTAGGCAGCGATCTGCTGCCCATAAGCAATAAATGTGTATGGGGATGGGCGATCGCTGTACTAATCGCTTGTTCCCATACAGTGGAGGTGATCGCTGCATGTCATTTTCAGCTCTCAATTCTCCTAACAAGCAGGCAATTATTGGGAATGAATGCTTCATTCCTGATAATTGCCTGTTGTGTCCACCCATATAAAGGAGCCTTTACAGTCCTGGAAAAATGAATCAACATAGATACATACAGTTATCAGAAGATAAAGAGTTAGAGAGAGAGAAGTTTTCTTTGAATGACAGCACAGGAAAGAAACTGCAGATCTGGAACACAATGTACATTAGTAACTCAGGCATGTGTGTCATGGAGGCAGACTAGCTACTATGGAGCTCTTGGAGAGGAGGTTGAGCCTTGTCCCATAATCTTCGCTACTGAGTGTCAAGAACCTGTGCAGGACTCCCCTTATCAGAGGAACTGCATTTATATTAATAATGGGGCCCAAAGGTCATGGAAATAGACTGAGGAATGAACACTTAGCTTTTCTGGGGGAAGGGGGGGGGGCAACCTGTTAACATAATGTAAAGTTCATTTTGATCTTTTGATGCTATGCGGTCTCCTTTTTTTATGTATCAGTCTGGATGATAAGACAAACCAAGATAACCTGACCGCATTGTGATATGCACAGAAGCATTAATATGCACACGGTTTACCTTCTCTCCTGGAAGTGAATAAAAATGTTCAGTGCATGTCAAATGTGTCTTGGCTGCAGGCAAACATAATTCATTCAGAGATGAAAGTCCATTTGCACATTGACTTGGATTTGACGTATTTTAAGATTTACGCATGAAGTGCAGTGTATTAAACCCAAGTCATCCCTCTGTTATTCCAGATTGTGTCCATTAACACTTATTATAGATATAGCTCACAAGATAGAAGGCTTCTTACAGACAACAGTAGGATTACTTCACAGTATTATATAAACTTTTACAGATCACATCACATATCTTGATTTAATACTCTGTATGCATCAAACTTTTTACTTTCCCAGACCAACCTTATTAAAATGTATTGGCTCTATTACAGAAACTACAGTATCCCGCCAAAGCTGACAGTGCCAAATTTTCATTTAATGAAGAATACAAGTATTTACTGAAATAGACACGTAAGGAGAGGTGACAGCTCTTTTAGAAATAAGCTAGGATCGCTCTTAACCCCTTCCAATTATCTGCGATACACGTACGGCACCACCCATCCCGCCACCTATATAGAGCAGGGTGATCACTGCAGTAATGGCTGGGATTGAAGATCAATGCTGACTGCAGTATCTAAGAGGTTTAGAAGAAGAGGCTCCCCCTGTACCTCCTCAGTCCCCATTATTGGGTCTGCCATATACAGAAGCTTAATAGGCCCTGCCAGAGGCAGGATCTAATAGGAGAGCTGTTAATAAAAGATAATTGACACCAACTGGGCACTTAGTACCTAGGGAAAAGCTTCAGTTGCCCCACCCAGGCTATTCCCCTGAGTATAATATACAGTGCAATACCGATCTAGCAATCACAAGTTTCAAGTGTCGCTAACACCAAATATGATGTTTTAGATATAAGTAAGAAAAATTTTCAGATAAAAAAATCTGCCTTTTTTCCTAATCAAGCCCTTGTGGGCACAAGCTGTGTAAATCACTGCATTGGGCTCTTTTTATTCACAGCCTGTCTTATGTCAAGGTAAAATATTAGGGCCACATGTAATGTGTTGTATAAAACCAGGGAACATAGCATAATAAGAAGACAACTGTCTTATCACAATGGCATAAGTTGGGCACTGAAATGGCATATCTATCATAGTCAACACCTTGAACCCTTTGTTATGTTCCTCAAACCATTCCTAAATACATTTTTGGAGGCCACAATTATCAGAGAATACCACTGTACCACCATAGAAGGTGTGTACTTGGTCTGTACTATGTAGTAATGCTTAAATAGGTGGTACAGTTAAAGTAACATCCACCTGAATGCCAGGACCCAAGCAGTACATTGACTAGAGCTGTACACTGCATCAGTTGATTTGCTTATTTCTATGCATAATGTAGGCCCTGGGATTTATTGGGTGGTGTCACTAGCTCTTGTGTATACAATAATGTAGACCTTAGGTCCGTAATCTGTCTTATAGCCTGACTATGTTCCATTGTCAAGTCCTAAGGTTTGTTGGAAAGTAGGCTCTTGACTCTTAGGGAGCCACTTGTAATAGGTCATGTTCGTGAGATGGTTATTTTTCTTGGAAGATACCTCTTGGCAGATTTCTTTTCCATGAAGCATTGCCAATATGTCTTCATACCATGGAGTACTTCCATACAGTGTGTACTTGGCAGCTGAAAGCATCTGTGTTGGTCCCATGCCTTCAGCTGCCAAGCACATGTAACAGGTCAGCCAGTTTCATAGGTACAAATCTGCTTACAGATGTCCTTTAAGGAGTTTCAGCACCCTGCTTAAGTCCTCATCTAAAATGGGGATGCCCATATTTATGTAAAAATATACTTCTAGAAAGAAGAAGTTGAAAAATATCAAAATAGCTAAAATGATATCTATATTTTCAGGTATTAGGAGGAGATTGCTGTGTCAGTGGACAGAAAGGTGACCACAGAAAACAATTCTGATTTATGATGTATCAGGGGAATGCGAGGGGTCACCATAATGGCTCATTTAATAACATTAGTCTGACTTGTAATATAACACTGCATGTTTAAAGCATATTTTATATAACTGATATTACAGTATGAGCTCTTTTACTGTAGGCTACAGAGAAAAATGAATTCAGTCTAATTGAATTAGACTCCATTGCTCATGTTTTACAAGCATAGTGTATCTGTTAGTTAGTCTAGGTGTCATGCAGAAGGCCATTGTATCTTGCTTCAATGCTTATCAAACCCCCATTCAAGTGTTAGATAACATATGATCTCAAACTGGCAGTAACATGACTCCCAGCAAGTCACTGAGTCGGGTAATATAATAATGTAATTGTGGAAATGGAAAATAATTAAATTCAGTATACTCAGTAAATCCACCACCGTCTTCCATCTACTTAACCCCTTCACTATCAGGAACACTCGAAAAGTAATCACTCTTTTGTTGCAAAGTAATAATAAATTTAAACTAAACATGGACAGGTATTCAGGTACATCAACCATTATGTTCTGGACACGGGAAAGTAAGAAAAATGTCAACAACTGTACGGCAAGCACAACTGAGGACAAGAACAATGCCTTTTGAATTTCTGCAGTTTTCTGTGTTCGGATCGGTTTTCTCCAGCTGTGTGGTTTTCATACCAAATTAGCAGAACAAGCTGCTGAGACGAACAGCAAACACAGGCTATTGTACACCTGCAGCACAGAGCTAGAGCCTACCGATGAATGTAATGGAACTGTTTTATAGTCACGTCTGGTGGCCAAATAATGTTGTTAGATATTTCATTCTATATCTGTTCAAACGGTTATAGTAGATTTCAGGAATCTGTAATACAACTTTATTGTGATGGTCTACTTTTGAAGTGTCCATGTTGGCTCAAGTCTTTAAAGTAAAGTTAAAAGAATTTGCTAAAATGTATTTGTTTGGATTTTCAATTAGTAAAACAAGAAACCATAGTTAAAAGGGGTTGTGCAGCCTGTTTGTATTGATGACCAATCCTCAGGATAGGTCATCAATATCTGATCTGCGGGGGTCTGACACTTGGCACCCCTGCCGCTCAGATGTTTGAAGAGGAGACAGTGTTCTATGCAAGAGTTGCTTCCTCTTCATTACACTGCCCGTAATCTCAGAAGTGCAGTGTAATTACAAGTACTTGCTCCATTCACTTGAATGGAGTAAGTACTTGTAATTACACTGGGTCACTGCTACAGAGGAGACGGCAAGTAGTGTTATGAAGAGGAAGCAGCGTTCACATGGAGCGCCACCTCCTCTTCAAACAGCTGATCAGCAGGGGTGCCGGGTGTCAGACCCCTGCCAATCAGATATTGGTGACCGATCCTGAGGATAGGTCATCAATATAAACAGGCTGCACAACCTCATTAATATAGTTTTATGCCTTAACTCGAGGAGCCATGACATCAAGCAGGGTCTGAAGATGACCATATTCAACGGCTTGACATTTCATGGCAATGTGTTTAGCAAAGTTTTGTTTCATTTGTATATAGAGAAGTGTTCAATAAGTTATCTATCCAAGCCTGTTCTGTCAGTGTAAGAAGTGCTGAGCTTGTCTGTGCAAGCTGAGACATGTCTGGACATACAACTGCAGGACATTGCGGGTCTACAAAGAAAGTGGGGATTTGAAGCTTTGTTCCATTATTAAATTCCTTAAAAAGGAAGAAAAGAAGCCTAAAGAAATCCATGAACATATGACTTCTGTATACGATGATGATGCACCTTCCTACAACCAAGTAAAGTTTTGGGTCTAGCAATTTAAATGGGGTAGAAAATCAGTTGAAGATGACCCCCATTCAGGGCAATCCACCAAAGCATCTTTAGAGGAAATGTGCTGTAAACTGGAGGCCATCATTTTGGAAGATCGTTGTGTCAGTCAGTGTTATAGCTCATGAAGTAGGCATTTTAGTTGGCACAGTTTCCAGTATCATTCATGATGTTTTGATGATGTGAAAGGTTAGTCCCTGGTGAGCACCATGAATGTTGATGCCTGAGCAAAAAACTCGCTCAGAGAATTTAGACACGCTTATAGAAAATCCAAGAGACTTCTATTCTCAAAGTATTAGGGTGATGAAACATAGGTCCACCACCATGATCATGAGACCTAAGACTCCATGCAATGGAAGCATAAGGGGTCACCAACTCCAAATAAATTTAGTTTGCAGCAGTCAGCTGGAAAGGTCATGGCAACAGTTTTTGGGATACAGAAGGCATTTTATTATTAGAATTCATGGCACACAAGACAACAACAACTGGAGAAACCTATGGCATTCATGTTCAACAATGGCATTACGTGAGGCAATCAAAGTCAGCCAGCTAACAAGTCTTGCAAATTAAAAGCTGCTATCAGGGAATGCAGCTTCATGGATCCTAACCAATTTCTGTGTGATCAAGGATTTCCTGATGATATTGCAGTCAAAGACAACTTGTATTCGGCTGTAATACACCAATAAGCATGAGCCCCAAGAACCCAACATACTACTGAATGTCAAATAACATAAACATGTATATATATAAAACATATGTAAAATTTGGCACAGGAATTATGATCCTCAGAAAACACTGGCAGATTCACTAATCTTGTCTAAAATATAGATAGCATAAAGTTAAACAAGTAGTATAAAGATCTGCCAAATTCGGTGCATCTTAAGCTACGTCTCTTTCCACGAAGCAAAGTCTCCTTGTCAAGCTGGAAAATCATCATTTTCTAGTGATGCATTTGCTTTATAACTGGAACTACCGTAAAACTTAATTTGACATTATGCACCACATATTATTTAAATTTTGACACATTTCACTACAAGGTCTAGCTGCAATCACGTTGGCAAATTTGCTAAATCTTTATTAAAAATTGCATTCGTCATAAAAGTACCATTTTAAATGTCTCTCATTATAAGTCAGTTTGTCTCTTTACCTAATGGCAGAGTAGATGCAGTCCTGATTTTTTTTCCATCTTGCAATTTGTAAGTGAAGGAAAAGTGCATCTCTTTATGGGGTTGAATCGTGGTGAGGGTCAGCCTGATCTGAAATCTCAAGCCTTGCTATTTTTCTTTTTTGATTTGCTAATTCAAAGCAAGGCTCCCAACTTTCGAATCCAGCTCTTAAGCTTAATGAAAGCTAATGTTATCCCCTCGGGTGTGTGAAATGAACATAAAAAACAGGCATCTGTTAAATAAGCCTTTTACCTTATAAGCTCAATTAGCCTTTATGGTCAAAATGATACCTTTTCCCAATACAGTAAAAAGTGTCCACAATCCAGTGTGTGGGGAACTACTGAAGAAAAATTACTGAAAAGATATGGGGAAGCAATGCTGGAAACGGAAAAGAATGATGCGTTTAAAGGGGTTGTTCCCTCCAGTTCTCCAGATCTGGTTGTTAAAATTACAACTGGATCAGAGAACCGTGTTACCAGCTGAGTCCTGATCCAGTGCTCTGGCGGCGGCAGTGCAGCTGGAGATGTTCACTTCCTTTGCTTCGCGCACCGTTGATAGTTTAGCTCCTTAGTGGTGGTGATATGGATCGCGTTCCATATTACCAGTACAATCCTTTACCCTTATCAGATTACGCCGCTGAGGAAGGTCCATCTGGACCGAAACGTCCAGCTAATTATTTAAAGGGACTACCATTATACTTACCAATGGATCAGAATCATTGATATCAAACTTATAATAAACTTAAATTGCATCATTAAATTGAGTGCAGCGATTTATCTGTTTACTATTATTATTACATACACATATGGGACACATTTACAAAGACCAGTGTTTTCATGCAGTCCTTTCTTTTCCCTTGCACAGAAGGAGGATTACATTAATTTATGACAAGGCATGCACCTCATCATAAATTTGGCTAATCTAAGGCAGCCGTGAGCCTAACGGAAAAACAGGAGTACCAGTTAGTAAATTTGCCAGGACTAGTGTCCTGGCATGGCTCCTGACATGTCCCCGCATCTGCTCCTGTACAACTGTTGAAAACTTTTTGACATTGGTCATGAAACCTAATATTGTCACACAGCTGATGAAAAAAGAGAATTGTGGCTATTTTTACACCAAAAGCTGATGTAAAAATATTCAAAAAAAACATGTAAACATTACACAAAAATACATGCACATTACACACACATATACACATTATACACACTCTTACCAGCTGACGACAGCTGTCTCAGTCCTCCCAGTAGATAGAGAGTCACAACTTTGATGCAGTGAGAACACAGTTTGCTGCACACTTTCTCCTGTGCAGTGACGATACGCCCACGCAAGAGCGGGAAAGTGAAGATACGCCCCCCTCTGGAACTGGAAAAAAACAGCCCAGCCCACCGTGAACTATTTGCACGTATAGGGAGTGAAGACTCCCCCCTCAGTACTCCACCCTCCTCTGAGTCACTCAGTCTGAACCAGTTTAGACCAGTGCTGACTGCTGACCTGAGAGCAAGTATTTTCAACAGCAAGCATGGCTCAAAAAAGCTGCGTGACCTGCGTCCCAACTGGAACGAAATGTACTCTGGGGACGAGTTACCAGAACCACCGCCCACTGCAGACATCAGGATGTCACAGGTTCAACTCTGCAAGAGAAACACAGCTTCAGTGCCTGGGTCATCAACTGCTGCTGCAACTAGTGAGGCGGCTGGAGCATCTGCAGTTTTTCGTGCGGCTGGAGTGTCCACTCTGTCTCGTTTAGCGGAGGTGGCTGGAGCGTCCACTTCACCGCTCAGGAGGAAATCCAGGCTTCAAAAGCTCAAGTGGCTGCAGCACTCGCCAGCGTGACCACCACCCGGACCCGGTCAAGTCCGAATTCTGGAACAAGAGAGCACTGGAGCTCCACCACCGCAGCCAGCGTGGCCTACAAGAGGCAGGAGCGTCCTCTTATGACCTTCAGCAGCAGCTCGAGCGATGTGGATTACACATTACCTGTTTGCAATTACCTGGATTACAATTTTACCTCACGTGGATTACAATTGAATTTTGGAATATGTGTTCCAGACAGACTGTTTTATCATTGCCAAGCCAAGTAGGAGCCATAAGGAGAGACTCAAACTTATATCTGAGCCTTTTATGCCTGCAAATGTGAAATTGATTGCACTGAAATTTTTCCATAATTTGCTGTATTTTAGCTACACTGTTTTTAATGGTTCAGTACTTTAGCCCATTGTGTGTATTCTTTTTCTGGTACTGCAATGTGTCTTATTAATGCACTTATTGTACGGTGTTTTTAATAAATTATTAACTTATTGAATGCTAGCAGCAGTGAGCACCTTATTTTTCTAGTTCATATAGTCTTCCTCTAAAGACTGTAGGCCGCGGCCTAGCCTCGTGCATATGACGCATTCGTGCGTCAATTGTACGTTAAGGATTCGTACACACTTTTGTACGCTAATGCATATATATTGCTTACTTTTAACTACGCTGACAGTACGTACATAATTTACGCAGGAATGTTAGCAAAACAACAATTGTTTTTTTTTTACGTAGATTCGACGAATAAGTTCGTGCGAATATGATTCTTGTCAGATATTCGGCGAATATTCGGCGAATATAATTTTGAAAGATTCGCTCATCTCTAAAGCCAACTATGTTTTATTTTGAAAGTCACTTTTTACTGGTACAACTACAGCGGTGATGCCCCTATTATCCCATTATGCATGCTGCATTGGTAGCACTGAGCTCACAGCACACATTAATTACTCCAACCTAACATTCTTTTCGGAGTTTTAAGCACATACACAGATTTGCAACATGAACAATATTAGTAGAGCTCTTGGGACTTTAAAACAGATGGAGGCTCAAGCTGCAGATCATAACACTCTGTAATGAAACAGGCAACACCCCAAGTTCTTGCTGGAGAGAGAACAAATACTTAACAGCTAGGAAATAATATGCTTGAATGTGAGCTTTATGTGCGCCGGGTTAGAGTCTCAATGGAGCGCCGCCATTGATTACAAGCATTTGTTTCAATTTGTCTCCTTGAGCCCAATTTACATATTGTGTCAGGAAAAAAAGAACAGATTCATTCAATATTCACATGTATGCTAATCTGCGTGTTCTGCAGCAAGGGTGAAACACTGAGGAAAATGGGGAATACACTTATTTATATACAGTGCATGTTGGCTGGGACATGGAAAATGTGTTGATTCTTCTCTTAAAATATATATTTAATTAGGTTGGGTCACCCCATGTTCAGCATACCTTGCAAGGGTATATTCAGACAGAGGATTTTGGGCATGGGTTTCAGCACAGTGAAACTAGCTTCCATTTTTTTAATGGCATGCCAGAATTCAGGTTGCCGAGAGTTTTTCCTGCGCAGTTTTCAAGACCACACCAAGAGTGTACAGGTCAATTTTTGGAGCAGTTACTACCCAGACCCCTCGCAAAGCCACAGCGGGAGCCTGCTCGCAGTTAAACTCCATTTAATGGAGGTGAATCTAGAGCAGGTCCACAGGAAAACCCATGGTAGACACCATTTTGACATCATTTTAATAAGAATTCATCTTAAATAAGTGTTCATGAGAATGTAAAAACTCTCAAGAATGTAAAAGTAAGGGAAAGTGAAAGTACCAGTCACACAGCTAGAAAAACAGTTTACCCTTTGTATACACTTATTTATATACAGTGCATGTTGGCTGGGACATGGCAAATGTGTTGATTCTTCTCTTAAAATATATTTTTAATTAGGTTGGGTCACCCCATGTTCAGCATACCTTGCAAGGGTATATTCAGACAGAGGATTTTGGGCATGGGTTTCAGCACAGTTAAACTAGCTTCCATTTTTTTTATGGCATGCCAGAATTCAGGTTGCCGAGAGTTTTTCCTGCGCAGTTTTCAAGACCACACCAAGAGTGTACAGGTCAATTTTTGGCACAGTTACTACCCAGACCCCTCGCAAAGCCACAGCGGGAGCCTGCTCGCAGTTAAACTCCATTTAATGGAGGTGAATCTAGAGCAGGTCCACAGGAAAACCCATGGCAGACACCATTTTGACATCATTTTGATAAGAATTCATCTTAAATAAGTGTTCATGAGAATGTAAAAACTCTCAAGAATGTAAAAGTAAGGGAAAGTGAAAGTACCAGTCACACAGCTATAAAAACAGTTTACCCTTTGTGACAGAACAGCTCAATATTTTTTAATAAAGAACAATTGCAAAAATGATTTTTAACCTAAAAAGAGTAAAATGCAGTTATAAAAAAAAGTTGCCTTCAAGATGCAATACTGGTCACAGCCTATGGAGTGGTGATATTTCCTTTGCTTTTCTATCTAATCTCACACCAGCCCTATAACTGTTATTGTGTTCACTGTTTCTAATGTTCTAGGTCTTTTTATAAGGTTTTAAAAAGTCATACCTACTTTTTGTATCTTTACTAACAACAGAAATATTTTCTCTTCAAAATTATTTTTTAAAAGGTACACACAACTAATTATCTCCCATGGATACTACATATTATTTGCCAATGGAGCATTGCTGGTAAGTCTCCATACCCAGGAGCATTGCTAATAAGTCTCCATGCACAGCTGATCTCTTTAACGAGAGTCAGTACCGTGCCTAAGGCTAGGGCTACACAGCGACAGTTGTCGTGCGACACCCGTCGCAGCCAGGATCCCTGAGTAGCGGGGATCCCATAGAGATGAATGGGATCGCCGCGGCAGTCGCAAGAAATCCAACACTCACCTCGTGGTTTAATTGATTAATAAAATTTATATTCATTGTAAGAGGTCTGGCATCTATTCTATAGGTATTTTATGTCATTATTATACCTATGCCATAGGCTTTAACCCATTAGTCCCCACGTTATTAGTAGTGGTTGTCCAATTTTAATTGTTTGGGTTTTTTTGGGTTGAGTTTTTGCCCTATTTTTGGTTTTTGATCTAAAAAAACTGTATACAGCCCATCCACCATCCCCCAACCCACCTTACCCCTACGCCCACCACCACCCTGGCGGCCTTATGCACATTCATAGCAAAAACAACCATAACTTTTCTTTCTTCTTTACGTCAGACCATTACATATCAGTAAGAATTTAATTTATCATAAAAGAAAAGCCATAATTTCTTTTGCCATAATTTTTAATAAAAAAATACTAGTGTCATTTCACAATTGTGCAGTTAAATGGTTAATCCCACTACCGAAAACGGACAATGTTTAGATAAAAGACTGTTTTCAACAACCTGTCTCCGTTACTTAGATCCTATTAGAGAAAGCATTAAGTCCCATAATGGTACAATAGAGCGTGCCTCAGCTGCGAATCTGTGACACCAGATATCATCACCATCACAGTACCATTCATTTCCTTCTTCCAATTATCTCATTGCTCATCTTTACCTAAATAAACCCAGAAAATTGTCCAAAATTGTTATTACAGGTTATCCTTAGAAAAGGGTGGACTACGGACACAGGTTCAAGGAACCCAGAGGGAGAATGGGTATATACTATAAAGAACAGTATAAATATGACGTCTACACTATTGAATCCAACAAGTTACTGTACATGCAGTGAATGCCAATGCAAGTCATTTAGAGATCACATCATTTTTAATTGCCACGTTTCATCTTTTCTGCATGTTTCAGTTCATCCTCATAGTCCTCCCATGAGCTTTACTGCATGTTTCAGTTCATCCTCATAGTCCTCCCATGAGCTTTACTGGCTGTGACCCTTTTCATGTCTTCATTATATAAGTGCAATGCATTTCTTACAAATAGCCTGGATAGGGACAATATCTGGAACTGAAAGAACAGATATTACTTATTCACAAAGGTAGGTGTCTTTCTATCACTTTAAAAAAACACACTATCCAAATGATATCTGCCAGTTAGGGCAAGACTCATTTTCACACCTCCTAATATTTCCTAATTAAGGGGGTTTCTGGGACTTAAACGCTGATATTTTATCCTTAAAGTATACCATCATTTTTATAAAAAAAAATACATTTTTACTGGGGTCCGGGTATCAGAATCCCCCTCGTTGCCTTCTCTTAGAAGAACCAAGCAGAACTAGATGGATAAGGTACTCATCTAGGTGCTTCTTCAGCTCTTGGTGGAGGTCTATAGCTGCTGCTAAACTCTCCTCATGGTGGCTTAGCTCAAGCAGGAACAAATTGGACATGTTGAAATTCAACATCCCTAATCCCTCATACTCCTGACATCTGCCAAGGGAAAGCCAAGAGGTCTGCCACACACATAAGATAGTTAACCGATTGCTCAAAAATAGGTAGGTAGGCTTCTCTGACTTTTATCTCATGTGTATAGCCATCTTAAAGAGAATCTGTCAGCTTTTTCATGCATATCTAACAAATCGCAATGTTAGGTCAGTTTACCATCATCATAACTATACCTTTCAAAGGAAAATACATAGAATACAACCGCACACCGCTACCAGATAAAGCACAAAATGCCATAATGATATAGAGTATTCCAAAGCTCATGCTATGCTTGTTTGATAAATCAGAGACTCTTGGCAAATATATTTTGTACAAAATTATCTGAGCCCATTCACCGGATCGTCAAGGTGTTCTCTGCAGAATGGGAACCTAACACTATCTCCTACCTGTTACGTGCCAGACTTGGCTTCCATATAATCAGGGGGTGGAGTAGCCACACCTCCAGTACAAAATTACAAAGAAAAAAAGAGAAATTTCAGTCAGCACATCCCAGCACATTCATTTGACATGTATTTCGCCATAGCAACCAGCACCTGCACTCTGGGATGTGCTGACTGAAATTTCTCTTTTTTTCTTTGTACGTTTGTACTGGAGGTGTGGCTACTCCATTTGGTCATGCACTCCCGACCAGCCCATTTGCCCCACAGGTTGTTTTTAATCAGTGCAACTATAAAGCCGAGTGATTCGGCATGCATGCTAGTGTCTACATTCCTGAACTATGGGAGGCCTTTGAAGCACCAGAAATGGCAAAAGGCAGAGTGGATACAGCGTACATGTGGAACAAAACACCCCCTGATTATATGGAAGCCAAGTCTGGCACATAACAGGTAGGAGATAGTGTTAGGTTCCCATTCTGCAGAGAACACCTTGACGATCCGGTGAATGGGCTCAGATAATTTTGTACAAAATATATTTGTCAAGAGTCTCTGATTTATCAAACAAGCATAGCATGAGCTTTGGAATATATCTATATCATTATGGCATTTTGTGCTTTATCTGGTAGCGGTGTGCGGTTGTATTCTATGTATTTTCCTTTGACATGTATTTAGCCATAGCAACCAGCACCTGCACTCTGGGATGTGCTGACTGAAATTTCTCTTTTTTTCTTTATAACTATACCTTTGTTACAGCTGTTGCAGTTTCCGATCATCAGAAAATGAAGTTTGTGTGATAAGCTATTTAGACTTGCAAGGGCCCGGCGGCAGTGCCATTTGTTTGATATAGTATTTAAAAGCAAAATAGCATAGAATTCCTGATGTCGTGCTCTAGCATAGAAACAGCTTTACAAGTCGCCAAAAGTCTCTACGATCACGAGTTGCACTCAAATATCCACATGGGACACGGAGCACAAATGTCTCTCTTAAAAAATTACACACATGCGGATGCCAGGCACTGCCTCCCAATAAGCTTGAAGCACAGCATGGCATGCAAGCTGAATCTCAGTCTTGGAATATGTACACACGTCCGGCCGCCACCCAGTTTCTATGATCCCATAAACACCATACAGTTTCTATTTGTTAGATATACTTGAAAGAACTGACAGATTCCCTCTAAGGTATCATTCTAATAAGTGCATTTTAAAAAGGTTTTCCTGGATTAACCGTTCATTAGTGTAGCCCAAGGCAATTATAATCATCATTCTAATATACCCCCCAATTTAAAGTGTAATTGCCATTCTATTTTTACTTGAGTAATGAATAGGGCAGTGATATTGACTGCTTTTTGTAATATACTTTAATTACTGAAATCATACATTTCTATTAGAAAAATAGATCTAAAGTGGCCAATTTTGAGACTTAGCAACATTCTTCTGTCTTCTGTTTACATAACAGTGGAGACTTGCTAACACTGTGTTATGTAAACAGAAGACAAAGCAGCATTGCTAAGGCTCAAAATGGGCCACTTTAGAGCTATTTTCTAATAGAAATGTATGATTTCAGTAATTACTACATTATATTACAAAAGTAGTCAGCATTACTGCCCCTATACATTACACAAATAAAAATAGAACAGCAGTTATACTTTAAAATATCCTACTGATATGGCAATGCATGGCCAGGGACCAATTCTGAAGTTGTGACACGTCCAAACGCTTGATGCCCAAGTAGAAGAAAAAACTCTGGATGTATATGAGAACATAGCGTTACCATGCTCGAGATGTAACAACTAATATGACTGGGCAGAGCTTGACCTAATTGCATCATTCTGACTATTGAACCATATCTATCTGCTGTTTGTATAAATGCAAATTTCAAATTCTAGAAGTGAAAAAAAAATTCTGATCTTGTTTTCTGCTATCTGTGGCTAAAAGACAAGCTCTGTACATTTACCATGCCAGGCGGAACTGCTGTGTAGGAGTAGGCTTATATTTGTCGTTATAAAATAATCCTTATTCATTAAAATTGGTAAAAGCTAAACTAGTGGCAACAAAGCAATTAATATTTTCGAAACACAATGAGGGATTAAAATCTCACATGAGGGGCAAACTCAAGTATTATGCAATAGGATAAGGATTTAATAATTCCACAAGTGATGTAGCAGATGCGGAGCTTTGAAAAATGAGCTGCATAACATTTACTGCTGACTGTAAAGGGTAGGGGAAGGTGTTCGAGGAGTGTAGCAGTATCCTGTATAATACTTCAATTCATTACATTTTGTGACCTATGCTGTGCCCTCACCGAAGACTTGCTCGATCAGAGACTGTGACTTAGATGATGAGCTGAACAGACTGAAATCTTCCCTCCTCCCTGAGTACACATCACGATCAGAGAGAGAAAAGCCACAAGGATCTGAAGTAATCTTTCCTAAAGAGAGATTTTTGTTGTTTTTATTAGCTGGCTCATTCTAACATTGTGCCACGGAGCTGGTATTAGTTACATACCATGTAACAGCAAATGAATGTCATTTATTCTGGGGTTTTATTTAAAAAAAATCATATTTGAGGCCATGGTGCATCATATCTAAATGATATCTATAATTCTCATATGCAGATAACTGAGAGACAGTAAGAGATTTACACATCGGGAGATTGAAGAATCAAAAAACACTCATGTGAATACAACAGAAACAGGGTCAATATACTTTCCCAAATTTTTACCAAAGATACCTGAGCACAGTATAACTAAGTTTTCAGCATTTTTAGCATTATAAAAAAAAATGCCCTGCTCCAATCCTAGCGAACATGTGATCAGTGGGGGTTAGGTATCTGCAAAAGCTGCTGGGTCCTCGTAGAACCAGACAAGCTGTGTAATGAGGATCAATGGCCTTGTACTATGTCTCTGGGGAATGTAAAAAAAAAGATAACATAAATTTTTTTTTAAAATAATAAATACCACTACATGTCAAACTGCAGCTTCTGGCCAGAAAGGACACACATTTTTAAAAAGTAAAAAATAAAAATAAAAAGAAATAAAAATTGGAAAATGTTTCCCCTTTTGCAGTATAGAAAATAAAAAGTTGTGAGATAAAAACGACATAAAAATAAAACCTATATCACTGAAAAATGGTGCAAAAATTATTTACATAACTGAACTGGAAAAAAAAGTTATGTCTCTCAAATTAAAAAAATAGAAAGTATGCCTGGTAAGAAGGAAGGGGAAGGGGGTGGGTGGGGGTAGACTGGTTAAATACACTACCTACCCCATATCTTTGTACTTTCTTTTTCCTTGTTATTTAATATTTATATAAAATCCACCACTGTATTAATCAAATTTTCCTATCCCTTTACTAAGTGGTATGTTTGGGATACCCAAGCTCTTAAAATTTCCAGTATCACCAAAACAAAGCAGAACATTTATTAAGACCGGCGTTTTAGACACTGGTCTTCATAAAGGCCCTGTACTGGTGATGAATCCGCCAAACGTGTGAAGAGGCGAATTCAGCACCAGTTCTAAATGTAAGACCGCTTCTAAACTCCAAAGGAACTCTGAAAAATGAAAGGTCAATCTGATTGGTTGCCATATATGTAGAACAACCAAGGGCAGGGCAATAAGAGGTGCAGAGACAGCAGTTGCCCCCCCATGCTAGGGAAAGTCCATACAGTGGGGAAAAAAGTATTTAATCAGCCACTTAAAAAATGAGAGAGGCCTGTAATTGACATTATAGGTAGACCTCAACTATGAGAGACAAAATGAGAAAACAAATCCAGAAAATCACGTTGTCTGATTTTTAAAGAATTTATTTGCAATTTATGGTGGGAAATAAGTATTTGTTCAATAACAAAAGTTCATCTCAATACTTTGTTATATATCCTTTGTTGGCAATGACAGAGGTCAAACGTTTTCTGTAAGTCTTCACAAGGTTGGCACACACTGTTGCTGGTATGTTGGCCCATTCCTCCATGTAGATCTCCTCTAGAGCAGCGATGTTTTGGAGCTGTCGCTGGGCAACACGGACTTTCAACTCTCTCCAAAGGTTTTCTATGGGGTTGAGATCTGGAGACTGGCTACGCCACTCCCGGACCTTGAAATGCTTCTTATGAAGCCACTCCATCATTGCCCTGGCGGTGTGCTTGGGATCAGTGTCATGCTGAAAGACCCAGCCATGTTTCATCTTCAATGCCCTTGCTGGTGTAAGGAGGTTTGCACTAAAATCTCACGATACATAGCCCCATTCATTCTTTCATGTATACAGATCAGTCGTCCTGGTCCCTTTGCAGAGAAACAGCCCCAAAACATGATGTTGCCACCCCCATGCTTCACAGTAGGTACGGTGTTCTTTGGATGCAGCTCAGCTTTCACTCTCCTACAAACATGACGAGTTGTGTTTCTACCAAACAGTTCTACTTTGGTTTCATCTGACCATATGACATTCTCCCAATACTCTTCTGGAACATCCAAATGCTCTCTAGCAAACTTCAGACGGGCCCAGAGATGTACTAGCTTAAGCAGGGGGACACGTCTGGCGCTGCAGGATCTGATTCCCTTGCGGCGTAGTGTGTTACTGATGGTAGCCTTTGTTACATTGGTCCCAGCTTTCTGCAGGTCATTCACTAGGTCCCCCTGTGTGGTTCTGGGATTTTTGCTCACAGTGCTTGTGATCATTTTGACCACATGGGGTGAGATCTTGCGTGGAGCCCCTGATCGAGGGAGATTATCAGTGGTCTTGTATGTCTTCCATTTTCTAATTATTGCTCCCACAGTTGATTTTTTCACACCAAGCTGCTTGCCTATTGCAGATTCAGTATTCCCAGTCTGGTGCAGGTCTACAATTTTGTTTCTGGTGTCCTTCGACAGCTCTTTGGTCTTCACCATAGTGGAGTTTGGAGTGTGACTGTTTGAGGTTGTGGACAGGTGTCTTTTATACTGATAACAAGTTTAAACAGGTGCCATTACTACAGGTGTAGGAAAGAGGAGCCTCTTAAAGAAGTTACAGGTCTGTGAGAGCCAGAAATCTTGCTTGTTTGTAGGTGACCAAATACTTATTTTCCACCATAATTTGCAAATAAATTCTTTAAAAATCAGACAATGTGATTTTCTGGATTTGTTTTCTTTTTGTCTCTCATAGTTGAGGTCTACCTATGATGTCAATTACAGGCCTCTCTCATCTTTTTAAGTGGGAGAACTTGCACAATTGGTGGCTGACTAAATACTTTTTTTACCCACTGTACTAAGCTATCTGGTATGCTGGAAGCCAGGCTAAATGGATAATGTACAATCTGATAAATCTGAACCAATTTCCATCAAATTGAAAGTCTTGTTCTCACCCATTATATTCTAATGTTTTTTTCCAAAAAGACCCAAAGATCCTATGAACAGAAAGTAACCTATGAAATGTAACATTGAAAACTGCAGGAGTCATACAGCTTTAAAGGGGTTGTCCAGGGGTAGAAAACATGGCAGCTTTCTTCCATAAACAGTGCTTCACCTGTTGTGTGTGAATTGCAGCTCAGTCCCATTTACTGAAGTAGAGCTCAGCTGCAATACCAGACACAACCCATAGACAGGTGTGGTGCTTTCTGGAAGAAAAGCAGCCATGTTTTCCTATCCTTGTAAAACCCCTTTAACATAAAAAAGCAAATCAAACTAAGAAAGTAAATCAATAAAAAAGTAAATCAATAAAACTAAAACTTCTGCTGCCTATTATCATGTACTAAGCTGTTCTTCCATGAGGAAGATTTATTTCCATGAACAGGACTGAGGAGAATTCTGACAGAGACGTATTCAGAAGTCTCCTCATCATGTTTGATCAAACCGTTTAAGAAGTCACTTTACCTGAACAGAACGTCTTCTAGTTACGGGATTGATAGGCTACTCTCTTCATGAAAAGCTCCCTCCTCACTGGATGTCACAAGCAGCAAAGTGCTTAGAAATACTTCAGAGAATACGCATTGTGGACACAAGAAGAAACATAAAAGGTGTCACTTTCAGAATGACAGCAAAATGAGAAAGGGTTCAGGTCAGCCTATGATCTATGAGCCAACAAAGATGATCCCATGATAGATTTTAATGTATGACTAGGAATTTATGCCATTAAATATGTATTTGGTTTTCTTATCATTCTCAAGGTGGTGTCATAAAGTGAAAGAAACGAATATCCATTCTTAGGCTTCACAATGCAATGACTATCACGGCATATCATCAAGCAGAGAATCCATCAGGGTAACAAAAATATATATCAAACTCTGCTATCTTTCATGTAGGATTCCATCACCCATGTGTGTATGTAAGTGTATGTTGTCACGATACCAAAATTTTGATTCGATTTCAATACCAAGAAAAAGTATTGCGATACTCGATACCATTCGATACCATGCCGAAAAAATAAAACACCCAAAAATCTGTGTGCCCCCATCAGACCTCAGATCAGCCCACTGTGCCCCCATCAGACCTCAGATCAGCCCACTCTGCCCCCATCAGACCTCAGAGCAGCCCACTGTGCCCCCATCAGACCTCAGAGCAGCCCACTGTGCCCCCATCAGACCTCAGAGCAGCCACTGTGCCCCTATCAGACCTCAGAGCAGCCCACTGTGACCCCATCAGACCTCAGAGCAGCCCACTGTGACCCCATCAGACCTCAGAGCAGCCCACTGTGCCCCATCAGACCTCAGAGCAGCCCACTGTGCCCCATCAGACCTCAGAATAGCCCACTGTGCCCCCATCAGACCTCAGAGCTGCCCACTGTGCCCCCATCAGACCTCACATCAGCCCACTGTGCCCCCACCAGACCTCAGAGCAGCCCACTGTGCCCCCATCAGACCTCAAAGCTGCCTACTGTGCCCCATCAGACCTCAGAGATGCCCAGTGCCCCCATCAGATCTCAGAGCAGCCCACTGTGCCCCCATCAGACCTCACATCAGACCACTGTGCCCTCATCAGACCTCACATCAGCCCACTGTGCCCCCATCAGACCTCACATCAGCCCACTGTGCCCCCATCAGACCTCACATCAGACCATTCTGCCCCCATTAGAATAAAATAAAAAAGTCTCTTACCTGTCCTGCACCGCGGCTCCACTCCGGGTCCGGTGCTCTGTGTCTTCTCCTCCCCGCGCTACACTGTCTCCTGACTGCGTGCAGCGTCAGGTCAGAGTGCGCGCACTACGTCCTGACAGAGGAGCGCCGGACCCGGAGCGGAGCTGCAGAGCAGGACAGGTAAGAGACTTTTTTATTTTATCTGCAAAAGGTATCGCAAAAGAGCAAATCCCGGTACCGAATCGATACTGATATAAAAGTATCGATTCAGTATCGAAATATCGATACCCGTGACAACCCTATATGTAAGTGTAAAATATATGAAACCAACACATTTTGGGACCATGCAGGTCTTTCTGTCAGGACAAGATCAGGACCTGGTGCAGCTTCTGAATTCATTAATGCATGTTTACCATCACTAACTGCAAGCAGACATATTTAAAACTGATTTGAAACAAACAGTATACTAGAACGTTGGCTACAATTTCACTGTGTAATAAATAGATGTATGTATGTAAAAATAAAAAAAAAAACCCATTTAAGCATTTCACCAGGAAATTCACTGTTAATCCTCATTCAAACGCCCGTGTCCGTACTTAAATCTGTGAGAACATGGTAAGTGATGCCTCCATGAAAATGTCCATGAAGGATCCTTTTTTGGTGGGTGTGTCCGTTTTTTGCTGTCCGTGTGTCATCTGTGTTTTAAGGACACTGTGCAACTGAATAATCATTTTCAAAACATCTCTTTCTAATGATCCGTGAAACACAGACACGGAGGGGCATCTGTATTGTATCCGTGGTTTTCACTGACCCATAGACTATAATGGGCGTGATGGATCCGTGAACACAGACTAAATAGAGAATGCTTTTCCACAGACCGTGGTAAAAAATTGATGTGTGAATACACACATTAAAATGAATGGGTATGTGTGCTGTCCGTAGATAACATGTACAGCACACATATGTGTAACACTGATGCGTAAATGAGGCTTCATTCTGGAAAAAAAGTACTTTTAATATATATATATATATATATATTATATATATATGCAAATGAGTAGGTAAGTGCACCGAGGGCAGGCTTAAACCACTCTGTGCACTCTCCTGCCTCATCTTTCCTCAGCCAGCTCCCCCCTCTCCTTCTTTATTGAGAGAGTAATTTTGCCTGGTCCTGTCAATCTAGAAGCAGAGGGACGGCCTGGAACAGGAAACAGGATGCTTAAGGGTGCGCAGGGTGGCTTGGGCTCGACCTCAGAGCAGGTAACTGCTCATTTACATATGGATTAAAAGTACTTTCCCTCCAGAATAAAGTCAGAGGGCACTAAGTGAAAGGTATCATTACATTCGGCTGAGCTACATCTACAATGCATTGTGCCTGGTTTAATGGTGAATTTCCCGCTGACAGATGCCCTTTAAATGACACTATAAAGTTGTGCTCATATGACAGAAATAAACATTGAAATTCAGAACTCTATGAGGTGTGGAATCTGTGGCAGATTTCTAAGGCTAACTCTCAGGCTTCTGCCACGATCTGCCAGTGGATTTAGCCTCATTCATTCTGCATGAAAACACACCAAGAATGAACATGGTCATTCTTTTTACATTTCTCCATGGAGCGGATTCCAATTTAAATCAATGGGTAGTTATATTAGCCATTTTGCCATAGTTTTTGTCAAAGAAAAGATACCAGACCTATGACAAAAAGTTTGAACATACCCTTATAGGCTCTGCATTGGAATAGAAAGGCTCATTACTAGAGATGAGCGAAATTATGAAAACTTCAATTTGGCTTCATCGAATTTCAAAAAGAAATTCGCTTTATGATTAATTACTTTGTCATGAAGCGCATTTCTTTGCAAGTAGAATGCTGTCATTGAGTCCCTCAGATGCTGCTTCCATCGCTGATCACGGCATCTGAGATGAAAAATTAGGTCTTTCAGGTCTTAAAAAAATACTCACCTCATTAGTTTGAGCTCGAAGAGGTCGCCGCGGGCATCTTGATTGAAAATCCCAAGCAAAATCTTGCATGGTGCATGATGATGTCGTCATGCTGGCCAGTGTGTGGACGTCATAGGTCACCACACACAAGATTTTGAATGGGATCTTCAATCAAGATGGCCCGGCGGACTCTTCGTGCGCAAAGAAATTTTTTTTCAGGTATTTTTTTCTCCTGTAGATAAAACTATGGAAAGAAGCCACATAAACCTATAGAATGCTTTGTTTAAAAAATACATGGAACTAAAAACCCCACTAAAAGTGAGATTTTATATTCGATTTTCTTTGAGCCAACAGATTGTTGCAGTATTTCTTTTAAAAAAAAAAAAACACCAGGAAAGGCAATTTGCCACAAATCCCCATTCACATTTGGATTTATGTTTACACAATTGGGTGCAAGGGTGGGTGTCTTCTAGCATGAAAAATGTTGGTGGTAGAGTCCTCAGAGTGGCTTAAAGACATAGAAAACTAATACTCTGATGCATAAATACCCGCAGCTGTTCCGATTCTGCCCGTGTCCCTGCTGCTATCTACTTCCTGTTCCCATCTCTACACAAAAAAAATCACACTGGGAATCACTGATTTGAATGATGATAAAGCTTGAGGTTTATCTTTTTTTCTTAGTAGACGTTTTTGGTGGTGTTTCTTGTTTTGTAACATTAAAAGTCTAGGAAAATGCAAGAACAAATGTCATACCCAGAGCCTGCTGCGCTTAAAAAAAAAAAAAAAACAGCCACAAACCCCAAACAAAACACCACAAAATTGCCAAAAACAAAAATGTAGGTGGTGATTTTTCATCAGAGGAGTTTTTAAAGTCAGCTTTGCAGGTGTCTATTGCCAAAATTCGGTGCCCCTCCGTGTCTGTGTTTCACGGATCATTAGAAAGAGATGTTTTGAAAATGATTATTAAGTTGCACAGTGTCCTTAAAACACAGATGACACACGGACAGCAAAAAACGGACACACACCAAAAACACCTGCTCTGCGGCTCCGCTCCGGGTCCGGCGCTCCTCTGACATTTCTGCCCGGGCTGCAATTGTCCTGACCGCGTACAGTGTCAGGACATAGTGCGCGCACTCTGACCTGACGCTGCACGCAGTGTAGAGCCGGGAGGAGAAGACACAGAGCTCCGGACCCGGAGTGGAGCCGCGCCGCAGGTGATTTGTGTAAAAATGCAAAAATAAGCCCAAAAAAGCCTTATTTTGTAACATTTTGAAGTTACTGTAGAATTTTGGAGTGCAAGGAGTGATAAATTCTCCCCATAAATGTTGTATCTTCTTCTTCAGCTAAATGTAATGTATATAAAACCAAACATCTCTGGTATGAATAATGCTGTAATCATGGTGATAATCAGCAGAAAGTGAATATGAAGCAGCAGTTCATTGTCATTTGGTGGTTTATGAAAGTAAGAATGAGGTTGTTTTTTATGTTTTTTGTCCATTATACTGTACTTTAAAAGGCTTATTTGTAGAATAGGCGAGATAAATCTCATGTCCTGGAACTCCAGCCAGCAACTAATATTCAGAAGGGAACAAGCTAAGAATATTTGCATGCCAGATGCCAAGCTTGGAAATTCTTCATGTGACAGATTTAGTATATTTTGAACACTTTGAGTGAACATACTTAATTTTATTGTTAATATGTCTCTACACTAGAGATGAGCAAATTTCCCAAAATTCGAATCGGCCATCAGACTCAATTTTGTCTGAACAAACTCAGCCCATAATGAAAGTGCTCCAGTTTCCCTGAAAAGTTATGTATGACACTGTGAGGTCTCCAAGGACCGTATGCAACCCCTTTCAAGTTCTTAATGCCAAGACAGCATTAGTAATGGCAAAGTGACAGCGACATACTGTGTATGGCTATAGGTAAACGGATGGTAGTAACAAAAAGTTAGTTTTGCAGATATTTGGGCTGCCGTAATTTACAACAAATTTATCAAATGTCTTGTGATGTTTGATAAACTTTGTGCATCTTTAAAGGGAATCTGTCACCAGGATAATCGCTATTGAAGTAAAGCCTTAGCCTAATAGCACTTAGTACCTTATTTCCAGATTTGCCTTTGTTTCAGCAACAGATGTTTTCTATCTTCTGGAAATCCAGTTTATTTGGTATGCAAATGAGCCAGTAAGGTGCCCGGAGGGGCGTAACTCTTGCAGGAAGGAGCCCAGGCATGCCTCCTGCTAGTGCTCAAGCCCATCCTCATGCTGGGAGCAGAGAAAAGGAGGCAAAGTTATAGCGTGAATGTGATGTAGGAGGGGTGCCTGGGCTCCTTCCTGCAAGAGTGACGCCCCTCTGGGCACCTTACTGTCTCATTTGCATAACAAATAAACTGGATTTTCAGAAGATAGAAAACATCTATTGCTGAGACAAAGGCACATCTGGAAATAAGGTACTAAGTGCTATTAGGCCATGGCTTTATTTCAATAGCAATTATTATGGTGACAGATTCCCTTTAAATCCATGGGATCAACCACATGGCATGGTTGTATCATAATTGTGATGGGGCAGTGCTGCTTTTAAGTACTGCCCGGCTAAAAGGTCCGCAGCGGGCTCTCATTAAACGAATGAAGACTGCATTGTTTAGTGGGTCTGTATTGTTAATAGAAGATACCGCACAACCATTAACAATACAGACCCACTTCATTTGCTTAATTAGGGCCAACTCGGGCTCTTTTGGCCACATAGTACTCGAACATAGCATGGCCTCGACCGCGCTGTGTGGTTGTACCCTAACACGTTTGTCTTGAGATGTTCCACCACGTTACAGGAGTTAGACTGCAACAATTTTTGCAACTTTTCAAAAAGTCTCGGGGGGTCATTTATGAAATCAGATATGTCAGGTTTGTGACTTTTAAAAGTCGCAAGTTATGTAACATTTTTGCAAAATTTCGTGATCCTTGCCATTTTTAAAGAGAACCTTTCACCTCTCCTGACATGCCTGTTTTAATAGCTCCATGCATTCCCCACGTACTAACAATTCTGGAACATCTATTCTTATGGCTCTATGTTGTGCCATTCCTTTATTATTTGCACTAGAAGTTATGAATGAATTGCTATTTGTCTTCAGTAAAGGAACAGAGGGGAGGTGACCAGTTGGGGGCGTGTACCTGCACAGACTGACTCTAGCCAATCAGTGCTGTCATGTTCAGTCTGTGCAGGTACACACCCCCAACTTGTTACCTCCCCTCTGTTCCTTTACTGAAGACAAATAGCAATTCACATATAACTTCTAGTGCAAATAATAAAGGAATGGCACAACATGGAGCCATAAGAATAGACGCTCCAGAATTGTTATTACATGGGGAATGCATGAAGCGATTGAAACAGGCATGTGAGGAGAGGTGAAAGGTCCTCTTTAACAGTGCTCTATGTTTAAGAGTTAAAAGTGAGTTTAGACCTGGATTTTGGTTCATTTACTATGTGTGACATTTGCAAAAGTTGGAAAAAAGGTCACAACCCACTTAGGCAACCGCCTGGTCTACATTTACACCTAAAGGTGTAAACCATATTACACTCACACCACATAAATTATTATTAAGGTGCACAAGTTCATAGGTTTGGTGCAGGCATAAAATTGCAAAATGTAGCAAACTTTTTGCATAAATAAGACCAAAAAAGTCACAAAGCCCTTTTTTATTTACCATTATTTAAAGCCAGATATCTGGAGTGCAGGGCCTGATACATTCCCCCAAGGGTGAACTGGGAACTTAAAGTGGCCCTGGAAAAAATACTAAAAGTGGTCCCATTGTGTATTCAGGTCCAAATTGATTTAACAGTGGGGCTAACACAAGTAGGCGGGTCCAGCAATACCATATTGTGGCACATTATACCACCCCAACAGAGCCAAGTACCACAGTCCATCACAAAATACTGCCCCTTCAGCACAAAATACATCCCCAAAAACATCCACTGGCCAGCCATGAGGAGTGCTTAGGTGGCCCCCTGGGCATCGGCCCACCGGAAAATTTCTCTGTAAGGACTATAGCCAATCCGCAACTGCATTCCACCTTATGTGTCCATCAGTTTGAAAAATCTATGTCATTCCAAGAAATATAAAGTTTTGTTTATCAAGAAAAACAATCACAAAGTAAATATTATTTTATAATATTTTGCACTGTTTTGAATTAAAGAAAGGATTTGTGGAAACAAAATAATCTTTTTTTCGGCCGACTGGCATACTGTCCCGATAGCTGCAGCACAAAATGGAATGTTTTTCTAAAGAAGGGAAAATGTAGCCTTCCAGTTTCTCATTTACATGCACCACATGATACTATCGAGACATCATTTTCACTAAGTAACATGATGTTAGAAGAAGAATTAGGATACCATTAGCAGCTAAATTACAGACATCTTTCCATTAAAAGTGCTGGATGTGACAAAAACTTGTCTGACAACAGAACAACATGCAAAGGCCACTACAAAGCAAAGTGTTATTATCTTATTATCTCTGAGTACTACTCTGCATTCATTCCCATCTTTCCCTTTGCCTCATTTGAGAGACACATTTTTGGAAGACTGACTTTAAGAACACTTCGTTCCATCATACCTTATCTCTGTGTAGCCTCCACCCCTGGTTTTGGTCCACAATCACTGACAGAAATCACTGATCAAACACTGACTGTTTGAAAG
Source organism: Rhinella marina (assembly GCA_900303285.1). NCBI lineage: Eukaryota > Metazoa > Chordata > Amphibia > Anura > Bufonidae > Rhinella > Rhinella marina. Next base: position 255,141 of record ONZH01019281.1, on the reverse strand, counting down.
TGGCATAATGGTGTAGACACGTTTTTGAAATGGTTTTCAAAAAGTGAAATTCATATAATGTATATATTCATTACACACAGAGTAATCCATTTAGCTACGAAAAATGTAATTCCTAACATATGTGATGCTGAAGGGAAGATATTCATGAAGCTGTATTTTTCAGCTAATTTTACCTTTCTGATGTCTGTATTCAGCCCTTGGCAACCCTATTTATTGAGGCCATCCTGTATTTCCCTCACTTCCCATAACACCTTGCTTTCCTCACATGAATTAGCAGGACCAACCAGAATGCAGATAACCTCCCCCCACTACCCCAGAGCTGTGTGTATCCTCTCACATACACCTAACCAGAGACAAGCCCCGCAATTCCATGAAATCAGTAAGAATTTGTTTTAGCCTCTTAACAGTCACCTGTCAGCTCTGCAGCTGCCCCCTCATTCTCCTCCATGCTGACGGGGGCTGCTTTACCTGCTCATATCTAGAGATTTGTATTGCTTGAAAGCTGACGTTCCAAGCTTTTTGAAAATACCCGAATGACAGCAATATGTTCAGTACAGGGGAAGATATCACTGTTAGAAATCAGGATGCTGTGAATGAAGCAGAAAGTGAAAATAAAAGCAGATTTTACCCGTGATTATTCCCAACTTGATTTCTAACAGTGATTTCTCCTCTGTTGCTTGGACTTTAGCTGTCATTCTTGTATGAAAGTATGGAATGTCAGCTTTCAAACAAGACCTAAAGCAGCCCTCCCCCCTTCACTTTCTGCCCAAGCCCAGGTACTCAAGGTACCTTACCATGAATAAGACAGGAACCTGGATGAAATGTATACACCTTCAAATGCTTTTCCCTTTCAATTCATAAAGCTGTATAATACAAAGCTGCATGGCCTTAGGACTCTTGCACATGAGCGGGTTTTCTCTCCAGATGTGATGTGGCTGTGAACAGATAGCCTCCGGACTGAATTCTAACCCATTTATTTTAATGAGTTTGTGCACATAAGCACTGTTTATCACTTGGACTACTTTCACACCAGTGGCACTACAATCCTCCCCTCTGATCGGGCAGACAATGCCAGGAATCGGCAGGACACAAACCGCAGCGTGCAATGGTTTGTGTCTGGCCGATTCTTGCCATTTTTGCCAGATTGAGGCAGAGTCTTTTCTGGACCCCCTTATACTTTATGGGGCCGGTGAACATTCCAGATGCATCCGGCAGTGCCGGATCCGGAGAACTCTGGCAGGCTGTTCTCTAATGGAACAATCTGCCAGAATTCATGCCACAGGAAAAATTGCAAAATTGCAGCATTTTCTATATTGTGCATTTTTAACACAGGAGTGACTCCAAAGTAATGAGTGGGACTTGTGTGAAAATTGGAAGGAATCCAGATGTAATGTGTTTTTTTTTTTTACTGATGGTTGCTAAGAGATGTGTTAATCTTTAGTTTTTCTTCACTTGCATGAAAAACGCATCCAAAACTGATTGCATTTGTACAGAAAAAAAACTGAAACTTGCATGAAAAACCATCATCCTGACTCATTCTGTGTTGCTCATATGAAATAAGCATTAGTGTGCCTCCGTATAGGCTCCACACACTATGACCTCTCCATGTCTGACATGGGTGGAGTAGAATACTGATCTTAAATGCAGTTACACCTGAATTTTAAGGATTTAATATATTTTTGAATCCTCTACAGTGGCACAAATTGTTCATGCAGATCTGTCTGATGGACCTGTAGGCACTGTGTGCGCCAGAGGAGGGTAAGGTACCATATCCATGCAATATTCTTCCCTACCGGCAATGCAATGCTTACAAGGATAGCCTCTATAATCACATGGATTCCATAAGAAACTGGAGGCAAAGAGAAATACAGAATGGACATACAGTAGGAGACTTGTGCAAAACGCATACTGTATGCCCACCATGGATGCTTGCCAGTCACTCCCCCGCCCACGATCGATTTGATTGGTCAGTCTGCAGAGACTGACCAATCGCAGAGTGCAGCAGTGCAGCTCCGATGTCCTTGAGGACATCGGGGCTGCGCTGCTATGTTTTAATTTTTCAGAATGGCCGAGCCGAGCGGACCCATCCAACCCACCCACCCTCCCGTAAGTATAAACACCCCCCCCTTCAATCACCCACACCGATGGTGTGGCCAGAAGACAGGGAGGGAGCTTCCTCCCCCCTCCCATCGGGATGCTAAAGGCAGGAGCCTGATCAGGCTTAGTGTAAAGTAAAAAAACACTGTAGTACACGATATAGTGTACTGCAGTGTATTATATAGACATCAGATCCACTGGATCTTCAAGAACCAAGTGGGTCTGAGTCAAAAAAGTGTAAAAAAAAGTGTAAAAAAATGAAAAACTTAAAAAAATCATTTTTTCCCATATACGCACATTTATAATTGAGTAAAAATAAATAAAATAAAAGAATAAAATACCCATGTTAGGTATCGCCGCGTCCATAACAACCTGCTCTACAAAAATCTCACCTGACATAACCCCTCAGATGAACACAGAAAAAATGAATAAATAAAAGCTGTGCCAAAATTACAAAAAAGTGTAATAATTAATAATCAAAAAATCATATGTACCCAAAAATGGTACCAATAAAAATTTCAACTCTTCCTGCAAAAGATGAGCCCCTACACTAAACGATCGGAAGAAAAATAAAAAAGATATGACGTTCAGAAAATGGAGACACAAAAACATATTTTTTCTCAAAAATGCTTTATTATGTAAAACTGAAACAAAGATAGTAGACATATTTGATATAATCGCGTCCGTATAAAAATACCACATGATCTAACCTGTCAGATGAACATGATAAAAAACAAAAAATAAATACAGTGCCAAAACATCCATTCTTCGGTTACCTTGCCTCCCCAAAAAAATAATATAGAGAGATTAAAAATGTACCCCAAAATAGTACCAATAAAACTGTCATCTTATCCTGTAGTTTACAAAATGGGGTCACTTTTTGATTGTTTGTACAGTCATGGCCAAAAGTTTTGAGAATGATACAAATATTAATTTTTACAAAGTCTACTGCTTCAGTTTTTATAATGGCAATTTGCATATACTCCAGAATGTTATAAAGAGTGATCAGCTTAACAGCAATTACTTGCAAAGTCAATATTTGCCTAGAAAATGAACTTTATCCCTCAAAACACATTTCAACATCATTGCAGCCCTGCCTTAAAAGGACCAGATAACATCGTTTCAGTGATTGCTCCATTAACACAGGTGTGGGTGTTGATGAGGACAGGGCTGGAGATCAATCTGCCATGATTAAGTAAGAATGACACCACTGGACACTTTAAAAGGAGGCTGGTGCTTGGCATCATTGTTTCTCTTCTGTTAACCATGGTTATCTCTAAAGAAACATTCATCATTGCAGTCATCATTGCACTGCACAAAAATGGCCTAACAGGGAAGAGTATCGCAGCTAGAAAGATTGCACCTCAGTCAACAATCTATCGCATCATCAAGAACTTCAAGGAGAGAGGTTCCATTGTTGCCAAAAAGGCTCCAGGGCGCCCAAGAAAGACCAGCAAGCGCCAGGACCGTCTCTTAAAAGTGTTTCAGCTGCGGGATCGGGCTACCAGCAGTGCAGAGCTTGCTCAGGAATGGCAGCAGGCAGGTGTGAGTGCATCTGCATGCACTGTGAGGCAGACTCTTGGAGCAAGGCCTGGTCTCAAGGAGGGCAGCAAAGAAGCCACTTCTCTCCAAAAAAAAACATCAGGGACAGACTGATATTCTGCAAAAGGTACAGGGAGTGGACTGCTGAGGACTGGGGTAAAGTCATTACCACCAGTCTTGTCTCATGCCAACTGTAAAGCATCCTGAAACCATTCATGTGTGGGGTTGCTTCTCAGCCAAGGGAATCGGCTCTCTCACAGTCTTGCCTAAAAACACAGCCATGAATAAAGAATGCTACCAGAATGTCCTCCGAGAGCAACTTCTCCCAACCGTCCAAGAGCAGTTTGGCGATCAGCAATGCCTTTTCCAGCATGATGGAGCACCTTGCCATAAAGCAAAGGTGATAACTAAATGGCTCAGGGAACAAAACATAGAGATTTTGGGTCCATGGCCTGGAAACTCCCCAGATCTTAATCCCATTGAGAACTTGTGGTCAATCATCAAGAGACGGGTGGACAAACAAAAACCTACAAATTCTGACAAAATGCAAGCATTGATTGTGCAAGAATGGACTGCTATCAGTCAGGATTTGGTCCAGAAGTTGATTGAGAGCATGCCAGGGAGAATTGCAGAGGTCCTGAAGAAGAAGGGTCAACACTGCAAATATTGACTTGCTGCATTAACTCATTCTAACTGTCAATATAAGCTTTTGTTACTCATAATATGATTGCAATTATATTTCTGTATGTGATAAAAACATCTGACAAACACACATAAAAACCAGAGGACAGCAGATCATGTGAAAATATAATATTTGTGTCATTCTCAAAACTTTTGGCCATGACTGTACTATAGGGTGCATCTGGGGGGCTTCAAATGGGACATGGTGTCTAAAAACCAGTCCAGCAAAATCTGCCTTCCAAAAACTATACGGCGCTCCTTTCCTTCTGCGCCCTGCCATGCGCCCATACAGCAGTTTACCACCACATGTGGGGTGTTTCTGTAAACCGCAGAATCAGGGTCATAAATATTTGAGTTTTGTTTGGCAGTTAACCTTAGATGTGTTAAAGAAAAAATGGACTAAAATGGAAAATCTGCCAAAAAAGTGAAATTTAGAAATTTAATCTCAATTTTCCTTTAATTCTTGTGGAATACCTAAAGGGTTAACAAAGTTTATAAAATCAGTGTTAAGTAACTTGAGGTGTGTAGTTTCCAAAATGGGATCATTTATGGGGGGGTTCTATTATGTAAGCCCCACAAAGTGACTTCAGACCTGAACTGGTCCTTGAAAAGTGGGTTTTGGAAATTTTCTTAAAAATTTTAAGAATTGCCTCTAAAATGCTAAGCCTTCTAATGTCCCCAAAAAAAATTAAAATGACATTTACAAGATGATGCAAACATAAAGTAGACATATGGGGAATGTTAAATAACAAATATTTTATGAGGTATCACTTTCAATTTTAAAAGCAGAGAAATTAAAATTTAGAAAATTGTGAATTTTTCAAAATTTTTGGTAAAGTTGGGATTTTTTCATAAATAAAGGTGACATATATTGACTCAAATTTATGACTGTCGTGAAGTACAATGTGTCACGAGAAAACAATCTCAGAATGGCTTGGATAAGTAAAAGTGTTGCAAAGTTATTACCACATAGAATGACACATGTCAGATTTTCAAAAATAAGCCTGGTCACGAAGGTGCAAAATGGCCCGGTCATTAAGGGGTTAAACAGGATGACATTTCAAATGTGTAAATGTCTCCTGATGCTAAATATGTATTTTACTTTATTGCCAGTGGCCCCATTTTTGTGTAATTTAACCTTTTATAATATGTTAATTAGCCTACTAGGAGCAGGGGGGGCAGTACCCCTGCACCTAGAGGCTCCGTTTCCCCACCTCGCAAAACGCCTCCTTTTGCTTGATTGACAGGGCCAGGCAGCTCGCTCCATCTGCTGCCGGCCCTGTCCGCGATCCAAATCCCACCACTGCGCCGTGCGTCCTTTATTCGGCACAGACGCAGTGAGGAAGCCGGGCGCCTGGCAGCCTGCTACACTCACTGCGCCTGCGCCGAATGAAGGACGCACGGCGCAGGCACGGGATTTGGATCGCGGACAGGGACGGCAGCAGATGGAGCGAGCTGCCCTGTCAATCAAGCAAAAGGAGGCATTTTGCGAGGTGGGGAAACAGAGCCTCTAGGTGCAGGGGTACCGTCCCCCCTGCTCCTAGGAGGCTAATTAACATATTATAAAAGGTTAAAATACACAAAAACGGGGCCACTGGCAATAAAGTAAAATACATATTTAGCATCAGGGGACATTTACACATTTGAAATGTCATCCTGTTTAATATGCTAAAAATTGGTGACAGAAACCCTTTAAACATACTTGTTATTGCCAGTGCTCCCCAACCCCCAAAAAATAACATGAGCCAATAATATATGGGAAAATAGTTTTTTTTATGACTGCTCCATAGGCAGAATATCCACCACCTATGTATTTATAGCTGCCATCAATATACCTAAATAAAAAATAGATCTACATTTTTGTTGCATTGTATTATACAGATGAGGATGCATTTTTAGTTTTAGTTATTATATTAAGCTATAAATGCTACTATTATATTTCCTGTGAGACCAATGTTTTCAACTAAAGCACATTGAATAATTCTGAAGTGTGAGTGCTTGGGTCTTTGGTGCAATATAAGCAATTTGTAGGCATATGACAGGTGTGCAGTTCAAGCCTTGTCTATCAAAAACAATTAAGGTCGTGTAGGAGCAATGCACCAATTTACAGTCAGAATTCATTACCCAAAGGAAGCTAATTAGCTCAGTGCTTGTCTTGATTGTGTGCCATCAGGCAGTATAAAGACTGGTTAAATTTAGCACTGTGAACAACCAAATTGCAGGGGGGCAAAGAGTAATTGAGACCCAAAGAGGGGTTTCCAAAATGTAATTCATGCGCTAAAACTAAGACTTAAACAAGATACTTTTAAAAATAACTTTTTAAAAAGCATCTGCTCTGCAGGGGAAACAGAAACAGATACACTGTGCATGAGTCGACAGTGTAGAGTATGTTGAAGGAGAAAGATGCCTGGCCCTGAATCAAGGGGATGGGAGTGGAGCAGAGGAGCTAGGGTGCTCTCAGGAGCTTGTTCACAGGCCTTGTTGCACCAAAGCCCTAATTTACACAACAAAAGAATATAGCGTTAATGAAGAGGAATCATTTTACTTAGCAGGACCAACCCTAGGCATTATGCCTGATTCTGAGAATGTTCTTTAAAAAATTTCATAAATTTGTCTAAATTGAGATGTGCCAATGTTTTGGTGCAAACAACGCCGCAAAAGTGGCATGTCTAAAATAATAAATGTGGGCTACTGTCTATCAATATTTATTACTTCAAGGGACACTACCTATACCCTAGTAGCCTATCTAAACTATCTTGAAGAGCTTACATTCTATGCATAATTTCTGTCAGAGAAGACAACTATCTGAACTTTCACTATCTCCATTACTTTACATTACACCTCTACTGAAGACCACTATTACTTCCTGAAATTGCTGTAAAAATAAAGGTTAGTAGTTGGTACCTGCAAGAGTGGTCTGGACCACCTGAGAATAATGATTACAGCCAACTTGCCAACCAACACGATCCTAATACACTTGACTTGGGAAGTTGCATTACATTTAAGCAGCTCTACAGCATCTAAATGTTTTTTTCTGAATGTTTTTTTTTTCAGGCTCTGCTTTTCAACTCCTAATCCTACATGTAGGAATGGGCTATAAGTCCCTTTGGGCATATGCTTATGGGCACTGCGCAAATGCCTGGTCAGTCACCTCTGTTGGCAGCAAAGTCAATGCTGTAGAATATAGAGGAGCTAGCAGCTGACTCGTGATCTACATGATGCCCAGCACTATGTGACAGATTGTCACATCTACATCTCTATGAACTTATAATTACTCTGTCTGTATTAACTAGCGTTGCATGGTAAAGCATATGCATATATTTATTGTATCAGAGTTAAAGGAAAAAAGATACCATTTTTAAATCAAGACTCAAAGGTACCACACACATAACATGTTTTACTTGCATCCTTAAAATGTATGTACAACATATATTTAGTGCTACAAAATGTAACAAGTATAGGCTACATTCACTTATCTCCTAGTATTCACAATACACTATTATATTCCACATTGTCATACATAGAATATATCCCCACACATTAATGCTTTTACGCTGACACATATATAAGCTTAGGTTGATATTATCCACCAGTGCGTTTTTAAAGTTTAGGAAAAGAGATAAGAAAATCAATTCTGTAGAATTAAAATTCGTCCCAAGTTTTTGCAAAGATTTGGATTCTATAGAATTAGAATTTTTGCTGATTCAATTCAGCAGAATTTGGGGAGAAATGAATGAGAAAGACATTCAGAGGAGTCAGATCCGATTTTCAAAAATTCACTACATGGGAAGAAAACCAGTTCACCGAGTCCATGTAATTACTGTACATACAAGCTCCATCTAGATGTTCTTCTAGATGGATTTGAACTCAGAACCCTCAGTTACACAGCTAACCACTGGACTGCTCTGGTATTTTATCCACTCTTTCACCACTAGTGCTCTTTCTCGTAACAGCATATGAGGGTTTCTTATTTAATTGTATGCCACCGGGGCTTAAAAAAAAGGATGTTATCTTTCTTATTTATCATGTTAATTCTCTAGAAAAAAAAATCTACATTCAAAGCAGAATAGCAATGTACATCTACGATGTAGAATAACTTCAGTAATTGATTCTTAAAGTGGAAAACCACTTTAAAACTTGAGACCAAAATCGGTTCTGACTAGTACCTCATAACCAAAGCCGAGTTTGGTTTCACGTTTAAAAGTGGCTTTCCACTTTAAAAATCAACTACTAAAGTTATTCAACGAAGACACGTGTTCGGCTCATCAGAGCCCATACATTCTAATACTGTACGGAGAAGGATCTCTGTACAGTATTAATCAGAAGTTATGAATGAAGCGACTTTGGATGTAACATCCGAAGCTCACTTTGCTCATCACTAGTCATAACGCTTGCAGCTGGTGCTTTGGTGGGTTTTCTTCAATCAAGACACGAGTGGGCAGCCTCTCCGTTACCAAGTGGATGAGTATAATTTTTTTTTTTCAGCCATCACCTTGTTGAAGTTGATTCGCTACTATGAAGAACGAGGAAATTTGGCTCCGCTCAACACTAGTTACTTTGTATAATATGTGATGCTGATAGAATTAGTCAATGTGTAAATATCTGCTTTAATATTCTTTTTACGTCCTTACAGAAAATAGGGAAGCCAAGCTCCAACTGACTTCTAAAGAAAATAAGCACTGTCTTCCTTAAATCCATTAAAACATATCCCTTGAACAGAAAGAGAATATGGCTCATTTTTACTTCTTCTTCTTACATAGTACATATTCATAAAGATAAGCTGTCTGATTTAGAAAGCTTGACCTTCCAATGTTTTGTACTCACCTTGAAATCACACATTACTTCTCTTGGTCTCCAGGAGACATCGCAGTTAGAAGAATCGAAGCCTTTATCAACCACAATTTAAACAAGTCCCTGTGGTATTTATTAATCTCGCTGCAATCTCTTGGGCCTATCCGCAATTACATTGTCCGAAAGCTAATCAATCAGGAATCACCCACAGACATAGATTTTGGGTTCAGTGCTAGTGAAATCCACAACTATTTTTACAGTAATATCAGTAAAATTTTATATTAAGTATTAGTGATGGGCAAATTTCCCAAAATTAGTTTTGGTCTGATTTGTCTGAATCAGCTAAGGGTGGGTTCACATCCCGTTTTATGCCGCCATTTGATGTATACATTACAAACAAAAGGATACAAAACTCAGCACACCACGTTCTTGTATCCTGCACAGACCAGCAAAAAAAAAAAGTATACTTTTTTCACAATGGAACTCTATGGTGAACGGATGCGACTGTATGGCATCAGTCTGAGGCATCCGTTCAACGTATACATTTTTTGGATATCTTAAAACTTCTGAGAAAAATGTGATGTGAACCCACCCTAAGAAATTTGATTTGGGCACAAATTGAGTCTCTCTCTATTATGTATGTAGTCAGGTAGATGGTCTGTATTCAGTACAATTCTGAGCAGCAGGTGTGGTGAAGGATTAGGGAGTAGAGATGATCGAACGTGCTCGTAACGAGCACTGTACTGCTCGGATCTCCTGTGTTCCGCTGCGCAGCCATCCGGATCCGTCCTCACCTGCCTGTAAGTCAATGGGCACGGATCCGTTTGGTATCACACACTAGTGTGTGATACCAAACGGATCCGCCCCCATTGACTTACAGTCAGGTGAGGATGCATCTGGATGCCTGCGGGCATGCGAGCGCAGGGGATCCGAGCACTACAGTGCTCGTTACGAGCACGTTTGATCAACTCTATTAGGGAGCATTCATACTGTCAGTATTTGTACAGTGATTTCCATTAGTGATTTTTATCCAAAATCAGGGGTGGAAGCTACATAGAGATAAAGTATAATAGAAAGATCTGCACCTGTTCTTTGTTTTTGACCCTTATCTGGTTTTGGTTCACAATCACTGATGAAATCACTGACCAAACACTGACTGTGTGAACGCGCCCTAAGGCCCCTTTCACATAAGCGCGTTTTCTGCATGGGTGCAATGTGTGAGTTGAACGCATAGCTCCCGGACTGAATCCTGACCCATTCATTTCTATGGGTCTGTGCACATTTTTTCACGCATCATTTCTGCATTGTGTGAGAATCACAGGATGTTCTATATTCTGCGTTTTTCAGCCCTGGCCCCATAGAAGTGAATGGGGCTTCCGTGAAAAACGCATTACATCCTGATGTAACCTGGATGCCGTCCGGATGCAATGCGTTTTTCACTGATGGTTGCTAGGAGATGTTGTTTGTAGAGATGAGCGAGTAGTGAAATATTCGAAAGTTCGAAATTCGATTCGAATAGACCGCGAAATTCGACTATTCGACCGACTATCGAATCCCATTATAGTCTATGGGAAAAAAATGCTCGCCACTTGGAAATCTCAATTCGACCACTTGGAGGTCACCAAGTCCACCCTGAATCCTCAGAAAAGGATGCCAACACTGCTGGAATGCAACTGGGACAGCAGGGGAAGCATGTCTGGGTGCATATAACGCGCCCAAGTCGCACTATTACGCCACTATCACAGCCTCTCAACAATACACTCCAAAGACAATATAACCTCTCTGTAAAGTGAGACCATACAAGGAAACCTTCTTTCCTCTACATTGCCATGGACCCCAAGCCAAACTAGACAAAAAAGAAGATGAAATTCTGCACCCTTAAAATCACGTTGCCTATGACAACCACAGATGGCATAGGCAAAGGGGAAAGCAAATAGACCCCACCCCTAATTGTCATTGTGTGTGTGTGTGTGAGATGTGGTCAGACATGTCTTCTTTAAAATGTAAAAACAACTCAAACACATGCAGAAGCCTTAAAATGCCCAAATTGTTGGCGCTTGAGATGTCAGTGACCCGACCTGGCCCAGTGTCATGTCTAGCAGGTAAAGCAGTGGGGATGTTGAGGGATGCGTAGGACCGCAAAAGGCAGGAAGAGGCCGTGGGCTGGCCAGAGGCTCATGGAAAATTTTGTGGAGGCCCAAGAGGTGAGACCTGTTAAAAATTTTGTTTAGGCCCAAGAGGTGAGACCTTGATAAAATTTTGTGGAGGCCCAAGAGGTGAGACCTTGATAAAATTTTGTGGAGGCCCAAGAGGTGAGACCTTGATAAAATTTTGTGGAGGCCCAAGAGGTGAGACCTGTTAAAAATTTTGTGGAGGCCCAAGAGGTGAGACCTTGATAAAATTTTGTGGAGGCCCAAGAGGTGAGACCTGTTAAAAATTTTGTGGAGGCCCAAGAGGTGAGACCTGTTAAAAATTTTGTGGAGGCCCAAGAGGTGACACCTCTTAAACATTTTGTGGAGGCCCAAGAGGTGAGACCTGTTAAACATTTTGTGGAGGCCCAAGAGGTGAGACCTATTAAACATTTTGTGGAGGCCCAAGAGGTGAGACCTCTTAAAAATTTTGTGGAGGCCCAAGAGGTGACACCTCTTAAACATTTTGTGGAGGCCCAAGAGGTGAGACCTCTTAAAAATTTTGTGGAGGCCCAAGAGGTGAGACCTGTTAAACATTTTGTGGAGGCCCAAGAGGTGAGACCTATTAAACATTTTGTGGAGGCCCAAGAGGTGAGACCTCTTAAAAATTTTGTGGAGGCCCAAGAGGTGACACCTCTTAAACATTTTGTGGAGGCCCAAGAGGTGAGACCTATTAAACATTTTGTGGAGGCCCAAGAGGTGAGACCTCTTAAAAATTTTGTGGAGGCCCAAGAGGTGACACCTCTTAAAAATTTTGTGGAGGCCCAAGAGGTGAGACCTATTAAACATTTTTGTGGAGGCCCAAGAGGTGAGACCTATTAAACATTTTGTGGAGGCCCAAGAGGTGAGACCTCTTAAAAATTTTGTGGAGGCCCAAGAGGTGACACCTCTTAAACATTTTGTGGAGGCCCAAGAGGTGAGACCTCTTAAAAATTTTGTGGAGGCCCAAGAGGTGACACCTCTTAACATTTTGTGGAGGCCCAAGAGGTGAGACCTCTTAAAAATTATGTGGAGGCCCAAGAGGTGACACCTCTTAAACATTTTGTGGAGGCCCAAGAGGTGAGCCATAAATATATAAATTTTTCTTATTTACGGAGCAATTCTACGGCGGTTAAGGAGGAGGAGGAGGAGGTGGAGGAGGAAATGGCACTTCATACAGATGGCACTTCACTTTTGCTGCTTTCCACTGTTGGAGAAGCAAAGTCCGGGTCAATCCACTTGCTGTTCATTTTGATTAGCGTCAGCCTGTCGGCACTGTCGGTTGACAGGCCGGCTGCGCTTGTCGGTTATAATGCCCCCGGCTGCGCTGAACAACCCTTTCCTGATAGCACGCTGGCGGCAGGGCAGGCAAGCACCTCCAAGGCGTTCAGGGGACAGTTCCAGCCACGTGTCCAACTTGGAGACCCAGTAAGTGTAGGACGCCGAGGGATCGGGGAGGACAGGGTTACGGTCTGCCAGGTACTCCCGCAACATCCGCCGATACTTGTCCCTCCTGCTGATAGCGGGCCCCGCAGTGATGGAAGTTGCACGAGGGGGTGCCATGAACGTGTCCCACACCTTGGAGAGTGTTCCCCTGGTGGCTGTGGGCCTGATAGATGTTGTGGGACTCTGGGAGACCCTCTCCTCTCTGCCGCCAGCGATGGTGGGTGGGAAAATCTCCATCATGTTCTGCACGAGTTCCCTCTGGTATTCCAGCAATCGATTTGTCCTCTCCTCTACCGGAATAAAAGAGGAGACGTTATCTTTATACCGGGGGTCCAGGAGTGCGAAGACCCAGTACAGTTTGTTCTCCACTATCCGGACAACACGTGTGTCCCGGGAAAAGCAGCCCAGCATGAAGTCAGCCATGTGTGCCAGACTCTGAATAGGCATGACCTCACTGCCCCCACCAGAAGGATCACTTGCCATTTCCTCCTCTTCCTCTTCCGCCTCCTCTCCGCCCCATCCGCGCTGAACCAATGGGACGCACACAGCCTGACTGCTACCCTCGCCGCCAGCATCCTCCTCCTCTTCCACAGCCACCTCCACGTCGTCCTCCTCCTCCTCATCCTCATCCTCCTGCAACTGCCACCGTGAAGCAGACAAAAGTGTGGTCTGACTGTGTAGCTCCGTTGCGTCTCCTCCTACCCCCGTCTCCTCTGCGTGCAATGCGTTCTCCCTTATTGCGATGAGGACGCATAGGAGCGGGATGGTTACGCTCACTATAGCGTCCTCGCTGCTGACCTTCTTGGTGGACTCCTCAAAGATACGCAGTACATCGCATATGTCTGCCATCCATGGCCACTCGTGGTTGGCAAACTGAGGGAGCTGAGTTGGAGGCACGCGTGGATTCATAATCTGGTACTCCATCAATGCTCTCTGCTGCTCACACACCCTGGCCAACATGGAATAGGTGGAATTCCAGCGAGTCGGCAGGTCGCACAACAGCCGATGTTCAGGCAAATGGAGGCGTTGCTGGAGTTTTTTTAAGCTAGCAGCAGCTACAGTTGACTTCCGAAAGTGAGCGCACAAGCGCCGCACTTTCACCAGTAGCTCTGCCAGGTTGGGGTAAGTCTTTAGAAATTTTTGGACTACCAGATTAAAAACGTGGGCCAGGCATGGTACGTGATTGAGTTCGGCAAGCTCCAGAGCCGCCACCAGGTTACGCCCGTTATCGCACACGACCATGCCTGGTCCTAGCTGCAGCGGCGACAGCCACATCTCCGTCTGCTGCAATATGGCGTCCCTCACCTCTGGGGCGCTGTGCTTCCTGTCGCCCAAGCTGATGAGCTTAAGCACCGCCTGCTGACGTCTCCCCGCGCCAGTGCTGCAACGCTTCCAGCTAGCGGCTGAGGGCGATGTTAAGGCAGAGGAGGAGGAGGAGGAGGAGGGGGGTTTATCAGAACCCATGCTGGCAATCTTGGGCGGGGGTGGTAGGTAGGCCGTCTCTGTTTGCGACCCCGTCCCCGCTTCCACTACATTCACCCAGTGTGCCGTCAAAGAGATGTATCGTCCCTGGCCGCAAGCGCTTGTCCACGAGTCGGTGGTCAAGTGGACCTTTGCGCTGACTGCGTACCGCAGGGCCCGCCTGATGTTACGCGACACGTGCTGGTGCAGGGCGGGGACGGCACTCCGGGAAAAGTAGTGGCGGCTGGGGACGGAATAGCGAGGTGTGGCAGCCGCCATCAGGTCGCAGAAGGCCTGCGTCTCCACAAGCCTAAACGGCAACATCTCCAGGGCCAGCAGTTTGGAGATGTGGCAGTTTAAGGCTTGGGCTTGGGGGTGACTCGAGGCGTACTTCCGCCTGCGGTCGAACGCCTGCGAGATGGACAGTTGTTGGGACGAGGAGTGTGAAGGTGCAGGCGAAGAGGCGGGGGAAGGGGAGGCTGAAGGAGAAGGCCCCAAAGTAGCCGAGGCAGAGGCAGATGTGGAGGTGTCCTGGCTGGAGGTCTGGACCGCAGTGGCAGCACACAACACAGGGGAAGAGGCAGTGGCAGCAAGACCGGGCGCAGGTTGTATTGCGTTTGCTCTCTCCCACTCAGCCCAGTGCTTGACTTCCAAGTGACGCCGCATGCCTGAGGTGGTCAGATTGCTCTTCTCAGAGCCCCCTACTCAGTTTTGAGTGGCAGAGTGTGCAAACCGCGCTCAGTTTGTCATCCGCACAAACATTAAAAAATCTCCATACCACAGAAGTACGAGGCCTCGATGGGGGAGCTTCGCGCGACTGCCCGCTGCCGGGAACAGCTTCGGCCCTGCTGGCTGTGGCCTCACTTCTCTGTCTGGACTGTCCTCTGCCCCTGGACATCCCTCTGCCTGTGGACATCCCTCTGCCTGTGGACATCCCTCTGCCTCTGGACATCCCTCTGCCTCTTGCTGCCTTTTTCGGTGCTGCGCAGACCACCACCTCTCCACTACTTTCCTCGCTGGACATCACCCCTGGCCAAGTGGGGTCGGTCATTTCGTCATCCACCACCTCAACTTCCTCACTCTGCTCCTCCTCCTGCCCACTGGACATTCCAACAGCCTCCCTTGATGGCAACTGCGTCTCATCATCATCATCGCTCATGATAACAGATGCTGGCTCAGGGTCCACATCAGCAGGAGATGGCGAAAACTCAAGTGTTTGGGCATCACTACAAACAAATTCCTCTGCTAGCTCCTGGGATTCTTCCGGCACATCTGAAAAAGGACCCGAAAAGAGCTCCTGGGAGGGGTCAATGGTGGGATGACTCTGTTGGCCAGGTGTGGAGGAAGGAGGGTCAGAGTGAGACTGTGTGGATGACTGGCTGGTGGACAACTGTGTGGAAGCACTATCGGCTATCCATTGCACCACCTGTTCAACCTGCTCAGGCCTCAACAGCGGTGTAACCCGCCCCCTGCTTAACTGTCCCATAAAGGCAGGGATTCTGGATGAGCGGGATCCTGGCTGACCCTCACCAGCACGCATTGTATCCCCACTGGCTTCAACAAGGCCCCCAACAGCATTTCCGCGCCCCCGTCCTCGTCCACGTCCTATTCCGCTAGCCCCCCGCCGCATTTTATTTTTTTTTGGTTACAATATTTTGCCTTCACAGCCGTGAAATTACTTTGCAAGAGAACGCACAGTACAGTTGCCAATTGAAAGGCCTATATATTGTATATTTCAAGGTACACAGCCGTGTACTAAGTGATCAGACGGTGTGTATGAACACCAGGTATGAGAAATTACTTTGCATGAGAACGCACAGTACAGTTGCCAATTGAAAGGCCTATATATTGTATATTTCAAGGTACACAGCCGTGTACTAAGTGATCAGACGGTGTGTATGAACACCAGGTATGAGAAATTACTTTGCAAGAGAACGCACAGTACAGTTGCCAATTGAAAGGCCTATATATTGTATATTTCAAGGTACACAGCCGTGTACTAAGTGATCAGACGGTGTGTATGAACACCAGGTATGAGAAATTACTTTGCAAGAGAACGCACAGTACAGTTGGCAATTGTAAGGCCTATATATTGTATATTTCAAGGTACACAGCCGTGTACTAAGTGATCAGACGGTGTGTATGAACACCAGGTATGAGAAATTACTTTGCAAGAGAACGCACAGTACAGTTGGCAATTGTAAGGCCTATATATTGTATATTTCAAGGTACACAGCCGTGTACTAAGTGATCAAACGGTGTGTATGAACACCAGGTTTGAGAAATTACTTTGCAAGAGAACGCACAGTACAGTTGGCAATTGTAAGGCCTATATATTGTATATTTCAAGGTACACAGCCGTGTACTAAGTGATCAGACGGTGTGTATGAACACCAGGTATGAGAAATTACTTTGCAAGAGAACGCACAGTACAGTTGCCAATTATAAGGCCTATATATTGTATATTTCAAGGTACACAGCCGTGTACTAAGTGATCAGACGGTGTGTATGAACACCAGGTATGAGAAATTACTTTGCAAGAGAACGCACAGTACAGTTGCCAATTATAAGGCCTATATATTGTATATTTCAAGGTACACAGCCGTGTACTAAGTGATCAGACGGTGTGTATGAACACCAGGTATGAGAAATTACTTTGCAAGAGAACGCACAGTACAGTTGCCAATTGAAAGGCCTATATATTGTATATTTCAAGGTACACAGCCGTGTACTAAGTGATCAGACGGTGTGTATGAACACCAGGTATGAGAAATTACTTTGCAAGAGAACGCACAGTACAGTTGGCAATTGTAAGGCCTATATATTGTATATTTCAAGGTACACAGCCGTGTACTAAGTGATCAGACGGTGTGTATGAACACCAGGTATGAGAAATTACTTTGCAAGAGAACGCACAGTACAGTTGGCAATTGTAAGGCCTATATATTGTATATTTCAAGGTACACAGCCGTGTACTAAGTGATCAAACGGTGTGTATGAACACCAGGTTTGAGAAATTACTTTGCAAGAGAACGCACAGTACAGTTGGCAATTGTAAGGCCTATATATTGTATATTTCAAGGTACACAGCCGTGTACTAAGTGATCAGACGGTGTGTATGAACACCAGGTATGAGAAATTACTTTGCAAGAGAACGCACAGTACAGTTGCCAATTATAAGGCCTATATATTGTATATTTCAAGGTACACAGCCGTGTACTAAGTGATCAGACGGTGTGTATGAACACCAGGTATGAGAAATTACTTTGCAAGAGAACGCACAGTACAGTTGCCAATTGAAAGGCCTATATATTGTATATTTCAAGGTACACAGCCGTGTACTAAGTGATCAGACGGTGTGTATGAACACCAGGTATGAGAAATTACTTTGCAAGAGAACGCACAGTACAGTTGGCAATTGTAAGGCCTATATATTGTATATTTCAAGGTACACAGCCGTGTACTAAGTGATCAGACGGTGTGTATGAACACCAGGTATGAGAAATTACTTTGCAAGAGAACGCACAGTACAGTTGGCAATTGAAAGGCCTATATATTGTATATTTCAAGGTACACAGCAGTAGTGCCAAATATAGTTTGGTATGTAGCAGAGCACCTAATACACCACTAATGCCTCTCTCTGTCCCTACTCCAGCAGCTATCCCTGAATACGGCAGCCGTTCTCTGTAAAGTGTATCTTGTAGTAAAGCTATCACTGTACTGCACTATAGTAGCCCTGATAAGGGTTTTTAATCACGCTCCTGCCTGTCCAACAGCTAAAACCTGTCTCTCCCTTCTCCAGCCTCTGTCCCTGACTAAGTTCACGCAGCATATGCGAACGAGCAGGAAGAGCTGAGTTATTAATATTCGAGGTCACATGGTTTTTCCAGCCAATGCATGTAGACGCCGTTTTCGCGATGCCAGCGTGCTCAGCGTGCCTGTCATACCCCCCCTGCATGGTGATTGGTGGAAAAAGAGCGCCAGGGAAGGTGGGAGGGGAAACGAATTCTAAGTGCGCCATCGCCGTTATACTCGAAAGAAATCGAGCACGCCGAATATCGTAGTATTCGATCGAATACCAGCTCGATCGAACACTACTCGCTCATCTCTAGTTGTTTGTAAACCTTCAGTTTTTTTTCACAAGCGTGAACAACACATCAAAACTGATTGCTCCCGCATGGAAAAAGCTACAACACTGAACGCAATTGCAGACAAAACTGACTGAACTTGCTTGCGAAATGGTGCGAGTTTCACTGAACGCATCTTGAGTGCATTCTGACATAATCTGTATCCTTCGTGTGAAAGAGACCTAATGGTGATGCACCCAACCAAACTAAAATTGTGGGCTTGGACCTGCAGATGTACAGGTCTACCATACCTATTACCAGAAGCTCCTGCTTTACCTCTGTCTACACTCTAAAACTTTTAGTATTAAAATTGAAAGGATCACCCCTTTAAGACACACCATCTATTACATAGTTGTACATTCATTAGACCACTGATACATTTCACCTGCTTTTTTCGACTCTTAATTTCCTTTCTACCATGCAGCTGTAAGTCTACCTCCTCCAGAACATTACTCTATAACCCATATAACTTCCTATCTGCTGCTTCTCTATGCTTCTCTCTTCTCTTTAGGTCTAGATTCCTTTTTAAGCCATTTGATACAGCAGCAGCAAAAATGTTGGCAAAAATGCTCAAATCAAGAGATAGTATCTTTTTTTTATAGCAGCACCAATTAGAGATTATTCATTTGACACATACTTCGTAGCATTAGTGCACCCAAGTATATTATGGCTATGTACGAAATCTGAGTTGTACTGAGCCAGAATATGGCATGCTTCCAATTTCATATGGAGGCGTGCAGGGTTTTTCATGTCAGATTCTTATGAAAAAGTTATGCATTTCAGAGATATGCTAATTGTAATACAGTGTTGCACTAAGTACCATATGATGACAAATGGACTGTCTGCAGACTTGTAGTACAGAGTAGTAGTCATCCCCCTGTAGAGCTATGTGCACCAAGCCTTAAAATGCAAGTCAATGGGGACGGATCCGTTTGGTGTGACACAATAGTAAACGGATCCGTCCCCATTGACTTGCATTGGGGTCATGACGGATCCGTCATGAACTCCATTGAAAGTCAATGGAGGACGGATCTGTTTGGTGTGACACAATAGTAAACGGATCCGTCCTCCATTGACTTTCAATGGAGTTCATGATGGATCCGTCACTTATCACGTTTTTTTTTTTTTTCATTGAAGAATTCAAGGTGTAATTTTTTTGATTCACCAGCAGAGGGCGCAATGTAATGAGGAGGCTCCACTGCTGAGGAGAAGAAGCCTGAGGAGGAGGAGGTAAGTGGTCTGTGTTTGTTTGTTTTTTGTTTGTTTGTTTTCTATTTTTCAGGATCAGGATTTTTCAGGATCAGGATTGTTTTCTATTCTTCAGGATCGTAAATGCTGAGGACTACGTCGGATTCGGTGGATTACGTCGGACCAGCTTTTTTATTTTTTTAATAAAATGGTCAAACAGGGGTCTGGGGGAGTATTTATTTCAATAAAATATAAGTGTGTGTGTGTTTTTTTACAACATTGCAGTTTTAGTAATCACAGCTATCTACAGACGGCCCTGATTACTAATACTGGGCTTAGTGCTTGCCGGTATGGCAGGCCAGCACTAACCCCAACATCTATTACCCCGGCACCCACCGCCACCAGGGGTGTCGGGAAGAGCCGAGTACCCGCAGGACCGGACCTTCTAAATTGAGGGTCCGGTTCTGGGGCGGCTGCAGGCTGGTACCATTAGGCTGGGAAGGGCCAATAACCGTGTCTCTTCCCACCCTGGTAGTGCCAGGCTGCCGCTGCTGGTTGTATCTGGCTAGAGAAGGAAAAAAGGGGGACCCCATGCCATTTTTTAAAATTATTTTTGAAAAAAAAGCGTGGGGTCGAGCACTCGAGTGTACAAGCACCGCGGTGCTTGATCATCACTACTGCCGATGAGTAATTTATTTTTTAAAGGTACATCTGCAAGATTCTCAATGCATCCTCAGGAAATGTCATGCTAGTTACATACACATACATGCTGATTATATTGCAGATTTTGCTACACAATTCATGTTCATTTATGTGCTGAGGAATTCCATACATGAGGTATGATATGATCTTTTATTTTTCCGGTACTGTATAACACTGCAGATTACCCATTAGCAATTCTGGGTGTCAATTTTGCAACTGTGTGCATGCAGCCATTCGGTAATGTCATACCCAGGTTTTTGTGGCAGTTTATCATGCAAGTTTTTGACCTAAAACCGAAAGTGGGTTGAGAGAGATTGAGGAAGGTCTTAGGCCCCTTTCACACGAGCGGGAGACTCGGACGTCTCCCGCATCGTGTGCTGTGTACCGAATTGCCGACACTGAATGGGGGTTACATAGCATTATACTGATTTATGATGCTATGTAACCCTTACAGTTCTGGAATGTGTTGGATAACATTGTCAGCGTCCACTCCACCACCCAGGAGGAGAACAACAACACTTTTCATGTGGCAGAATCCCAGCAGTGCATCAGTGACGGCCCAGGCCTAGACCCTATGGGACTACAAGAATGCGGTGGAGGACTGGGTCATCCAAGTACTAGACCATCTGAGGCCGGGAGACCCTTTCGCTGTTCCAGTGTAGGGTCTCCGGCCTCGGATGGTCCAGTACTTGGATGACCCTGTCATGGTTTTCAGTGAAGCGAGGCTGTAGCTTCCATGCGGACGACGAGGACGGCAAGGAGTACTTTGTGGGCCGCAGGTCTGTGAAACGGCCGTACCTCCCCCAAGCCCGTCACAGCCTATACGTGGAGGATCAGGTAGAATATACCCCTATGGCATCACTGAAAGGCCCCTTTTCTACCAGAGTAGCATTATTGTCTAAGCCCCTGGTACCTGCATCACCCCCAGAAGTTTGGCCGTCATCAGATGGCACCCTCCGTTTCAGGGAGAAGCCACAGCCAGAGCCTCTGATCCCTGGATTGCCACCACCACATTTCTTTCACCTAGATCAGCTGACAACATCATCCTTTAATTTCCAGTCCACGGTGATTCAGTACCAACTACCATGGAAAATGAAGTCAGCAGCAGCCCAGGGAGCTGGCGGTTCTTCCTTGGGTGCAGCCTTGCCTGAACCGCTGCAGCCAGAAGTCCTTACCCCTGCTGTCCCAGCAGGAGTATCAGGAAAAGTGAAGGTGCAAGTGGCTGCAGAGCTCACCAGTGTGACTACCACCCGGTTAAGTCTGAATTCTGGAAGAAGAGGGCAGTGGAGCTCAACCACGGCAGCCAGCTTGACCTACAGGAGGCAGGAGCATCCTCTAATGTCATTAAGCAGCAGTTCCATTGAGGAGGACTTTAGGTCCCTCATCTGAGGAACCCTTCTACTGGCTGTCAGTCTGGCTGATTTAAAGGACACCTCTGGACCTATGGGAGCCACAACATGGACTGCACCTGACGGGTGAGAGCTAGTTGGCACTTGTTTATAGTTTATCTTGTTTTTATTGCCCCTTGTTTGACTCTCACCCAGATGGACATGGCTTGTCAGGACTCCCTCCATTCTGCAGAAAAGTCCCAGTTGCGCCTAAGCGCCCCTATTTTCCTCTCCCCCCCTTCTCAGGTTATTTGGGAGTCCCTTTTGCAAAAAGGGTTCTCTATTTGCTGCTATTTTATATTATCCATGTGGATTACACGTTACCCGTTTGGATTACAAAATTACCTCACGTGGATTACAATTGAATTTTGGACTTTGTGTTCCAGTGTTTTATGCCAAGCATCCATGAGGAGAGACTCAAACGTATATCTGAACCTATTATGCTTGGAAATGTGAAATTGATTGCACTAAAATGTTTGCATAATTATGTCTTTGCAGTATTTTAGCAATAATGTTTTTATAGGTTCAGCAATGTTCAAGCACTTTAGCCCATTGTGTGTATTCTTTTTCAGGTACTGCAATGTGTCCTATTATGCACTTATTGTATGCTGTTTTTAGTAAATTATGCACTTAGCCGGATAACTAGTTCTTTTCTACCTCATATGGACTGCCTCTGCTAAGGACTGTACGCCGCGGCCTAGCCTCGTGTGTGCATGCATATGACACAATCGCGAGTCAATAGTACACTAAGAATTCGTACACACTTTGTATGCAAATGCTTACGCATTCAGTTCGGTAGCGTACTTTTACCAATGCTTAGACTGTATGTTTGTAATTTTTGCAGGAATGTTCGTAAAACAACGATTATTTTTAACACAAATTCGACCGAATAAATTAGTATTAAGAACGAATCTTGTCATAAATTCGTCGATTATTCGCTGAAGCAAATTTTTGATGATTCACTCATATCTAATGGCCAGGATTACAGTGGTGCAATAGCACAAGATTTGTGTCAACTGTTAGTGAGAAATCTCTAACTAGATCTGTAGGGGTTTGAGATAGTATTTGGGCCTCTTCAGTTTGGGAGCTACAAGAGAGAATATTTCTACTATACAGTACCAAACCAAGGTATCATATGGAGTGCCTATGACATATGTTGCGGTATAGGCCACACATTGCTGACATGCATGCAGCCTTGAAGGAGTTATGCCATGATTAATGTTAAAAATAACAATCAGACATAATACAGTACATGACAATCTCTTTCTAACAAAGCTAGAACCAGCCATTTACCTCACATGGATCCAGAGACCTTCATTGCTCTATTTGCTCTGTTATTTATAGTGTCTTACGAAAGTATTCGGCCCCCTGGAACTTTTCAACCTTTTGCCACATTTCAGGCTTCAAACAAAAAGATATAACAATTCAAATTTTTGGTGAAGAATCAACAACAAGTGGGTCACAATTATGAAAGTGGAACGAAATTTATTGGATCATTTAAAGTTTTTTTGTAATAATAAAACTGAAAAGTGGGACGTGCAAAATTATTCGGCCCCCTTGCATTAATACTTTGTTGCGCCACCTTTTGCTGCGATTACAGCTGCAAGTCGCTTGGGGTATGTCTCTATCAGTTTTGCACATCTAGAGACTGAAATTCTTGCCCATTCTTCCTTGCAAAACAGCTCGAGCTCTTTGAGGTTGGATAAAGAACGTTTGTGAACAGCAGTTTTCAGCTCTTTTCACATATTCTCAATTGGATTCAGGTCTGGACTTTGGCTCGGCCATTCTAAGACCTGGATACCTTTATTTTTGAACCATTCCATTGTACATTTTGCTTTATGTTTGGGATCATTGTCTTGTTGGAAGATTAATCTCTGTCCTAGTCTCAGGTCTTTTGCAGACTCCAACAGGTTTTCATCCAGAATGGTCCTGTATTTGGCTCCATCCATCTCCCCATCAATTTTAACCATCTTCCCTGTCCCTGCTGATGAAAAGCAGGCCTAAGCCATGATGCTTCCACCACCATGTTTGACAGTGGGGATGGTGTGTTCAGGTGATGAGCTGTGTTGCTTTTATGCCAAACATATCGTTTTGCATTGTTTCCAAAAAGTTGGATTTTGGTTTCATCTGACCAGAGCACCTCCTTCCACGTGTTTCGTGTGTCTCCCAGGTGGCTTGTGGCAAACTGTAAACGAGTAATGGCTTTCTTCTTGCCACTCTTCCATAAAGGCCAGATTTGTGGAGTGTTGGACTGATTGTTGTCCTATGGACAGACTCTCCCACCTCAGCTGTAGATCTCTGCAGTTCATCCAGAGTGATCATGGGCCTCTTGGCTGCATCTCTGATCAGTCTTCTCCTTGTTTGAGATGAAAGTTTAGAGGGACGGCCGGGTCTTGGTAGATTTGCAGTGGTCTGATACTCCTTCCATTTCAATATGATTGCTTGCACAGTGCTCCTTGGGATGTTTAAAGCTTGGGAAATCTTTTGGTATCCAAATCCGGCTTTAAACTTCTCCACAACAGTATCACGGACCTGCCTGGTGTGTTCCTTGGTCTTCATGATGCAGAACCCTGAGACTATCACAGAGCAGGTGCATTTATACAGAGACTTGATTACACACAGGTGGATTCTATTTATCTTCATCAGTCATTTAGGACAACATTGGATCATTCAGAGATCCTCAATGAACTTCTG
This sequence comes from Rhinella marina, assembly GCA_900303285.1. Taxonomy (NCBI): domain Eukaryota; kingdom Metazoa; phylum Chordata; class Amphibia; order Anura; family Bufonidae; genus Rhinella; species Rhinella marina. Next base: position 230,856 of record ONZH01019281.1, on the reverse strand, counting down.
GAGTGAGTTTTCTGAACTAAAAGTAAATGGGCCAAATAATTTTGCACGCCCCACTTTTCAGTTTTATTATTACAAAAAAAGTTTAAATGATCCAATAAATTTCGTTCCACTTCACAATTGTGACCCACTTGTTGATTCTTCACCAAAAATTTAAAATGTTATATCTTTTTGTTTGAAGCCTAAAATGTGGCAAAAGGTTGAAAAGTTCCAGGGGGCCGAATACTTTCGCAAGGCACTGTAGATGTATGTCAAGCTGGCAGCTCAGGGGTGTGTCCTTTCTCAGGGGTGTGTACTGTCTTAGCGGCATGTCATTTCTGCAGCAGCGCTTTCCCTGTAACTGTCACAGCTTGATATGGCTGGTGGCAGTTGAAGAATGGAACTACGCATGTTCCAGCGAGGTTACTGAGGTGGACAGAGAAATAAGAAAAAGAACAAACGGCAAAAACTCAAAGGCTATATTAAATGATTCAATATATCTGAACAGAAATATTTAAATCTAGGTGCTGGTTTGTAAAATGTAGAATATTCTTCTTTGGACAACCCCTTTAAGAAACTGACTGCACAATACCAGGAATGGGAAGTCCACTCCCTTCAATAAGCCCTGGCTATCAAATATAAGGAAGTAATTAATATCCATGTCCTCTGACAGATTTCTGCGAGATTGTTTGTTACATGTAGAAAATCCCACAGACTGGTAAAGACAGTGTTAACATTTTTGTTCTCTACTTTTATCATTCATTTCTAAGTTTAGTGCTCCTTTAATAGCACTTGGCAGGTTGTGGTTTCTTAACATGCAATCTTGTGGGCATACTATTGTCAGTACTGAACCAACTGGGAAGACAGGCGACAACGCTTTTAACAGAAGCTGGTGTGTTTCCCGATACTTAATTGATATTGTAGCTCATTACTAGAATGCTTTAGTGTTACTGTAAATTGGCTTAAAGTGAAACACACAAAAAAATGTAACAGTTAGTAGAATGAACCTACTGGATTCATTTAATATGTCGTTCTTCTAGTCTGGTCACCCCTACAAGGTGCAATTTACGACATATAGGTTTACAGATGATGACAAGACTGTTGCATGTTATATGGTATAAAAACTAGATACAAGATATCCCATTTTTTAAGATATACTGTAGTTTTCGCTTTATAAGACGCACTCGATGATAAGACGCACCCCAGGTTTAAGAGAAGGAAAATAAGATCAGAACCCCATAAATATCAGGACATCAGATCAGACCCCCATATCAGGACATCACGTCTGACCCCCTTATCAGGTCATCATATCAGCCCTCCATGTCAGACCCCCATCAGACCTCAGATCAGCTCACATTGTCAGGCCCCCATCAGACCTCAGATCAGCCCACTCAGCCTCCCATCAGACCCACAATCAGCCCTCAATGTTAGACCCCCATCAGACCTCAGATGAGCCCACTCAGACCCCCATCAGACCTCAGATCAGCCCACTCAGACCCCCATCAGACCTCAGATCAGCCCACTCAGACCCCCATCAGACCTAAATGTTAGACCCCCATCATACCTCAGATCAGCCCACTCAGACCCCCATCAGACAGATCAGCCCACATTGTCAGACCCCCATCAGACCTCAGATCAGCCCACTCAGACCCACATCAGACCTCAGATCAGCCCACTCAGACCCCCAATCAGACCTCAGATCAGCCCACTCAGACTCCTAATCAGCCCTCAATGTTAGACCCCCATCATACCTTAGATCAGCACACTCAGACCCCCATCAGACCTCAGATCAGCCCACTCAGACCCACATCAAACCTCAGATCAGTCCACTAAGACCCCCAATCAGCCCTCAATGTTAGACCCCCTCAGATCAGATTAAAATAAAAAACCTCCTCTTACCTGTCCTGCGCCATGGCTCCTCTCCACCTCCCTGTCCTTACTGCGCCCCCCGTCTTCCTGGCCTGCGCTGCTCTGTCACCTGACTGCGTGCAGCGTCAGGTCATAGTGCGCACACTACGTCCTGATGCTGTACACGGTCAGGACAGTGAAGCATCGGCCGGGAAGATGGCTTTGCTCCTGGCACCTAATACATACTACCATTATGGAAGCGCTCACTAGTATTCGCTTTATAAGATGAACAGCCATTTTTACACCACTTTTTTGGGGGAAAAAAGTGCATCTTATAAGCCAAGAAATACGGTACATAATACGGTACACGGTATATAAAGAGCTACTTAAAGTGATTGTCCCACCCAAAAATATTTTACATTTTTCAGAGCAGCATCTCGATTTGAATACTTGTGCAATATCAACTGTAATACAATGTATCTGTGTGTCGCCACCTGCTGTTTGTCCCTTTTGTCATTTCTCTGGCCACCTCGCTGGACACACATGCTCAGTCCCATCCTTCAACTGCCACCAGCTGAATCTACTTTTAGAAGTTGTGATAATTACCCCCTGAAGTGTGAGAGGGAGAGAGCTGCAGCAAAAAGGACATGTCCCCAGAGAAAGGACACAAACCATGAGTTGCCGTCATGAAGAGAATCCAGTAGAGCACTTACCGCAATGAATGGGGAGATCTCTGGATCAATATGAGGTACAGGGCTGGTTCTAGATTTGTTAGAAAGAGATTGCCATGTACTGTATGATCTCTGATTTTCAGTTTTGACATTAATCGTGTGATAACCCCTTTAACAAGCTATACATGTCCTAAATAGTCACTTTTTAGGCGACTAAGTAGGAGATAACCGTAATGACCTACAGAACTACATAATAGTCCACAATTACAGTTATATCAACAGGCTCCATATTTCTGTAAAGGTCTTTGCCTAGACACTCTCGTAACCATCTAGCCTTGCTTCATTCAGCTGCACATAGAAAAACTCCAATGATGACATTTGAAAATGAGAAAATAAAAGAGAAAAATCACAGCGTTAGCTTTGGGAACACACCAGTGAAAAACACAAAGGTGAGCGAGGTGGAACCCGTGGAACATCAAACATCCAGCTTCGTCCCTGCAGGCACTTGGCCATGGGGATGCATACTCATACATACATCAAAAGGCTGGCAGTACAAAAGAGCAGCGTCTTTTCTGAATCCTCCTCAGGTTCCCTCTAGTGAACACATGGCCTATCAACATGATAACAGGACAGTCTACAGGGAAAGCTGTAACATTTTAGGTAATTATCTTTTTGCCAGTAGATGTATTACAATATACTATATTCAATGTTCAAAGTTATGAAGAATTTGATTTGGCTGCTTCTCCGAAATTCCCTGACAAATTACTTAGTCACAAAGTGCATTTCTTGGTACGTAGAGGTCGCAATGACGGGGAACAGTGATCCTGCCACCCCCCTCCACACACACACACTCCCCCCCCCCCCCGCATTGAACCCCTCAGATGAAACGTTCTCCCTTTCGCTACTTCTCTGTCCACCTCACTGAGGTGGACATACATGGTCAATCCCATCCTTCACCTGCCACCAGCTGGATCTACTAGTGACTGATATTTTACATTTTTAATCCACCCTGGCCGTTTCTTTACAAAAATGTTCCCCTTTAAAAAATACTCCTTTAAAGAGAATCTGCTTTTTCCATATGAATCAGCAGCAGCAGGTGGGCGGGGAAAGCCAGGAGCTCTTGAATATGGGGACTCATTGGCATGTGCTGGAGCTGTCCAATACAAGATTCTGGCAATACGGCTGGGACAATTATCATCATAGAAATCATTCACAGACATATCAATGGTGCTTATATTACACTGAATATTGCATACCTATAACTTACACAAAAACATAAACTGAATGAGTACCAGAGCAGGGGTGAGGGTTAGGCAGATTAGTTGGCTGCCATTTGGTATAAGAGTCATTGTCTTTAAATTTCTTTGAGCAACCAATCTGATGTGATATCCAGACTGCAGATAATGCTGTAGGTGCACAGAAACAATGGGGGTCAACTTTCAAAGAGCGGCATTTTATGCCAGTCTTTGATACCGCCTATACTGTCAGAGGACGTACCTAATTTATTACTTATGATAAATGAGAGGCATCTTCAGCCTGTCCATGCTCCTAGATTGAAATCTCCACCAGCCCCTGACTTATCTCTACCTTTTGGTTAATAAATCATGCTTTGCAAACGTTACAATGTGACTTCTTCAATGGGTTCTCAAAAAGTAAAACTGATAGAAATAAGAATATTTTGTAATATTTCCAGTTTTCCATGTTGTGATTGAGAAACCAAGACTCCTCAAATCCATGGGAAATATGCATAAAGCCTGCTCACATCCGGTGTTTGTCACAGAGAATGTCTTTAATCGATTCACGTGTACCAGGGGTGCCCAACCTGCGGCCCTCCAGCTATTGCAAACCTACAACTCCCAAAATGCCTGAATAGCCTACAAAAATCAGCCTACAGCAGGTCATGATGGGAATTGTAGTTTTACAACAGCTGGAGAGCCGCAGGTTGGGCACCTATATCATGGAGTAATATTTAGTACAGTGTTTTCCATACTAATAAGAAAGGCAAATTAGTATCGCTGCTCACCGTTTAATAATTTAGCCATGCTAGGTGCTTCTACGAATAGTTATGGTTTAACTTTACATGAATATTCAAACTTTGATTCCACCACATTTACTCTTGAATTGTACCCAAAAAAAATGGAATTTTATGCTGAAAAATATGAAGCCCATAGATCTTTTTCTCACACATCTCCACTAAATGTAATCAAATCATATAACCAGCATAAGAGTACAGCACATTGACTCATGCATACTAATGCAGTTCAGTGGTCCTAAGCTGCTTGATATTTAGATAGTGTTCTGCTGCCTATGGGAAGTATCACATTGATATAGATTATAGAGAGGACTTTTGAATTGCTAGCATACAGTATTCACTGCTGTGATAAATACATAATCTCCCATCTGAAACCATACTGAACAGAATTTCAATGAGAACATCAAGGCAAACCCAGATATACCACCTTAGTAGCACTGTGAAAGAAGGGGCTATTCATACATTCTGCAGCATATAAGGCAGGATATTGTTCTAATTATGTCACTAAAATAAACCTTTGGCCTATTGCCAGCTATGTCTCATACAAAACTGGACCCGATTCACAATGTTCGATATGGAGCATCATATTGTAACTTGCAAAGGCAAAACTGTGGAAGGATGAGACATTTATGTCCTACTAAAAAATGAATGTGTCACATTTTTTTTGTAATTGAAATCTATACTGAAATACATTATTTTGTTCTAATCTGCTTTCATTTTTTCCTGATTGTATATTGTTTTACACAATTATGAGTTAGCCATCTTCCCTGTGCAGCTGCTCTGAGCATTAAAGAGGTAGTCTGGTAGGTACAAGTTATTCCCTATTCCACATAATAGGGGATAACTATCAGATTGGTGGAGATACTACCACTGGGACCCCCACCGACCACGAGAACCGGGTCCCCATACCCCCTGCTGCTCCCCTGAAATGACCATAGCGGCCGGTCGTATATGCGCACGACCGCTCCATTCATTTCTATTGGAGTTCTGGATATAGGGGAGCGCTGTACTTGGCTATCTCCAGAACTCCTATAGAAATTAATGGAACAGCTGCATACACGTGCGACTGGCTGCAACAGTCATTTTAGGGGAGCAGCAAGGGGCCTGCAGGGATTATGGAGTGATCGGTGGGGATCCCAGCTGTAGGACCCCCACAGATCTGATAGTTATATTTAGGGGATAACTTCTACCTACCAGAATACCCCTTTAAATAGTAGTTCCAGAGATTTGGTTTGTAGCAGACACCTGAACATACAGTATGAGTCTCAAGATTTGTTAAATTATATGGGAAAATGTGGCCATCTCATATCTATTTGTCTATTATATCAGTATATCTATGTGTTATACTGTATCTCTATAATAACTATTATCTATCTATCTCATAATTATTTGTCTATTATCTTTTTTTTATAATATATCTATGTATTATTTATTATTTCTCTATAATAGTTATTTTCTTTCTTTAAATGTAAACTGCAATGCATAACACAACCACTGGATGGCCACACATAGAAACATATAGGATAGGCATCTTGTGGAACAATATTGCAAAATTATGTTCTTTTGAAAAGCTGGTCATCTCACGACACATGTCTAGTCAAGAATAAGGTCAAGATGGACAATGTTTATCTATCTATCTACGTATAGTCATGTAATACATAACTCTGAATATAAACTTCCCTATATCCGCACATTGAAGAATGAGACTAAATGTAAACCAGTCACAGCCGGCAAACCAAACAGGAACCAAGATTTGCATAAGTCTTAAATTATACAGACAAAATCTGCACAGACGTTTGCATAGGTATGTTACATGTATTTTTTATTCATGTCCCTTCCAAATAGCAACAAAATTGTGGGGACAAGGTCAGCAAATCTATTCATCAGTGACATGTTTTACTGTGATATTGTGAACAAGAACATTAAAGAATTAGATGTTCTATGATTTTCAGGACATATTTCTCTTCATCATTTATTTCTAGGCTATGTAAAAATGACACACATTATGTAAGAAATGATACAGTATTTTTCCACGTATCTTGCTTTTCTTGTGTCATTCCTCTTTTCAATTACTTTTAATGTGTTTATATTCATGATTGTCAAACCTCTTCATTGAAGCAATTGCAGCAACAAACAGAAAACCTTCCATTTTTATTCACGTTGCAGAAGCTGATCTGGAGCAGTGAGATCATCTGCTTTTCACAAAAATATTTATTTGGTGAGATTAAACCAATCCACTCTGTAAACCTATACTGGAAACTACAGTAAAACTGTGAAAATCCACCTCACTGGCAACTCTCATAAAAAAATCCAGATGTGGAAACATATTCCTCCCGGTGGGTTTGTATTACTGATTCCTATATTAACCTCAGTTGTCATACTGTATATAGACAGAATACAGCTTTATTAGTAGCCATGAAATATGCAGAGTTAATAAGCAACAAAAGTTTCCACTTCGTCTACTGGTCGACAGTCTGTGACAAGCTAATATCTTGGCTGGATAGCTGAAATAGGCAACATACCGTATTTTTTCGTAAAAATTCGTAAAAAGTGGGGGAAAAATGTCCCTGCATCTTATGGGGTAAATACTAATGAGCACTTCGATTATGGGGTCTGATTATGGGGGTTTGACCTGAGGCTAATAAAAATATTTTTTGTTATTTTCCTCCTCTAAAACTTATGTGCGTCTCATGAGCCGCTGCATCTAATGGGCCGGTGCGTCTTATAGGGCAAAAATATGGTAAGTAACTTTAAAAGGTTATATAAAATTAAAAAAGTCATCTTGTTTTTCATCAATTCCTTTGCATCGCCATATTCTGGCACCCATTACTTTGTTATATTTCAATCTATGGAGCAATATAAGGATCCATTTTTTTTGAGGAGCCATCTGTATTGTTTCTTGATACCACTGTGGGAAATGTATAACTTTTTGGTCACTTGTTATTCAATTTTTTGGGGAGGTGAAGTGATCAAAAATTGCAATTTGGCCATTTAATTTTTTTGTTATGCTGTTGAAATTATAGGGTAATAGTTTGAGCATTTTTGGAGTTAGAAATAACTAATTATATTGTTTATATTTTATTGTTTTTTATTTTAATATGTACATGGGCAAACTGGGCAACTGGGCAAAGGGGGTGATTTAAATTTGACAGTAAAAACACAATATTAATCAGCTCTGGCATACCCACTTCTCCAACCCCAGCGCTTTCCTGCCCTACGGGTGGAAGCCCTTCTTCTGCCATCTGCTTTTCCTCCTTTTCGACATCATCTAATATTGATGAGAATATGTCATCAGGAACATCCAGCTTCTCATCTCTCTTTGCATCTTGCTGACTTTTCTAGGACATGGAAACTTTAAAGGATGATTTGGAAGAAGTAAAGCCAGCAAAAGATGAGGATGGTCATCATTCAAATCTGGCCCCCCTAAGGCGTGCAGACTTGATGGTATTGGTTGGCATGCTGACACCGCAATAATGAAGACTTTCATTGTATTATACATTGTATTCATTGTATTATTGATATTGAATTACATATCTTAGTTTACAGTTGATGTAGGAATAAATAAATGAAGGAATAAATAAATAAATAAAACTGACGCAGCATAAGTCTCCCAGCACTCCCCCTCTCCGATATTGTTCTATTACTCATTTTCAGTAACACCGTCCCTATGCTCAGCTCACAGAACAATAGTGAAGACTGCGCGGGATGAAGGTTTTATAGCCCTGTCACATTATAGGGGATGGCTACCTGTGGATTGGTTGGCTGATCTCCCGGTCTTCTTACTTTCACTTGGTAACACTTGTAGCCACCATTTTAGGAAAAACTGATTCATTACTACAAAGCACGATACCACAAAGCCTGGGGAAATTCAAATTTGTGGCAAATCAAAGTTTTGCTAAACTTTGGACTAAATTCTGTTTCGAATGCTTTGCTTCACTCAACACTAAAAAAAAAGTGAAAAAGTCTGATAACTTTCTGAAGACGTTGTCTACATATACATGGTGACATCTTTCTACCCCTTCCTTATGACATCTGACCTTCCGAATGTTTTTACTGCCAATTCTTCCTTTTGAAATATTCCTTTTATCCCTTTGGTTTCATATTATCATTTTGTTTGTACCTGATGAAGGAATCAGTGAAATTCCCAAATGTACTGCATTTTTGAAGATTTGAATATAAAAGCATCTGAAGAGTATATCAGTGGCGATCCTCAACGAGACTACCGCAAGGGATCCTTGTTTTGCACCTGCTTCCATTAGTGGATGTGTCGGCGACAACCCACAGGACAACACACAGTGCAGAATTAAAGGCCAGGTGTGCTTCAGCTGTTGTTTAGCACAGACCATAAAATAGACAGACCAAGAATATGCAATGAAAACAACGCTCAAGGAGGGAGGTTAGCGTCAGTAAAACCTGTACATTTTTCAACAATTCTTAAGTTTTTAGGCAAGGCGACTATCTTGTTCAACTGACCAATCATGCCACTAGTAATGTAGTAATACAGCATTTAAATTTTCCAAAAATATGTCGATTGTATCTTTCAAAGTAGAATGAATGCTAGCATCTGTGTCTACAACCTCACTGCATTCATTTTCTACTGCCAAAGTAGCCTTGTTCAAAATAACATTACACTCTCATTAAAAAGCTGCCAGCATGTGCAGAATAGAATACACAGCCCTTAACCTCTCTCTATACAGCAATTATTCACCATGTATTTCTGCCCCCCACCTCCCACAGACATGTGTTATATGTTGCGTAGGGATTCGTGTATACGGTGCAGATTTGTGGTTTTGGTGCGTTTTTTTAATGCCGATTTTTCTGTGGTTTTTCTGTTTATGTAAGCAACTCCATTGACGTCTATGAGGAAAACCACTTTACAGAAGGTGCGGAATCACGTGAACAATTGACATGCTGTGGATTTTAAACATTGGTACAAATCTGCATCTAAAAAAAATCAGTGTACATAAGATTTGTCACATCTCATTCACTTTGCTGGCACTGTATTTCTCTGTGTTTTTTCTGAACAAAATCCGCTAATAGTTCCCACTCAATACTGGGTTTCTAACACTTACCCTTTGTGATGAAATTCCCATTTCATTTGTTAACTTTTTTTCCTAGCTCAAGTGAAATTGGCAAGACTCAGGGGCGTACCGTCAATATAGGCAGACCATGCCGTTGCTATGGGGCCCGCGAGCATGCGGGGCCCGGCTAGGCTGCACAGCCCCGCCCACTTTCAGACTTAAATACATGCTGCTTGTAATACTACAGAGATAAACACTGGCCCCTGTCCTCCTCCTGATTCCTCCCCTTCTTCGTGCCACAGCTGCCTAGTTCGCTGCTTGTTGGTCAGCTGACACCTTACCTCCGGTCTGCTTCTGTCGGTGTGAAGCGTCACAGTCCAGCACCTGAGCAAGGTGAGAGACCATCCATCTTCAGCGCAGCCTGCAGCTGACGTTCTAAGACCCTGTGACCTAAGAGCCTAGCTACTAGACAGTAGGTATGACTGACCCAGCCAGAAGAGGCAACCGTGATGGCACAAAACTCAGAAGCTGTTGCTGTTGGAGCTAGTGCCAATTCCACCATTTTAACCCTCTCACTGCTCTGCGTGAACATTACAAACATAATATACAATAAACATGTAGTAAAATGTAAAAACAAAAAACACTAAATACACTTTTCTTAATTAATTCTTCATCAATATCACCCCAATACGCAGCACCCCCACTAATCAGCTGTAATGTACTTTTTATTGGGAGGGGGGCCCAATTCCAAGTTTTGCTATGGGGCCCCATGATCTTCATGTACGCCACTGGCAAGACTGGTAGGACATTTAAACTGGGCGCTCTGGAAAATATAATGTTAAATATTCCAGACCGTGCAGACAGCTAAAAAATCCATTAGAATATTGTATTTTGCTATTTTCTTCCCGGAGAAAATAATTTAAAGGGCAAATGTCATCAGAAATGAATCTATTATTCATGTTAATTGTCATGTTTTTATGTTAAACATATTTTTTAAGAAGTTTGATGATTTTTATTTTCCATGTCAAAAAATCCTGGAATCTTGCAGTTTTCACACTAGCTGCTATGCCTCAAAATAGGCTGATACTTCCTGTTCTGCAGAAATAACTTTTCAGCATCTCATTATCATCTCAGGCAGGATTACAATGAAAGCTAACACCTAAAGAAAGATAGCGCAGGAGAACATGTTATGCATGCAAAGTTTCGAATCTAAAAGTTCCTATGGTCCATGTGGCTGACATAAAGCATATTAATGTATGACAAACAAGATGGCACCACCCCCCATAATCATGTACAGAAAAAATAATAAAAACTACAGTCATAAAATAAATATTGACTATAAAAATATATGTCTCAGTACCTGGTTTTAAGTAGTATAACAAACAGAGGTGATACACTTCCTTTAAAGAACCCCATGAACCCATGAAGGAATAACCAGACCTGCCAACTGGAACATCCAGAAGGCTCCTGGAAAAAGGGACAATCTCATCAACTCCTGGAAGAGTTTCCGGCTGCCACAGAAGCCTCCCAGAAAGTAGTGCCCAATGTAGGTTTACTGTGCAGGGACGCTGCATCATCAGGCTCACACATTCAGACTCATAGGGTGACACCATGGCCAAACAAAGAGGCATGGCCTACCAAAAAAATTTAAGAGGCATGCTACTCTCATAGCCACCACTGGTTCTCTTATAATCCACTTTTGGAAATTTGCCAAGCATGAGATTAACCCAGAAAACACTAACAATGGTTACTGTAGAGCACCTACACCAGCTGCACACTGCATTCACTATCCAGATGAAATGAATGTACATTTGGTACAGTAAGGAATGATTTTTTCCAGCAGGTCTAACCCTATTACCATTGCCAAAATCACTCTCAATTTTGTTGACCGGAAAGTAACTGTTCCCTGATGGTGGTGGCAGTGAAAACCCCTTAGCTAGGTGGTCCTAACAGTCAGTGCTCTTATTTTTTTACTAGACTGACTTATTATTATAGGTGCTCCTGTTCTAATACTTGCAACTAAAAATGATCTACAGACTCCAAATATTTTCATACATGATTCATTGTAAGTTATAAACAGTGACTCCAGGACAGATTGGGACAGCTTTCACATTCACCAGGCAACTGAGAACGTACGTTCTCAGCTCTAGCGCAGCTGGCACAAGGCAAGATCATCTGCTTTCAGTTTAGAAACAGTACGGGTAAATCAATAATTGCACTTTTATGGGTGTGCAATATTTACATCATTGAACATGGTCAACACTGCAGTACTTCCAAGAAAAGAACATTAAAATCAATATAAAATATGATCACATCCATGAACCAGTTCCATTCATCTGAGGTGGCAAGTAAATAGATTTCTGCATTCTCCATTTAGAGACTGGCAGACATTTTTGCACCAAATCTTCTGTTTAGGAATATACAAGTGCATCTCAATATATTAGAATATCATCAAAAAGTTTTTTTTTTCACATAAATTATATAGAGTGAAGTATACAGAGTGAACTTTTTCAAGTGTTTATTTATGTTAATGTTGATGATTATGGCTTACAGCCAAGGAAAACCCAACATTCATTATCTCAGAAAATTAGAATAATGAACCCAAAACTCCTGCAAAGGCTTCCTAAGCCTGTAAAAAGGTCCCTTAGGCCTCATTCACACGTCCGTATTTTTAACATCCTGGAAAACGGTCAGTTTTTTGCGGATCCGTTGTTCCGCAAAAAACTCAGTTTTTCCAGGACATCCGTTCCGTTTTTCCGTAAAAAACGGAAAGGATGTATCCATATGTCATCCGTTTTTTGCGGATCCGGAAGGATGAATAACATCTGTACCTTTTCTTTTTTTTCTCCCCTCCTGGAATGGAATCTGCAAATACGGATGACATGCGGATGCCTTTCCGCATGTCTTCCGCATTTTTTGCGGATCCATAGACTTTCATTGTGCTACGGACCGCAATTCGGGAGAAAAGTAGGACAGGAGGATTTCTTTATGTGGATAGTCGAAACGGACACACGGATGCGAAAACCACACGGTGTACTGTCCGCATTTTTTCGGGACCCATTGAAATGAATGGATCCGCATCCTATCCGCATAATTGTCTGCAATTGCGGAAAGGATGCAGACACATTATATGGACGTGTGAATGAGGGCTTAGTCTGGTTCAGAAGGCGACACAATCACGGGGAAGTCTGCTGACTTGACAGATGTCCAGAAGGCTGTCATTGACACACTCCACAAGGAGGGTAAGCCACAAAAGGTCATTGCTAAAGAAGCTGGCTGTTCACAGAGTGGTGTATCAAAGCATATTAATGGAAAGTTGAGTGGAAGGAAAAAGGGTGGTAGAAAAAGGTGCACAAGCAACAGGGAGAACCGCAGCCTTGATTGGATTGTTAAGAAAAGGCCTTTCCTAAATTTGGGGGAGATTCACAAAGAGTGAACTGCTGCTGGAGTCAGTGTGTCAAGAGCCACCACACACAGACGTATCCAGGACATGGGCTACAAGTGTCGCATTCCATGTGTCAAGCCACTCATGACCAATAGACAACGCCAGAAGCGTCTTACCTGGGCCAAGGAGAAAAAGAACTGGACTGTTGCTCAGTGGTCAAAGTTGTTGTTCTCAGATGAAAGTAAATTTTGCATTTCATTTGGAAATCAAGGTCCCAGAGTCTGGAGGAAGAGTGGAGAGGCACTCAATCCAAGCTGCTTGAGATCTACTGTGAAGTATCCACAAACAATCAGTGATGGTTTGGGGAGCCATGTCATCTGCTGGTGTAGGTCCACTGTGTTCAAGACCAAAGTCACTGCAGCCATCTACCAGGAAATTTTAGAGCACTTCATGCTTCCCTCTGCCGACAAGCTTTTTGGAGATGGAATTTTTATTTTCCAGCAGGACTTGGCACCTGTCCACACTGCCAAAAGTACCAATACCTGGTTAAATAACCACAGTATCACTGTGCTTGATTGGCCAGGAAACTTGCCTGACCTTAACCCCATAGAGAATCTATGGAGTATTGTCAAGAGGAAGATGAGAGACCCAACAATGCAGACGAGCTGAAGGCCGCTATCAAAGCAACCTGGGCTTCCATAACACCTCTGCAGTGCCACAGGCTGATCGCCTCAATGCCACGCCGCATTGATGCAGTCATTCATGCAAAAGGAGCCCCAACCAAGTATTGAGTGCATTTACTGTACATACTTTTCATTTGACCAACATTTCTTTGTTTAAAATTTTTTTTACAGTTGGTCTAATATCATCATAATCATCAACATTTACAGAAATAAACACCTGAAAAAGTTTGCTCTGTTTGTAATGACTCTATATAATGTATGTGTTTCACTTTTCGAATTGAATTACTGGAAAAAAAAAACTTTTTGATGATATTCTAATTTATTGAGATGCACTTGTACCCTAAGGCCACCTGCACACGTTGCAGAATATGTGTGTTTTTTCCTGTGTGGATTCACGTGCAGAAAAACTGCAGCATATTACAGTACAAGCAAAGTGTATGAGGTTACACAAATCTCATGGACACTTTGCAGATTGTTTTTAGGTGGAAATTGGCCTGTATCGCTGATTTCCAAATCCGCAGCATGTCAATTATCTTTGCGGTTTTAGCTGCAGATTTCACCCTTTTCAATGGAAAGGTGTGATCTGCTGCAAAACTGCATCAAATCTGTACCAAAATATTAGAAATTGCTGATTTTGGTGTGGATATGCTGCAGAAATGCACATAAATGGGCACTGAAATTAGTGTGAGTCTTATGTGTGTACAGCCACACGGTTTCTGCATGCGGTTGTGGAAACGAACATCAGGAGTGGATCATAAAAGGACAGAAGGTATGAAGGACACTCCTGGTTTTGGCTTCCAAAACTGCATGCAGAAACCTGACTGTGTGGCCGTACCCTAATTTCAGAGAAAATTCAATTCGCTGGGAAGCCAAATCTCCTTGTGCTTCGTGGTAATTAATCGATTTTTCCTGAATGATGGTTAAAAAAAAATCATACTTACCAGCATTTTGATTGAAGATCCCATGTGAAATCCAGAGCGTGGTGACGCATGACGGCACCACACCGGTCGACGTGATGATGGGCCACACATGTTTTTGCGCTGGAGTTAAGTATGATTTTAATTTTTTTATTTTACACTGTAGTACACTGTCATTGCTCCCACTACTTACAAAGAAATGCACAATTTTGTAAAATACAGAGAAGCAGCTGAATTGAATTTTCCAATACTTCGCTCACAGGATCGCTAGACAGGATCAGCCAAAGTTCATGGAAAGTTTTACTTTTTTCTATTTTCAACATAAACAGTCCTTACCTTTCACAGTCTAGTAAAATAGTGAAGGGAATCGAAATCCCCAAGCTAACCTCTCCAGATCCACTTTGCAATGCAAAAGTTGTTTTTAATACAAGGTGAGCACACAGCACAGAAACTGCAGAGTGCACACACGTTCAGAACCATGATACGCGGCAGGTGCACAGAAATAGCAGCCACTGGGTAGGAAAGCATACTACATTACAAAACAAACTCCAGCATGTAGAGCCTCTTATGCAAAGAATTTTTTTGTGGTCAGTCACACAAATGACTGCAGTTCCAAACCTGCAGCGTAGGGTCCTTGATACCACTTTGTACAGCCCCCACCATCTTATCACAGATATACTTTCCTGAGTCTGGTGGCTGCTTACCTGTATTGTCAGAGAGATGAGAAGCATTTTGGTTTTGGAGCTGGGATAGTACAGTAATGATCCAATCCATTCTAATTAATTGAATTACTTCAAAATTAGCCTCTTGGAGCATTGAGGGGCTAGTCTCTCTGCTAAAGGGACTCCCCCCTCCCTCTTCCAGGTGTACCCACATGTCAGCTGCGTATGGCAGTCAGTATCTGATCTGCTCAGGTAGCAGCAGGAGATCCCCTGTGGTTGCGCTGATACTCAAAGCAATGGCACAGGTGAGAGATTGATAATGCCAGACAGATGTCTGTCCCTGTCAGCCAAGGGAAGGAGTCTTTTGAGCAGTGGGGCCAGTCCCTTGCTGCTCCAGAAGGCAGATTTTGAATGAACTTGCTCCTCTAACTAGTAGAGAAGGTGGAGAGGTGGTCATATGTGACTGTGGTTATCTTCATTGTAGTTTATGAGAAGCACAAACTACAATGAAAAGAGCCTAATGTATGCAAGGCCTCCCTCCTTCTAGAGTTCCCAATTGGTGGGAGTCCTGTAAGTTGAACTGGCACCTATCACACATTTATGGCATACATTTAGATATGTGATACCAATTTAAGTTTTGTTGTGGCCCTTGGGGGGGGGGGGGTCGTCTGACAATGTGGCTTTAAAGGAAATCTCTCAACAGGTTTGTGCTGCCCTATGTGATCAACTTGTGATATACTGTAGATATGTCTGTGATTTATTTTTGGAAGATGGTACTTGAGCAGGTCTTTGTGATTGTAATTATCATTTTATACAGTAGCTCACACTAAATGCTGGTACTGGGTTTATATCAGTATGCTGAGCAACGGAAATTTTACACATAATCTTTATGATTTATAATGGTTTCCAATTTGTCTGAAAATTTTAACAAATTTGATTTTTTGATACACTGTTCAAAAAAAAAAGAAAAGTTCAGGTTGGCAGCACTGATAGGGAGAACACTGTCAACCAGTGGCAGGTGAGCGGCTCATGAATACAGAGGGCTCCTGATACCAGTGGCAGGTGAGCGGCTCATGAATACAGAGGGCTCCTGATCTTGTGCATATCGTTGAGAAAACTCCTGACAACCCACAGTACTTGGCTTGAACTCAACCTGTTAAACTGTGATTTTATGAAAGCCATGCCTTATTGACTAGTAAGTGAAATACTACTGAAATCAAGGTAAATGATACAGCAGCATAAAACTGATGGAAGGTTCCCTTTATGGAAAAACTTAGAGCAAACAGTTAGTAGTGGTCAGGAGGAGAAAGGTATGTACATAAACTGATACTGACACAAAAAGCGCTGCTTCCCCATCTCTCCCAGTCATTCAGACAGCTCTCCGCACTGCACTGTACTACAAAATAAAAAGAGTGATAAAATAGACATGGCTACTAGACATAAACAAATAGATCAGTGGCGTAGCTAGAACTGACTGGGCCCCACAGCAAATTTTTGTATGGCCCCCCTCCCCCCAATGACCATCCTGGCATCGCATTTGTGCATATGTAACAGTGGGTTCACATCACATTTTTCCTATCCGTTTGATATTGATAAAAAAGCTACCATATACAAATGTGCAGCACACCACGTTTTTGCATCCTGCAGAGTCCAGTACAAAAAATGCATATGTTAACGGAACTGTATGGTGAATGGACACCACCGTATGGATGGGTCTGAGGCATCTCTTAAGGTATACATTTTTTGTATACATTAAACAGATGGGAAAAATGTGATGTGAACCCCGCCTTAGTGCCAGAATAAGCAGCAGTACACAGCGGAGCAGAGAGGCCGCCATGTACCGACAGAGCACAGCCTGGTCCTGGTGGTCAGGGGTGAGGACTGTGTTTCCCAAGGATCATTTAGTTATTGGGAAATACAGGGCACAGTGTAATATACTGGGATCGATATACTATAAAGATATTAGCCCTACCCTGGAATCATAAGACAATTAGGGGGTAATTTATTAAAACAGAAATATACCTATATGAAGCATATTTCTGACACAGATTATGGAGCACAGGTCCTTTGCACCACAATCTGCAACTTTTCCCCATTCATGCCAGGTGTAAAAAAGGTGGAGTGGGCAAGGAAGGGGATATAGTTATTGCCATACTGTTATTGGATAACACCATCATACACTGACTGGATACTTCCATACAGTGACCGGATAACACCACCATACAGTGACTGGAAAACACCGCCATAAAGTGATTGCATAACACCACCATACAGTCACTAGATACCTCCATACAGTGACTGGATAACATGGCCATACAGTCACCAGATAACACAGCCATACAGTCACCGGATAACACTGGCATACAGTGATTGCATAACACCACCTTATGGTCACCGAATAGTACCACCATACAGTCACCGGATACCTCCATACAGTTACTGGATAACACCGCCATACAGTCACCAGATAACACCGCCATACAGTCACCGTATAACACTGGCATACACCATATGGTCACCGGATAGCACCACCATACAGTTACCGGGTAACGCCTCCACACAGTCACCGAATAGCACCGTCATACAGGGATTGGCTAACGCCGCCATACACTAGATAACGCCTCCATACAGTGACCGGATAGCACTGTCATACAGGGACTGGCTAACGCTGCCATACACTAGATAACACCTCCATACAGTGACCGAATAAAAGGGTATAATAGGGCAGAGTACACAGAATGACTAGAAGCACAGTACAGGGTATGGTAAGAGGGCACAATGCAGGGTATAAGGGAGCACAGTACGGGGTGGGGGGCACAGTCACATGACCCTGAGACATTAGAAGGACACCACCATAATGAGAGGCAGAGTGGGGGAGACAAGGGCCCGGGGCCCTGGATGGACAGGAGAGGTGGACATAGCAAGTAGGTGGAAGGGGCTCTGAGGGGGATTCATACAAGAAGTATGGGCTGGAGGTCTGTGCAGGGCAGCAATAGGAGATAGGAGGGTGGAACAGGAGCTCTGGATAAATGAGGGAGGACAGGAGACAGCAGAGGCTCCATGAGGATGAGATAAGAGAAGGAAAGGATATGGGGGGGGGCAGATGTCATGGAGGCAGACTGCTTTATGAGGCAGTCAAACAACTGAATAGCATGAAGCTGCTGGTATACTACAGCCCCCAGCAGCAGCTTGAAGAGTTCCCTGAGATCCCCCCTCCTGACCCACAGAGCAGACTCACTCACAGACTCTCCACACACTTCTGCTCCAGCCCTGCGTCTCTCTCCTTCTCCAGCAGCACGTCCTGTGTAGAGGGGGCGTGTCTAAAGCTGTAAGCCATGTCCTGCTCTGCTGGAGTGGAGAGGGGGCGTGTCTGAAGCTCCGCAGCACAGGAGCTTGTAAGAAAGATATCAGCAGCCGGCCTCTGTATGCTGTATCCTGCTACTGCTCCCGGACCCCTTCTGCCCTCGGCCCCGAAGCAGTGGCTTCCCCTGCTTCCCCTGTAGCTACGCCACTGAAATAGATTCTAAAGTTTGGAAATTTGGCTACAATTTTCTAAACATTTCTGATTCTAATGAACCTGAATTTTGTGTGATGAGAGAGACAGAGAGAGAGAGATGGAGACAAAGAGAGAGGGAGAGAAAATTTGCCAGGCAATCTGAGCACTTATTTGGGTCAAATTTATTCAAACTCCAATCAAATCATCCGGCTGATTCGGTGTAATCGGACCTCAACCTAATTTTAAAGGGAATCTGTCACCAGGATAATCGCTGTTGAAGTAAAGCCTTGGCCTAATAGCACTTAGTACCTTATTTCCAGATGTGCCTTTGTTTCATCAATAGATGTTTTCTATCCTCTGAAGATCCAGTTTATTTGGTATGCAAATGAGCCAGTAAGGTGCCCAGAGGGGCGTCACTCTTGCAGGAAGGAGCCCAGGCATCCGTCCTACATCACATTCAAGCCATAACCCCACCCCCTTTTTTCTGCTCCCAGCATGAGGGCGGGCTTAGGCACTAGCAGGAGACGTGCCTGGGCTCTTTCCTGCAAGAGTGACGCCCCTCCGGGCACCTTACTGGCTCATTTGCATACCAAATAAACTGGATTTTCAGAGGATAGAAAACATCTATTGCTGAAACAAAGGCACATCTGGAAATAAGGTACTAAGTGCTATTAGGCTTAGGCTACTTTCACACTAGCGTTTTAAAATTCCGGTATTGAGTTCCGTCATAGGGGCTCAATACCGGAATAAAACGCTTCAGTTTTGTCCCCATTCATTGTCAATGGGGACAAAACTGAACTGAAGACAACGGAATGCTCCTGAAAGCATTCCGTTCCGTCTTCAGACCGGAGAACAAACCGCAGCATGCTGCGGTTTGCTCTCCGGTCCAGGCATCCGCACCAAGACGGATCCGGAATGACCCCCAATGCAAGTCAATGGGGGTGGATCCGTCTGGTGTGACCATAATGGTAACCGGATCCGCCCTCCATTGACTTTCAATGGAGTCCATTACGGATCCGGGTACACATAGACACATACAGACATAAACATACACACACATAAAGACATACAAACACACATACATACTTACATGCTCCCCGGCAGGTCTTCGGAGCGTCAGGACGGCTCACACAGGTCACGATTCCCCACAGCGCCCTCTGCTGGGCGCCTGGTGGAATCGTCATCTGACGATTCCACCAGGCGCCCAGCAGAGGGCGCTGTGGGGAATCGTGACCTGTGTGAGCCGTCCTGACGCTCCGAAGACCTGCCGGGGAGCATGTAAGTATGTATGTGTGTTTGTATGTCTATATGTGTGTGTATGTTTATGTGTATGTATATGTATGTACTGTGTGACATGTGTGGGGCCGGAGCGCGGTTCCGGCTCCACACATGTCACTGCGGCAGGCCTGATCCGGCAGCACCCTTCACCTGCCGGATCAGGCCTGCCGCCAGTGTGAAAGTAGCCTAAGGCTTTACTTCAATAGCCATTATCTTGGTGACAGATTTCCTTTAAGAATTTCGCTCATCTCTAATGGCTATTCAGCTCAGAATAAGACACATTCATATTTAAAAATATAAGTACATTTCACAAGCCTTAAAGAGTTTGTATCATCTCAGACAATGGGGGAATATTGCTAGAGTATGCCCCCATTGTCTTATAGGTGCAGGTCCCAGAGGTGGAAATATGCCCCCATTGTCTGAGATAATATAACCACTTTAGGAACATGGGCTGTATCAAGTAATTTAATCTTGCAGCAGCAGGGGCTCATGCAAGCAAGTTTACTGCAATTCTGTATAACCTCTCAATTGTATATCCCAGGAGTGATAATACCGTACTACATCCCTAGACTTCTATCTATGTGTGTACCTCTAATTTCATACTCCCAGTTGCACAAAGCTGAAAAATGGCTCCTATAAATTTCTAGAGGACCCTACTGTACAGAGGCATACAGAGATTTTTGGGGACAGACAATAATTATGGAGCCATTCTCCCCTACAAGACATGCTTGCAGGAAAGAGTTAAAAAATCCTCTAACACAGCGTTGTAATGAGCAATACACAGTGGTAAGCAGAGTGCCTATGTCACTGTAGCTCACAAGTGCAAGGACGTCATGTGTCTCTGTATAGCCTCAATGCATATGGCTTTTGGGTGAATTTCCCTTTAAAGCTGGCCACAGAAGGAAAAGTTTTGCACTTTTTGTCATTTTTTTGTTTCTTTTTGGGAAATGGGTCATTTGTTTTGAATATATATATATATATATATATATATATATATATATATATATATAATTAAAGGGGTTCTGCAGTTTTTAAAACTGATGATCTATCCCCTGGATAGATCATCAGCATCTGATTGGCGGGGGTCCGACACCCAGGACCCCTGCCGATCAGCTGTTTGAGGAGGCAGTGGCGCTGCAGGAGCGCCGCGGCCTTCTCTGTGCTTACCGCAGGCCCAGTGACGTCACGACTACTATCACTGGCCTGGGCGCGGTTAAGCTCCATTCATGTGAACAGAGCTTAGCCCCGCCCAGGCCAGTGATACTAGTCGTGACGTCACTGGGCCTGCGGTAAACACAGAGAAGGCCGCGGCGCTCCTGCCCCGGGTGTCGGACCCCCGCCGATCAGATGCTGATGATCTATCCAGAGGATAGATCATCAGTTTTTAAAAACTGTAGAAACCCTTTAATGTCCACTGTATGTAAGGCATAACAGATTCGCTGCATTAATGACATCGGTCTCCCTGCATCTTGGAAAATATAGCCATAGATATCTGTTCTTTCTGCCGTGTGTACATGGTCACCTGTGGTCTGCTGGGCAAAGCAGGCAGCGAAATACATATTCAGATAAGAGTCACTCATGCTGCAACATTATGATGATTCTTTCTATATGCAACATATTCATTATTCTAATTAGAGTTTTAATTACAAGGAAACTACCATATGAGATTTTTATCTACACGATGTTCCCATAGGAATAGTGGACTGTGAAAGCACTGTCATCTGAATAGGGATGCAGGCACACTAGACTAGAATTACATATCTCCTCATGGGACTACAGAGTTGCAAAGATCTTTATTTTGAGTAATATTTATATCCTGTTATCTTTGAAAAAAAAGAGATTTCCATATTATCTGACTTTAATAGATTCTTGTAAATGGGTCATACGGACATTACCAGATGCTCAGGCTGTCCTGATGGTGTCTGTTTTTTGATATGCAACTCCTGACATGATATCACGCTTGAGCAAACAGGTTGAAACCTACAACTACAAAGTAAGGGGTGCCAAGCTGCAGTGCACTGACTGAATAGGTATGTACAGTACATGATGCAGTATTATGGGGCACTGACCACTGTTCGTCATTATCAGTGTAATGTAAGATGCTACTGTAGGTCGGCAATGTGTAGATCCTTATGAATTGAACTTGGTGCACCCGTATCTTTATGGTCACAGTATATTGTTTATCTATTTTTTTCTTAACAACATATGTATGTTTTAAATTTTGCAAACATCATGGCAGTATCTGTCCACTGTAGCTATTTATCTGACCCCTTTATAACACTCCCTGAGCACTCTATATTAATCACTCATAATCAGAAAGTGTATAACATTTTTTGGACATTGTATGATGCTGTCATGAATCATTTTATGTAATCAATACTAATTATCTAGAAATAAATATATGTATCTATTTTGCTCGCTTATATTGTGCTGACATATTTAGTCATTTTCACCACTTGCAGTCCCCAGTGGAGCTCCCATCTACGTTCCCTATCAGAGTTTCTTTGGAGTGTGGGAAGAAACCAGAGTACCCACAGTAAGGGAACATGAGGAACACAGCTAGTGAGTCAGAGACTATCACTGGCACTGGTGTATGGCCAGGAAGGGGTTTAAATAGAGCACTGAGACCCTGGATCAGAACCTGATAGATCCATGACTCGGTGCTCCATTAGTCAGAAACGCTAGCATACAGTAATAGAACTGCTGAGCAATCAGCCCACTGCTAATCTCCCTCAGCCCATGCCCACTGTGGGGAGAAACAGAGCATTGCACCCTGTTGATAAAGATGCTGGCATGTCACCCAGGGAGCGTGGCTCAGCAGCACGTCTCTCCTGGTGTCAGGGTTGCCAACCAAAGTTTTTCTTTTTTCTGGACAACTTATCCCAAAATCACGGACAGCCAACATTTTTTATGGACAAATTGGAAAACCATAATGAATGATTAAAATTAGAAGTAATGCATGTCTATAGCTCAATATACTGATAAGAACTCATTACCAGCATTTACTGTGAGCTCTAAAATAATGATAATTACCACCAAAATAATTTAGTCAAGTACCAGCAGCATCAAAAAAATCATGGACACATCAATTTTTTTTCATGGACACAGGAAAAAAAGTCTATTCTAATACTAAAAAGTATTTTTACGGACTGTCCAGAAATTTCTGGACAGTTGGCAACCCTTCCTGGCGTGGCCATGCCGAGGCTGAGGGTTGTGCCTCTGAGCCTGAACAGGTACGTTTCTTACATGTGTTTTGCAGGTGTGCTCCATTCTTTGTACATGTATAATTTGATCCTTTGTTTAAACTCAAGGGACATAACCTGCAGCTTGTCTTACCTCACAAAGTGTCCCCAGAAATGATAATTAGGCCGCTGTCATTAACTGATGAAGGTGACAGGTTCTTTATAAGTCTAGATTAGTTGGGTGCAACAGTCCGTACATGATGCCAGTGCCTAAGTTTATCATGCAATGGCATTTAAGTCGTCACAAAGTGGCTTCTTCTTCTCTTTGCAATCCTCTTGGGAAAGCAGATATTTTTGCTACAACAGTCAGTATATATTCATGAGCTCTTTTCAATGGAAATTGTTAATGACTGAGCTTAAGACACATTTTCCCTGGCCTGCTGACCTGAATTCAGTGCTTGCTTGAATGTATCTTAATGCATAGAAGAAGCTTCAAGCTTAGAAAAATGACCTGTAAAGATGCAAAGTCTTTGCAATGAAAGCTCAAATTACCAAACCAATATGCACAGTATACAGATGTGTCACCTTTGCTTGAATTTGGTTAAGAACCCACAATTCCTCATTAAAAATATTCAGTAGAATACATGCTAGCAAAACCCTTAGGCCCCTTTCACACAAGCAAGTTTTCTGCGCGGGTGCAATGAGTGACGTACACACATCCGCACCCGCACTGAATCCTGACCCATTCATTTCAATGGGTCTGTGTACATGAGTGTTTTTTTTTCACGAGTATCTCGCCATGCTCGAGGAAATGGCAACTTACGCATCGTGCATTTTTGGCGCCTAAAAACTCAGCCAATCACAAGCCAGGAGACTCTGCGGTACAACCAGCATCACGTGGGGCCCTTACATGTCGATAGCAGGGGTTGGCTGGCCTGATCAGGTGACCCTGGAATATACTACTGACTGGCCGCGGTGCTCGGCTCAGATGCTGTCTGGATGTCGTTAGGGACAAAGCTGCTGCGTTTCAGGGAGAGTGTTAGGGCCTGCATTTAGTTCTCTGTTAGGCAGGAATCACCCACAAAGAATCCAACAGCCCTTCTAAGGGCTACAATACATTTTTTTTGTCTCCTGGCTTAGCTGGCTGGCTGAAACTAGTAGTGCAGCTATCGCCATATATAACCCCCTTTTTTTTAATGTTATATCTCAGTGATACAAATCCATTTCACACAGCAGTGTGGAACCATTCTGTGTGTCACAGTTCAGTACACTCACTCCAATCCGTATTTTCTGTCCAGGTGACACTTTCTGTACGTCACTTAATACAACCAAGTCTTTTGCTGCCTGTCACGTATATAGCTTGATTCCAAAAATCTCTGTGCGACATTTGTCTGGGTCGCAGTCAAAATAGCCACCGTCAGCAGTGTGTCAGTTAGCTCTACGATAGTTTCTGCACGTCACGTTCCAAAAAAAACAAAACTACAAAAAAAAAAATATATAAAAAAATAGTTTTTTAGTTGTTTTAGCTCAGTGATACAAATCCATTTCACACAGATGCGTGGAACCATTCTGTGTGTCACAGTTCAGTACACTCACTCCAATCCGTATTTTCTGTCCAGGTGAGACTTTCTGTACGTCACTTAATACAACCAAGTCTTTTGCTGCCTGTCACGTATATAGCTTGATTCCAAAAATCTCTGTGCGACATTTGTCTGGGTCGCAGTCAAAATAGCCACCGTCAGTAGGGTGTCAGTTAGCTCTATGATAGTTTCTGCACGTCACGTTCCCAAAAAAACAAAACTCCAAAAAAAAATATATAAAAAAAATAGTTTTTTAGTTGTTTTAGCTCAGTGATACAAATCCATTTCACACAGCTGCGTGGAACCATTATGTGTGTCACAGTTCAGTACACTCACTCCAATCCGTATTTTCTGTCCAGGTGACACTTTCTGTACGTCACTTAATACAACCAAGTCTTTTGCTGCCTGTCACGTATAAAGCTTGATTCCAAAAATCTCTGTGCGACATTTGTCTGGGTCGCAGTCAAAATAGCCACCGTCAGCAGTGTGTCAGTTAGCTCGACGATAGTTTCTGCACGTCATGTTCCAAAAAAAACAAAACTACAAAAAATAAATATATATAAAAAAAATAGTTTTTTAGTTGTTTTAGCTCAGTGATACAAATCCATTTCACACAGCTGCGTGGAACCATTCTGTGTGTCACAGTTCAGTACACTCACTCCAATCCGTATTTTCTGTCCAGGTGACACTTTCTATACGTCACTTAATTAAACCAGACTGAACAAGTTTGTGGGTTTCAGTACACCAGGCCCATTTATTTTTTATTTTTTATATAATACACTTATATACAGAAAATGTTGAACCCCAGGGCTAAGGGTCGAGGACGAGGGCGTGGGCGTGGGCATTCAATTACTGCAGGGGGCAGAGGCCGTGGTCCTGGGCAGGGTGAGACAGTACCTGCTGATGAGGGAGCAGGGGAACGCCGCAGAGCTCCCTAGCTTCATGTCTCAACTTACAGGGACACGTGGTAGAGGACTGTTGAAACCACAACAGTGCGAACAGCTGATGTCGTGGATTGCGGACAATGCTTCAAGTAATTTGTCCACCAGTCAGTCTTCCACGCAGTCCACCCACGTTACCCAAGGGAGCACTCCTCTGGCTCCTCCACCTCAACCTCCTTCCCCCCAGTCTGCCCCCTCCCAGGAAAATTTGGAATGCGATCCGGCATACTCTCAGGAACTGTTTTCTGGACCCTTCCCAGAGTCACAAACCACTTCTCAGGTTGCTGCTGACCTCGTTCCCGATGCCCAAGTTTTCCAACTGTCGCAGTCTGTGGGTGATGATGATGATGACAATGTTGAGTTAGTGGAAGAAGTTTGTAAAGAGGTGTCGGACGATGAGGAGACACGGTTGTCAGACAGTGGTGAAGTTGTTGTCAGGGCAGGAAGTCCGAGGGGGGAGCAGACTGAGGAATCAGAGGATGACGAGGTGACTGACCCAAGCTGGGTTGATAAGCCGAGTGAAGACAGTGCTTCTGAGGCGGAGGCAAGTGCTGCACCAGAACAGGTTGTAAGAGGCAGTGGTGTGGCCAGAGGGAGAAGCAGGGCCAGAGCTGGTGCATCAGCAGCAACTGTTTCACGTAGTGAAGCTCCCGTGGCGAGGCCTAGATGTTCGTAAGTCTGGAGGTTCTTTAAAGAAAGTGAGGATGACCGACGGACTGTGGTGTGCAACCTGTGCCACACCAGGATCAGCAGGGGTGCCACCACTACTAGCCTAACCACCACCAGCATGCGCAGGCATATGAGTGCTAAACACCCCACTCAATGGAACCAAGGCCGTTCACCACCTCCTGCGGGTCACACCACTGCTCCTTCCCCTGTGTCACTCGCTGCCTCTGCTAGTCAACCCCCTGCCCAGGACCCCAGCACAAGCGCCTCCCGTCGAAAAACCACACCTTCGCCTCCACGATCCTTCACAGTGTCCACCAATGTGTCCCAGCGCAGCGTTCAGCTGTCTTTACAGCAGACGCTGGAGCACAAGAGGAAATACAGTTCCACCCACCCACATGCCCAAGCCCTCAACATCCACATCTCCAAATTGCTAAGCCTGGAGATGCTGCCCTATAGGCTGGTAGAGACCGAGGCCTTTCGCAATCTCATGGCGGTGGCTGCCCCTCGGTATTCGGTCCCCAGCCGCCACTATTTTTCCCGATGTGCCATCCCAGCCCTACACCAGCACGTGTCAGAGAACATCCTCCGTGCCCTGACCAACGCTGTTTCTGAGAAGGTCCACCTAACCATGGACACGTGGACAAGTGCTGCCGGGCAGGGACACTACATCTCACTGACGGCACATTGGGTTAACTTGGTGGAGGCTGGGACCGAGACTGACCCTGGGGCCGCTCATGTACTGCCCACACCGAGGATTGCGGGGCCTACCTCGGTCATGGTCTGTCAGACGTACTATGCCTCCTCCTCTGACCCCTCCTCCTCCTCCACCTCCTCCTCCGAATTACCATCCGTGGGCACGGCGCCTTCAGTCGGTAGCTCTAGGCGCAGCAGCAGTGCCGTGGGTAAGCGCCAGCAGGCGGTGCTCAAACTGCTGAGCTTAGGTGACAAAAGGCACACCGCCCAAGAGCTGTTACAGGGCATCATGGCGCAGACCGATGTGTGGCTGGCACCGCTGAACCTCAAGCCAGGCATGGTTGTGTGTGACAACAGGCGTAACCTGGTGGCGGCTCTGCAACTCGGCAGACTGACACATGTGCCATGCCTGGCCCACGTATTCAATCTAATAGTTCAGCGGTTCCTCAAGACATACCCCAATCTGTCTGATTTGCTCACCAAGGTGCGCCGCATCTGTGCGCATTTCCGCAAGTCGACCACAGATACTGCCACTCTCAGGGCAGCGCAGCGCCGCCTACAACTGCCCGCTCACCGACTGTTGTGCGACGTGCCCACGAGATAGAATTCAACATTAAACATGTTATCCAGAGTTTACCAGCAGCCCAGAGCGATTGTAGACTGCCAGATGTCAACTTCCACCAGAACTGGTAGTCAGGTCAGTCAGATTCCTCAAGTCTACAATGAGGAGTGGACGTGGATGTCTGATATCTGCCAGGTGTTGAGCAACTTTGAGGAGTCAACACAGATGGTCAGCGGCGATGCCGCCATTATCAGCCTCACCATCCCGCTGCTTTGTCTGTTGAAAAACTCACTGCTCAGCATCAAGTCGGATGCTTTGCGCTTGTCACAAGAGACGGTGGAGGAAGATACGTCGCTTGATAGCCAGAGCACCCTCCGGTCTGTTTCTCAGCGCGTATCGGAGGAGGGGGATGAGGAGGAAGAGGAGGAGAATGTCGGCGAGACAGAAGAGGGTACCAGTGCTCAGTCCTTAACTCTTGAGCGTGTATGGGCTGAAGAGGAGGACTTGGAGGAGGAGGAAGAAATGGAGAGTCAGGCCAGTGAGGAGAGGGAATTCTTGCGTGTTGGGACTCTGGCGCACATGGCAGACTTCATGTTAAGCTGCCTATCCCGTGACCCTCGCGTTAGAAGCATTTTTTCAAACACCGATTACTGGGTGTTCACTCTCCTGGACCCACGGTACAAGCAGAACCTTTCCACTCTCATCCCTGCAGAGGAAAGGAGTATGAGAGTGAATAGATATCAACAGTAAGACACTGTCACCTGTCCCCAGTCTAGGCAGAGTAGGGGGGAGCTGTACAGAAAGATGGTGAGGGAGTACCTAGCTGACCATACCAAAGTCCGTAGCGATCACTCTGCTCCATACAACTACTGGGTTTCAAAGCTGGACACGTGGCCTGAACTGGCGCTGTACGCCTTGGAGGTGCTGGCCTGCCCTGCTGCTAGCGTGCTGTCAGAGCGGGTATTCAGTGCAGCTGGTGGCGTCATCACCGGTAAGCGTACACGACTGTCAACTGACAGCGCTCACAGGCTGACGCTTATTAAAATGAACAAAGCCTGGATTTCACCGGAATTCAAATCTCCTCCGGGGGAAAGCAGCTAAAGATTAACATTACTTATGTATCCGATTCCTCTTCTCTACTCCTCCTACTCCTCCTCCTCCTCCTCCATATCGTCTTTGCCTAACGCTGACCAAAAAAACGCCATTTTTCAGAGGTCCAACTGGCACTCTTTTACCACAATTTTTCCGGAGGTCCACCTACAGGCCCTCTCTCCAAACAATTTTTCTGGAGGTCCACCTACAGGCCCTCTCTCCAAACAATTTTTCCAGAGGTCCACCTACAGGCCCTCTCTCCAGTTCCAGTTTCCAGTTTTATTTGCGCAAACTGCGTAATTTTTTTTTTGGGATAGGTGTGAAAAATAATATTACCTGCGTATCTATATTGCCCAACATTGGATACGGTAGCAACAAGAAGACCAAACACATGCTGCCCACAGGGTTCCGCAAATTCCTGGTCCACAATGTCAAGGAGCTCGAGGTTCTGTTGATGAGCAACAAGTCCTTCTGTGCAGAAATCGCCCACAACGTATCCTCAAAGAACCGAAAGACCATTGTGAAGAGAGCGGCACAGCTCGCCATCAAAGTGACGAACCCCAACGCCAGACTGCGCAGCGAAGGGAACGAATAAATATCTCTGTGGTTATTTGTGCTAAATAAAAGTTAAATAAACACAAAAAAAAATGATCTGTTCCTGTGCCTGATCCACCCAAGTTGAATCTGTCCCATCATGAGAAAGTCCCCCCAAGGAGTCCCCACTGTAACTTGCTTCCCATACAACTACCTCACCCCCCGACACCTGTGTCTCGCCATTGTCCACCACCTCCTCAGACAACACTGGTAAATCCCCACTGTCAGCACACAGAGACTGCAAAAGGTCTTGCGAATTGGAGCAGAGAATGTTCTGGGGTAGCACATCAGAGAAGGGTGACTACAGGGCTCCAGGGAGTACGTGACCACATGCAATCTCCATCCAAAAAGTCATACTGAGGCTCACCACCATGCTTTACACTGCAATCTTATTACTGAGGCTCACCACCACGCTTTACACTGCAATCTTATTGAAAGACAGACAATCAGGGGTTCACCGCTAGGTTGTCAGGCAGCATTTTTAAGTGGGTCACCATTACCGTGTCCCTGAAAATTGCCTTGGGGTCATCGCCAGACTATTTTTATGAAAGGCCATGGGGTTCTATACACACAGTGCTGACGGAAGCCCATCAGCCTTTCTAAACACAATTGAATCTGTCCCATCATGAGAAAGTCCCCCCAAGGAGTCCCCACTGTAACTTGCTTCCCATACAACTACCTCACCCCCCGACACCTGTGTCTCGCCATTGTCCACCACCTCCTCAGACAACACTGGTAAATCCCCACTGTCAGCACACGGAGACAGCAAAAGGTCTTGCGAATTGGGGCAGAGAATGTTCTGGGGTAGCACATCAGAGAAGGGGTGACTATGGGGTTCCAGGGAGTACGTGACCATATGCAATCTCCATCTAAACAGTTATACTGAGGCTCACCACCATGCTTTACACTGCAATCTTATTACTGAGGCTCACCACCATGCTTTACACTGCAATCTTATTGACAGACAGACAATCAGGGGTTCACCGCCAGGTTGTCAGGCAGCATTTTTAAGTGGGTCACCATTACCGTGTCCCTTAAAATTGCCTTGGGGTCATCCCCAGACTATTGGCCAGATTTAGAAAAAATGGTGCAATTAGGGAGCCTCAGAGGCATCCCTACATGCTGCCCCTGCTGTTTCCTGTCCATTTCCGTGGTTTTTCCATCATTTTCTGAGGTTTCCAGGTTTTCACCCAGCCTTCCCTAGGCAGAGCCCCGGTCCCCTGCAAAAAATGCTTGAGTCTCCCATTGACTTCAATGGGGTTCGTTATTCGAAACGAGCACCCGAGCATCGGGAAAAGTTCGACTCGAATAACGAGCACCCGAGCATTTTAGTGCTCGCTCAACTCTAATCTGGACCTAACCGTGAACACATCTGGCCATAGGCCTCTTTCACACGAGCGTGACAGATTAGGTCCGGATGCGTTCAGGAAAATTCCCACCGTTTTGCAAGTAAGTTCAGTCAGTTTTGTCTCTGATTGCGTTCAGTTTTTTCCGCATGGGTGCAATGCGTTTTTCACTCGCGTGATAAAAAACTGAAGGTTTACAAACAACATCTCTTAGCAACCATCAGTGAAAAACGCACTGCATCCGCACTTGCTTCAGGATGCAATGCGTTTTTCACTGAAGCCCCATTCATTTCTATGGGACCAGGGCTGCATGAAACATAGAACATGCAGAACTGATGCGTGAAATAAAATGCTCATGTACTCAGATCCATTGAAATGAATGGGTCAGGATTCAGTGCAGGTGCTATGCGTTCACGTCGCGCATTGCACCCGCGCGGAAAACTCGCTCGTGTGAAAGAGGCCTTAAAGGGATGCAAACCACTGGGTAGCCACACAAAGACAGATATAGCAGCATAGGCATCTAGTGACAAAATACTATGAAATTAAAACAACAACAACAAAAAAAAAACACATCTTTAGATATGTTAAGCCAAGAGGAAAGGTGATGAAAGATATACTGTGTCTTCATGTTCTTTAGATTTTTTACAGCAAGGTTATGATGAAGTGGTAAGTAACTATACTTAATATAGCATATTGATGGTTTCTTCAAACAGCTGATTGTTGAGGGTGCCAAAAGTGTCAGACCCCACCATTCTGATATTCAGGTCAATCCTAAGAGTAGGTGAAGTTCCACCATCAGACCACTATATTTTCTCCAATTTTGATGTCAAAGCAACAAGCATAAGCAGGCACACACAGTGGTATAGCTGGTAACAGCTATGAACAGGTAAAGAGTAGTGATGATCGAGCACCCCGATGCTCGGGTGCTCTGGCCGAACACTAGGTGGTGCTCAAGTGCTCGGCCGAGCACCCGAGTATAATGGAAGTCAATGGGAGAAGACCGGGCACCCCCTGCTCTGCAGAGGGGAGGGTGTCTGGTCCATAGGGAAACGTCAGAAAATGGTGGAAACACCACAGAAATGGTTAGGGAACAGCATGGGAAGGATGTCTGGATGCATCTTGGACACCGAAGTCGCTGCTATTAAAGATGATGTCCGACTATTACGCCACTTTTACGGAATGACAAAAATTCCCCCCCAAAACCCAGGATAACATCGATTTTACAGGAAATATTGTTCAGAAACATAGATTTACTTGTATGTTAAGCGCAAGTGCTGCCAAAAATTACACGGATGAGGCACTCCCATACAACCGGTATTACATATAAAGGAGGGCTCATTCACATTGTGGTATAATTGTGGGACTCAGACACTCATAAAGCCTATGCACTAAGTGAAAGGACTGCCAAAAATTACAAGGAACAGGCACTCCAATACACCCTTTATTACACATAAAGGAGGGCATCAGAGACACCCATGAAAAATTATCGATGATGGCCTGCTGCTGACACTCCAAAACAATATGGGTGACATGCTGCTGCTGCGCAGACCGTCCAAAAAATTAAGGGTGACACACTGCTGCCAAGCAGACCGTAAAAAACATTTAAGGGTGACACGCTACTGCCGAGCTGACGGAAAAAAATTTTTTTAAGGGTGACACGCTGATGCCGATCTGACCTTCCAAAAAATGTTATTCTTAATGTGACATTCTGCTGAAGAGCAGACCGTAAAAAAGAATTTAAGTAATCCATAGAATGTATCAAGATAATAAAAAGTCCTCCATATATGTCCTACAGATACAGGACACAAATCAGATGTGGGCCCGCATGATGAGCGACTCAGATGTATGCCAGATAGGAAAACATTTCTATATTGATACAGTAATCCCGTACATTTATGCTGCACCTTAAACAAATTTAACTCCCCCAAGAAAATGTTAAAATTTCAACTGTGTGAAAAAGGGACTACCCAAACTGACTCTCAGGCAGTGACATGATGCACTGAAGGCTCCAGCTTTGCCTGGACTGTGACAAAATGGAGGTATTGATGCAGTAATCCAAGAAAGCTCAGAGTTCGATCTTGAGATCGAGCTGGCGGTCTGCAGGGAGGTGAGCTACCACCTGTCAGAGCCCCTGCTTCTCAGCGCCTCCCCGATGCTCTTCGCTGAGTGTCCCGGGGGCCGGAATCGTTAACGTAAAAAATTTGAGTGTTCAAACCAGGCCGGGTCGCCTCAATACTCGAGCTATGAATAATGGAATAGGACTCCATTCTGCTGCCGAGCTGACAATCCAAAAAATTTAAGGGTGACCCGCAGATGCATGCAATTTGCAGTTAAAACTTACTGTAGTCTTACTTTTGCAGCTTTATATTTTTCCCACAAAAAGCTTCTTTATAAATCGTACTGATATGCAGAAAGCTGTAAAAATATACGAAGATAAGACTGTTTCATATACTTATCTGTATTGGATATACACAACCTCAGCACTACAGATGATTGAAAATCGAAAGCCATGTCCATGTTAGTTAGTTTTTTTTGTTTTTTTTTTAATCTATTTTTTTGGATATTTAAAAAAATACATTATTTACTTTTGCTATAATAATATCAAAATCTGTATGTTTTTGCAAAGTATTTATAAACCAAAATATTAATGTATATCTCAGTTTAAATGTCTATTTTTGTTCTTTTACACTTTGTAAACGATTATGTGCACAATAGGGTATGACACATATTGTAGCTTGACTACAAGATAATAATGTAATATAATTAATGTCACAAATCAATACTTGTAGATTGATCAGTATTAATGGAATATGTAGTTTTATTTTTCCTATTTTCTAAAGGTGTCAGGGCGTAGTAGAGGGTGTGGTCTTGTAAATAAAGGTGTATAGGGCTAGGCGAGGACCCTTTCTTGATACTTTCTTTTTTTGTATGGAAAATGTACAGTAAATGTAATAGATTACTTTATTGAGCTGGTGGAAAGAGTCTTTGTTAACAATTTTATAATGTGTGCTCCGTTCAAAAAAAAAAATAAAAAAATGGGGGAAATTACAATTTATTGTGAGCAGCGAGCTTTTTAGTAGACACAGAAGTGGAATGGTTACGCTGATAATGGCATAATCGCCGCTCACCATCTGTGTAGATTCATCAAAGTTGCGTAACACCTCACAGAGGTCAGACATCAATGCCCACTCGTCGCTTGTGAAGAATTTAACAACGGATGTCAGCTACATAGACTTTTGAACGGTTGTAATACGCTGTGCACCTAGCGTTACTGACAGGGCACACTTGTTTTTTTTTTGCCACCCAAAAAAAAACAAAACAGACGTATTTCACAATGGACTTTGGTCTTTTTGGCACAGCGACAATGTTTCTACCTACCCAAATCCTACCCCTATAGTTTAATTCCCTCCTTGGCCAAATTTAACTGCAGCAGCAAATGAGGAACTGCGGCCTAAATTAACGATATTAAATGCAACATCGGATGTCAGCTACATAGACTTTTGAACGGTTGTAATATGCTGTGCACTTAACGTTACTGACAGGGCACACTTGGGCTTTTTTTGCCACCCAAAAAAACAGACGCATTTCACAATGGACTTTGGTCTTTTTGGAACAGCAACAAATCCTATCCCTATAGTTTAATTCCCTCCTTGGGCAAATTTAACTGCAGCAGCAAATGAGCAAATGTGGCCTAAAATAACAGTATTAAATGTAACAACGGATGTCAGCTACATAGACTTTTGAACGGTTGTAATACGCTGTGCACCTAGAGTTACTGACAGGGCACACTTGGGTTTTTTTGCCACCCAAAAAAAAACAGATGTATTTCACAGTGGACTTTGGTCTTTTTGGAACAGCGACAATGTTTCTACCTACCCAAATCCTATCCCTATAGTTTAATTCCCTCCTTGGCCAAATTTAATTGCAGCAGCAAATGAGGAACTGCGGCCTAAATTAACGGTATTAAATGTAACAATGGATGTCAGCTACATAGACTTTTGAACGGTTGTAATAAGCTGTGCACTTAATGTTACTGACAGGGCACACTTGGGCTTTTTTTGCCACCCAAAAAAAAAGACGTATTTCACAATGGACTTTGGTCTTTTTGGAACAGCGACAAATCCTATCCCAATAGTTTAATTCCCTCCTTGGGCAAATTTAACTGCAGCAGCAAATGAGGAACTGCGGCCTAAATTAACGGTATTAAATGTAACAACGGATGTCATCTACATAGACTTTTGAACAGTTGTAATACACTGTGCACCTAGCGTTACTGACAGGGCACACTTGGGTTTTTTTTGCCACCCAAAAAATGCAGAAGGACTTAACAATGGACTTTTGAAAAATGATACTAACCCTGCCTATAGAAATCCTATCCCTACACAAGTCCCTTCTTGCGCAAATGTTATATAGCAAGACGCAAAAGAGGTACTGCGGGCTTAACAGCAGAAATTATAGCAAAGTATGTCAGGTATATAGTATACAGAGAGTATCCTACAGCATGCAGCAGCAGCACATGTGGCATTAATGGCAGGCCACCTAGTGCTATTTTCACCACCTTTAAAGTCCTCAAATATAAGTAAATAAAGGTTTGTGCCAGATATAATAGCCCTTAAAAGGGCTTTTGGGTCTTTTCTGAGCAATTTCTATCCCTGCCTAGCGTGCTTCTCTTCCTACAGTGTATGTCCCTCCTCGCTGCAGCAGCGTTTGTGGCATTAATGGCAGACCACCTAGCGCTATTTTCAACACCTTAAAAGTCCTCAAATATAAAAAAATAAAAGTTTGTGCCAGATATAATAGCCCTTTAAAGGCCTAGCGTGCTTCTCTCCCTACACTCTCTGTCCCTCCTTGCTGCAGCTGTCTCTGGCTCGGTATGAGCCGGTCACATGTCAACGGGTGCTTTTTAGCACCCGATGACGCGTTCCCGGCCATCCATTCAGTGTAATGCCAGTAGCCAACATGGCTACTGGCATTACAGTGAATGCCAGCACCTTCCCGCACGCTAATTGGCTAATTAGCGTGCGGGGAGGGGACTCGAGTCTATCGCGCTTTAGATCTAGGTGCTTGCGTCATCCACCTGATCTGCGCTGCTTACCTATTTGTTGTAGGTAAGCAGCGCAGATCAGGTGGATGACGCAAGCGCTTAGATCTAAAGCGCGATAGATGCATAAAGAAGTGAGGTCACGAACGGAGGGTATTTAGAACAGGGGTCCCGCCCACCAGCCAAACGTACTGCCCAAACCCCTGAAGACGCCGAGGTTTGGCGAAACATGTCGGGGGGCAGCGTGTAATTGATTTTAGACCAGGGTTAGAGACGCTGCCAAGTTTAAGAGGCAGAAGGGACAGATAGGTAAAGCTGCTTGGACCTGTGCAGAGCGCGCCTGCACAGGCAGCATGTTCTAGTCTATACAAGATACCACAAAGAGGGCTACGTCCACCCTGATAATTTTAATTCACTGTTTTCACACTATCTAAACTTACACGAATTGTGATGTATTAACTATACTAAGAATAAAAGTGAAGTTTTAAGTAGGGAGGGAGTGGAAAAAGGCGTAAGATGGTGTGAATACGCTGTAGCACTGTTTAGTCAAAATACCACAGTCCATCACAAAATACTGCCATCAGAAACACAATATATACTCAAAAATTTCCATTGGCCGGCCAAGAGGATGGCCCAGGCGGCCCCCTGGGCTTTGGTCCACCAGGAAAATTCACTGTAAGGTCTATGGCCAATCTGCCCCGTTCCCATGGAGTTCAACTGCTCAAAATCTGTTCCTTGGACAACTAGTACATAGTCCCATGCCCTGCTGAGCACAGATAATTGTATAGGCTGCTTTTACTATTTTTTTAAGGACCCCAAATGAAGGAAATGTAATATCACTTTGGATATTTCTATAATGCATAGCGTCCCTTATCCAAATGAATTAGGAAACCCTGATGAAAGTCTTTACATGATTAACGAGAATCATACACAAGAGGATATATTAATCAAACATTATATTATTGCACTCATCATAGGACTGCCTCTTGCTGTGCTATTCTATAGAGCTGATTAATCATAATGTCTGAAACACTCTCCGTTTGGTTTATTCGCAGCGATATTTATCTTCAGCATGATCACCTGCGTGCACCTCTGTGATTTTAGAGCGGCTGATGAAGTATTCATTGATCTATAGCACTCTTCCATTTACAGAACTTTATCAACCTGTAGCTTTTGAAGTTAGACTTTCATTCTGAACATCCTAAGTATCATGGGCGAAAATTTGCAGTCGCTTAATATCTATTGAATGAATCCCATTTCCAAGATCTAATGGCTGCTTAAAAGAAAAGTATTCATGGGAATATTAGCAGGGTGGGTCCAACAACCCGCTCATCACAATGGAAAGAAAGCAGCACTGGCACAGAAAGACTATGATCAAAGGAGAATAGAACTATAACCCTAAGAATGGACTTCTTCAGCCAGTGACAGTAAGAACTGCAATTTGATACACCATCTCATATTAATAAATGAAAACAGATTATGTAAATGCATTTATTAAGAAGATCAATCTCAAGAATCTTACAGATATGCCTTAGAGGATATCAGCAGTATTGATGTATCTGTAGCCAAGTACTTTTCTCAAACTGCTGATACGTACATTGTGCAATCGAATAGGGGATATAAAATATGTCTCTATTGTGGGAAAACGCCTTTGAAGGGGTTGTCCCATCTAGGATATATCATAAATATCCAATAGGTGCATGTTCAATGCCTGTTGTCCTGTCCATTCACTGCCATGGGACTAGCAGGGCCAACTATAAGCTATTTTTGGAAGTCCCATAGCACTGAATGGTAAAAGCTGGGCAAGGGTGCCGTGCTCTTCAATAATGGTGGGGCCCTATTTTTTAGATAGGATTGGGTCCCAAGGGAAAACATGCACCTAGCAGACATTTATAGCATATCCTATCACTATGTCATAAATATCCAGATTGGACAAACCCTTTAAGCTTAAATCCGTAGGGGAAATGGGTGTCTGTGGGTAGTAGCGGTAGTTCTGACAGTCCCTTAAGATGTTGTGTGCACCTTTACAGACATTTTTTTTTTCCTCCTTTGAATCTCAAATGAATTAGGCAACTTCATATTAAGAGTATTTCTATCTCATCATGTGATAAAACTGATAACACTTTCTGATTGTCCCATCTGAGAATGATACTGAGAATGAAGGGGTGCAGCACTGGTTTAGCACTGTATCTCCCTCACTGTTTTTCTCCTGCACAGCAGCCCCAAGCCACCTGACTATGCATAGAACTGCCACATGGCTCCATTCAAGTAAAAGGGATCAGCTGCCGTACCTTGCACTGTGGAGAGGCTAGGAGTGCAGCTATGTAGAGAAAAATGAGAAAGGGGGTGCAGCGCAACACCAGTCTTGAGTCCAGTTCCTTCTCAAGATCACTAGGATATGCCATCATTTTATGACCTGTGGGTGTCCGTCCTCTCGGACTTCACTGATTATAAAATTATGGCATATTCTAGTGTCATCAGTTTATGATATGTGAAAACCTCTTTAACTAATTTGTATAAAAAGGACTGTACGCAGAACCAGGGGTGGACTGGCCATAGACTCTGCAGTGAAATTTCCCGGTGGGATGATGCCCACAGGGCCATCCAAGCCCTCCTCACTCCCGCTGGCTAGGTACATACTACTGGGGGTACTATAAGAGGTCATTATTAGAGCAAGTCTAGGCAGCATGTAAAAATAGGTCTGGCTTGGTGCTGTGGCCCACCTCTATCTTCATAAGCCCCAGACTCTATATCTTAATTGGAGTAAGACAGAATGTGGTGGTTATGAATGGCCACCACAGAGGGAGAAGCTTCTGGGGAGGTATTTTGTGCTGCATTGTGGTATCTGGTTCTTTAGGATGGTATTCTGTGTTGCACTATGGTATTGCTGACCCTGACAACTTGTATTGGCCTCATCTACTTGTGTTGTCCCGCCTTCTGTCAATTTGGACCCACCTACAACATTAGGGCCAATTTAGTTTTTTTTCTCCAGGGCCACTTTAAGTTCCCAGTCTGCCCCTGTGCAGTATACAAAAGCCTGGTGTTACTTCAATATTGGGAGCCTATTTTATTGAGATTTTGGGGATTCACTTCAACAGATATGCTGAATAGTAGAGTGTTTTCCATGTAGTTCAGGCTCCCATACACATTAGTATACTGTTGGCCAAACTCACCAAAAATGGCAGGTTCAGCAGGCAATCAATGTCTATGGGAAGCTGCTGACATCTCTCCCAATAGATGATGAAGAAGGAGAGAAGGATCGGGCAAACTAAATTTTTTCCATCCGTTTCTTTTGTTCTCCTGGGATATAAGTAGCCACTAGAGGTGTGTGGCAGTGGCTTTCTCCTCTCTCCCCATTGGCAACATCTACCGTATGCACTCAGCCAATCTGAACATTTATTTGTATGGGAGAGTCAATGAGAGATAATTATTGGCGAAACAATTACTTGTGAACTGTATGGCCAGCTTGAATTGTGAACAACAGCAAGTACTCCCGTTTCTGAATATCTATTTTATTACACTTATCAACTACATAATCCATACTGATTATTCATTGGTCCAGCTGGAGATTACCTATTAATGGAGCAGCTCTGGCCCAGCCCATGAATCCAGCATTCATGAATCCATGTATTGCTTCTTGTATATTGTATCTTGTATAAATTACATTTTGAGCAATTACATTTTATTACCTGAATCGTGTACTTTAGAACAGAAGTGAATGGTGTAATAGGGAAGAGCAAGAGCAAGGAAATTAAGATATCCCAATTGCTGGTCTCCTGGAGCCATTAGCACAATAAACACAGTTCATTTTGCTGTTTTTCTGTGCTGATAACAATCAGGAGAGCCCATCTGCTCTTTCCAATAATAAAAAAAAAAAAAAAAAAAAAAAGACAAGCACTAGCGTTTATATATTCCGGTATATTCCGGAATAAAACGCTTCAGTTTTGTCCCCATTCATTGTCAATGGGGACAAAACTGAACTGAAGACAACGGAATGCTCCTAAAAGCATTGCGTTCCATCTCCAGACCGGAGAGCAAACCCCAGCATGCTACGGTTTGCTCTCCGGTCTGGGCATCCGCACCAAGACGGATCCAGAATGATCCCCAATGTAAGTCAATGGGGATGGTGTGACACACTAGTAAACGGATCCGTCCTCCATTGACTTTCAATGGAGTTCATGACGGATCCGTCACCCTGCACTTTTCCTCTGGAGGTCCAGCAGGGGGCGCTGTGCAATGTGAATCTTCACATTGTCACTCTGGGTTCCACTCCCCCTGCACTATTCTCCCCCAGACTCCAGGTATGTGTCGGCAGCTCTCTGGGGGGGGACCAAATCTTCACTACAGGGGCCGGAGCACAGTTCCGGCCCCACACATGCACCTTCACCCGCCGGATCCGTGCTGCTGCTAGTGTGAAAGTAGCCTTAAATGGTGTCTCTGTGTTTTGAGCATGGTGTGAGAATCACTTCTATTACCCATTTTTTAAATTAGGAATTAGTATAATATACATATGTGTCCGTCCTTAATTTTCTGCCTTTGTTTTTTTTTAAGGACTCCAATTTCTAAGGATACAAAGTAATACAATATTGCTACATGCAAATAAAATCCGTTAAATGCTGCAGATCACATCACAACCAATGGAAGCACATACAGTGATCCCTCAAGATACAATGGCCTCAGGATACAATATTTTCAACACACAATGGTCTTTTCTGGGCCATCGTAAGTTGAAACAAGACTCAACATACAATGCCTCAGACTCTGATCCTACTAATAAAGGCCACTTCTCTGGTAAAATAGTTGTATTAGTTGCTGGTTAGCAGCTGTTCCTCACTGGTTCATTTTCTCTTATCTTGGATAATATTTTGGGACTTTGGAACCAATTACTCAACTTACAATGGTTTCAACATATAATGGTCGTCCTGGAACCAATTAATATTGTAACTTGAGGGACCACAGTATATCTCTGGACAGAGTACCACAAAATCATGTTTCTTTTTTTCAAACCTCAGGAGTCATCATCTGATACATTGAGCCAACTGGAAATGTAATGAAGGACACATGTATTGGGGAAATGCTTGCTATTCTTTCAAAGGTATATAACTATAGGACTACAGATAATTCTCTTGTACTGGGCTCTTTTGTCTCATAAAAGGACACTGGTAGTAAAAACAATGCATGATAGTTGGAGAACCAGTAATAGACCTTCAGGCCAAAAGCTTCAAGTTACACCAACCAAAAAAATCCTATTTACCACATGCTGCTCTAATACACTATTATTTGTGTCCCAACTTTTTTTAAAAAATTTTCATGTTTTAATTATTTGTAGTAGGTATATATACAGTAGTAAAATACAGATATATACTGTACATGACTAAACATAAATTATCAACTTTTATCCACATCCACTGAAAAGAGGTGAAAAAGGCACCCAGCCATGTAATCTGTACAGGAAAACATTGATTGCAATATGGGAGTTCCATGACTTTACATATATTGCACTTTCATAAAATGCATTGCCACTAGAGATGAGCGAGCATGCTTGGCAGAGCATGCTCGAGTGCCATTTTTGCGTATTTGCGTACGCATTTTAAAATTCCTACGCTATTCATACGCATATTTTAATCTATACGCAAATGCGTACGAATAGCGTACAAATTCAATTTGTACGCTATTCGTACGCAATTTGTACACATTTGCGTATAGATTAAAATATGCGTATGAATAGCATAGGAATTTTAAAATGCGTACGCAAGTACGCAAAAATGGCACTCGAGCATGCTCTGCCAAGCATGCTCGCTCATCTCTAATTGCCACCTGTGCCGACCTGTGTGTCAATTTGTGACAATTCTGATCTGCTAGATCTGCCCCCATTATCTGAAAGTCCTGTTATTGTCCAGATACCTCCTGAAGCCCTAAGCAGAAGGGAAACATGACTTTGGGAGAAGGAACCCATAACTCTTGCAGCTTTGTATATATGGTTCTTAAGATTTAAAGGGAACCTGTCATCTCCAAAACACCCCCTGAGTGTTGTATAGTGTAAGTGATGCTGAATCTGAATATGTAAGTTTTATCTTCATACTCACTTCCATTCCGACGCTGTGCTCCCACAAACCGTCAGTAAAATACATTGAGAGGACTCTTCTTTGAGTCCTCTCCATTATGTGAGTGAGCACTGGAGTCCACTGAGTGCATTTTACTGCAGGTTTGTGGGCACATAGCGTCAGAATAGAAGTGAGTATGAAGATAAAAATTACATAACCAGACTCGACGTCACTTACACTATACACCGCTTACTCTAGTTCAGGGGGTGTTTTGGAGATGACAGGTTCCCTTTAAAGACGACCTTTCACCAATCCTGACATGCCTGTTTTAATAGCTTTATGCATTCCTCCATCAGCCGGGTGTACTCTGACGTCATCGGCGCAGTGAGGTAGCCGGGAGCCCAGCGGCCAGCGCCACTCACTGCGCCTGCGCAGATTTTATTCCGCACGGTGCAGGTGCGAGATTTGAAGCGAGGACAGGGCCGGCAGAAGATCGAACAAGCTGCCTGGCCCTGTCAATCAAGACAAGGAAGGCGTGACAGCAGGTGGGCAAACGGAGCTTACTAGGTGCAGGGTAACCGCCCCTTGCACCTAGTAGGCCTAATTAGCATAAAATAAAAGTGCTTTTTTTATCAAAAACGGGGGCACCAATATAAAAATTAATACCAGATTGGGCATCAGGTGACATTTGCACATTGCAAATGTCATCCTGTTTAATATGCCCAGATCTGGTGACAGAAACCCTTTAAAGAAGGGTGGTTTTGCATTGAGATGTGCATGCTTAGTGTTGGACTGTGGGGAAGCTAGGGTTTAAAACTAGATGTATCTTCCTGTCTTGTCTGTTTCTTCCTGTTTCTTTCACCGAAAGAACTGGAGCAAACATTTCCCTCCTACCCACTTTAATTACTATTCTTCAGTTGTTTATTTCACTATAACTTGCAAAATGATATATATTTTCTTGTATCTTGTATCTATTTTCTTTGATCTTGCCGTTGTAAATCTGGTACCATGCACAAAATCCATTGGGACAATGATGAGTTACACAGCCTGTTGCCATTCTCCTTCTAGGCCCAAGGGAAGGGCATTCCTTCAGCCATGGTTCTCTAGAGGTTTTCTCCACAGGGTTTTTTTTTAATCTCCTAAGTACTGTAAGATGACTTTTCATCAGTTGAGGGTTGGCCCTATTCAGTCTTATTTCCTTAGACTTTGCCTGGACATCCAGTTTTATGTGCTCATGGTATTGAAATAAAGGTACATGAAAATATATAAATATATTTATATATATATATATATATATATAT
This sequence comes from Rhinella marina, assembly GCA_900303285.1. Classification (NCBI taxonomy): domain Eukaryota; kingdom Metazoa; phylum Chordata; class Amphibia; order Anura; family Bufonidae; genus Rhinella; species Rhinella marina. The sequence goes on along the minus strand of ONZH01019281.1, from coordinate 187,842 downwards.
ATATATAATGACGCATATAAAAAAGAAAAAAAACAAACAAAAGATGAAACAAAAACCCAAAACAATGAGAGCTGGTTTCACGTAAGTAACAGTTATATGTAACATAGCATATTTTACAAACTGCCAGTTGGGAATTTAGGTGGAATTTACAGGCAAGTTTCGGTGGACTGATTTTAATTAATGAAGGTTTAACCTCCTTCATGGTGGTGAACAGGCTGAGCTTTGGAATTGGTCATCCAGAAGGATGTCGTAATAGTAATGTCATCCAGAGACGGGATCAGTGGTTAAGCACAGGAGTCAGGACCTTAAGTAGGTGCCTTAAAGCGTAGTGGCTCTGCTACAATGGCAAGCCACAGTGTGCTGTCCCTTTAATGCTTTCTGGCCGGATGCTGTATGTCAGTGGGTCAATGGCATAACAATTCACTTGACTCCTTTTGTGACTATTTTAGTCCCATGATTTAAATAAAACTGTGGCCATTATGACACTCAAAAATAAAGTGCTTTGTGCATTAATTCCAAGCTTATGTTTACAGTAGTTTGGGTTGTTTAGTGTTGGAGTGAGGGTCCATCCCATATCCTAAAGTCAAAAGCAGGGCCGAGATGTCTTGTAAAAATTGCATGGAAGTGACATTAGCACAAAAACCACCTGTCAAGAGCTTCAAGAAAAATGAGTTTCCGTGCTCAAGAAGCTGCACACAAGCCTAAGATCACCCTGTTGAATGCCTGGCATCAACTGGAGTGGACCTTGGAGTAGTGGAACCTGGAGTGATGAATCCTCTGAAGATCACGCTTAACCATTTGGCTGTTTGATGGACAAAATCTGCAGCCAAACCGTTGCCTTGATACTCCCAGATTAAAACCTTTGATCAACATATTGTAATCTATCATTCTCACCATCATAATTACTAACAGTCTGTGTCTCGTAATCATATTTGATGTATGTAGAGTTCAAAGATCCCATTTTGACTTGGTCATCTTAGCCTTCAGTTTACATAACTGCAATCCAATTGTAAGCTTTTTTCAAGGGCACATGACAATGAAAAGTGCTCGATAGTAAAGCACCGAGTAGAGTAGTGGAAGATAAGGGATTGTAACTGCTAAATTATCAGCTATTATTGATTTTGCTTTGTGTCCATATCTTCATAAGGGAAAGCGTACTGTAGATCGCCTTCAGTCAGTTGTCCAGGATTGTTCAGATGAGACGTCTTGATCTTGAGGTGCTCTTTATGTGTAAGGTTGGGTTCATTCATGGAAAAGCCATAGTGGTGGGGTCCAGTCAACTCTCCTGACTTGTCTGTCTACTACTTGCATTCCCCATGTAATAACAATTCTTAAGTATCTATTCTGATGACTCAGTGCTGTGTGATTCCTCATTCATTCTTACTAGAAGTTTAAAAATTAATTGTGGCAGTCTGCAATAAAGTTTCAAATGGGTAGTACCAATTGGGGGACACTATCCAATCAGTACTGTCAATGTCAGACTGTGCAGGGACACCCCCCCTCCTTCCCAACTGGTAACAGTTGAACCTTTACTACTGACTGCTTGTTATTCATTCCTAAACCTCTAGTAGGAGTCATAAAAAAACAATTCCTAAAAATAGTTCTTGTATGGGGAATACAAATATTTACTGAAACAGATATCTCAGGGGAGGGGATAGGTGATTTTTTAAGTACCACTATCCACAAACAAAAACTGCAGTAAAAACACATACTGTGGGACATTTATCAATAATGATGTAATTTGCGCCAAAAAATACTAACATTACAAATCAAAAGTGGTGATTTATTTCACCTAATACATCAAAAGCGCAAGCCACTTTTAAAATGTGATTTTTAAAAATTTAAACCTGATTGTTCACCTATTTATCTCTATTTGTGACATTTTATCACCAGTGGCACTAAAATGGGACTTTTGAAACATATTTATGACTTTTGAAGCATGTTTGCGACATTTCCACTGGTTAGTCACAACTTTTCTCAGACTTGGAACATTTTTGTTATTGTTTTGTTTTTGCTGGATGTCAATAAATGTGACTTTTTACACAAAACACCACCACATAAACTGGCTTAATTCTCCTCAACAATTTGAGCCATTTCTGCAGATAAGAGGATGATCAATTACTGTAGGTGAAATATGCGCCAATAGCCCTGTCCATAATTAATTTCTGGTGTGATGCATTCTTTAAGGTGAATATTCTGGAGAACACAGTTGATATATTTGGTGTAAATAAAAACATTTTACGCCATAATTCTGGTGCAACATACTTAGTAAATGTCCCCCACTGTCTTTGGATTTTATTTTTGTGTCTTTTTTCAATATTGCAGTTTTCCCTACTGATAATTTGGCACAAAACCCCACAAATACAATATAAAGTGATTTAAAAAATTACATCTTAAGCTATGTTCACTAGCACTACAGCTGAACATTGCCGAAAGCTCCAGCAATCTGTGAATCTGGCCTAATGCCTTATTCAGACTCACATACGAGGAAGCCATGCATTTGCCAGGGGACTACAGAAAACCTTTTAGGGAATATGTATAATCATTTCTAATATGATCCATTTCTCTGCTTCTGCATTCTATGAAGATATTACATTTATAACGCAACAGCCAACAAAGCTTGTTGCATACTGATCTATGTTGATTCCAAAAACTACCTAAATTGTGAAAAATATCCAATATAGTCACTATATCAAGTTCCCCAATCCCTGTCTGTTTCCACAGCCAGAAATCCATGAAAGGAATACATTGTAAATGGATTCATTTTTCACATTACCGAAGTGTTTAACCCCTTGCTTATCAGGCCAATTTTTCTGTTGTGACAATGGGACTATCTTACTGTAAATAACTAATTAATTTCAGAGCCAATCTATTTGATATTATTTTTCACAGGACACATTAGACCTTTCTTTTGTGCCATTATATGACAGATATAATGTATTTAAAAAAAAATATTTAAGGAAAAACTGAAAATTATGGCAAAAATGTATGTTTTTCTTATCAATTTTGTATTGTTGTAAAACATAAAAAAAAGATTTACTAAAACAATTACCATATGTTTGTACCATGAAAATGAAGGCTATTTGTCTAATTTATCTACTGGCTCACCGGGAGACTTGAATAAACTAGAGCGCATTTTTGGATTATGGTGGTGTATCTTTTTTTGGATATCTGCCGGTACAGATGTTGTACAGCGCTAAAACATCAAAGTGACTTTTTCATGTTGTCATCCTAAAGTATTCATCTTGAGTAAATCTGGATATATTAAACTTTTATATTTTTTTACTTTTTTTTTTATAAATGAAAAAATATGCATGCGTTTGTATATTTTCCTGCAGAAACACCCCCTGCTACATTAAATATAGTAAAAATGAATATATATATATATATATATATATATATATATATATATATATAAGCAAAAGGATACAAAAATTGTTTAAAATATACAACACGTACATACAAATACATAAAGTCCGCAATACTATTGCTAAAACTAATAAATATCTTTTTTATTTAATTTTTTTATGAATGAAAAAGGGGCAAAATATGTGTATGTGTGTGTTTGTAGTATGTGATACTATTGCTAATACTAGTAACAATAGCTATACCTTTTTATTTTTTATTTTCTTTATTTCACTTTTTGATTTTTTTTTTAATTATTTATACCTATTTTTTCATTTATGAAAAATGTGAATTAACTCCTTCCTGCCAAAGTCAGGGACTGCAGGCTCAAAATTAATTTTTACAGCCAGCAGGGGTGCCCAGTCCGGCCCTTTCACTTTATACTGTGATATCTCCTTGTAGCACCCTGCTACAATGATTCCATGCAGCAGGATTGCTTGGCTGGTCTCAGACATAGTTAGGTCTCATGCACACGAACATGTGACGGCTGTGCCTGTATTGCGGGCCGCATATGGCGGGTCTGCAATAAACGGGCACCGGCCGTGTGCAGGCTGCATCACGGATCCCGGACCCATTCACTTCAATGGGTCCGCGATCCGGGAGATGCGGAGCAGAGGCACGGATCGGAACACCACGGAAGCACTGCAGTGTGCAATTCAAGTAGAATTGTTTTGGCCCGATTTGCTCATTAGTGTGTTACACCTGAAAAGACTGGCCAAAACCTCAGTTCAAAACCACATTAATTTGCGGTAAAACTGAATATGGTTTTGCTGTTGCAGCAAAAAGCAGCTCCATTCAATCCACCCATATACAATTCAATCCAAATACGAGATAAAAGCAAGGGTGAATGTTGCCTATGTAGCTGCTTAAGATTCCTCCTATGGTGCTTTCCTCTACGTATATGCCCACAGGAATCAAAGACTGATTCGCAGCGTCGCGAAGTACTTAAGGTATGAAATAATTCATAGTAAAATATAATAAACACATGCATCAATATCATATATTATACATATACATATTTCATTGCAATAGAATATGACTCGGAAAGCTAAAACGTACTGATATATAATTTGATGACATATTGAAAACTTTTATTGCCTCCACGTTGAGGCATTTTTTTCATGTGACTCAGGATTGCTACTTAAAATGAATGCCAGTATTACTATATGAAACTGCTCCAGAATCCAGATACAGTAAAGTCTCCGACATTAACGCATTAAAGTGCAGAGACTGCACAATTGGAACCATTTATTTTGCACTGATAATATTCTCCATCGTTTAGCAAGACATCTGCCTTCTTCTCCCTGATAAATTGTCCCTAATTAGAACAAGCTGATGCTCTTGTCCAGATCCACTGCCTTGTAGATCACCAACCCCTTTTGAATGGCATATCTTATTCATATTTGCCATGGTAATCCCCACCATGTGCGATTGACAATAAAATGTCTGGCCATAGTGTATGTTTTTCATAGAATATTTGAGTGAAAATGTTGTCTTGTCTTATGCCTCTCCCATCATGCCTTAGGGCTCATACACATGGCCATATTATTACTCTATATAACCCACAAATTGTACTGAACCATGATACTTCTACATAAAGACCTTTTCTGTGCTTGCTCAAATTAGAGACAAATGTGGTGCCATGTGTACCAAGATAATCCTCCCTAAGGCCTCATGCACACGAACGTATTTGGTTTCCACGCCCGTTCCGTTTTTTTTTTTTGCGGATAGGATGCGGACCCATTCATTTCAATGGGTCAGCAAAAAATGCAGACAGCAAACCGTGTGCTATCCGCATCAGTATGTCCGTTACGTAGCGCCGCAAAAAAAAAAAATAGCGCCCGTTTTGCGGACAAGGATAGGCATTGTTATAATGGATCCGCAAAAAAAAAAAACTGAAACACGGATGCCATACGGAACGTCATCCGTCTTTTTTGTGGATCCGCAATTTGTGGACCGCAAAACACATAAGGTCGTGTGCATGTAGCCTAAAAGTAATGTTTCTAGGGTAGAACATCTCTGTGCACATCTCTGTGCACATGGCACCTGACAGAGCTTGTAGAGCAGCACATGCAGGTTATATGGCTGCAATGAGTCCATAAAGGTGTTGTCTAGCCTCTTATAAGTGATGGGTCTATCCTCAGGATAGGCTATCAATAGTTAGTAGGAGGGGGTCCTGCTCCATCACTGGAAGTCTGCATGGAGCTACAGTACACAGTCAACATTGTACTGAACAGTCCTCACTGCAGCGCTGTTACCACTGAAGTCAATGTTGACAGTTCTCTGTAGCTGCAGTGCTGACTTCTGTCGATGGAGCTACACCAAACTCCTGACCAGTCGATGAGCCTTAAAAAAGGCTTTACAACCTCTTTAACCCCTTAGAGATAGGGCCCATTTTTGCATTTTTTTGGTTTTTTTCCTCCCCACATTCCAAGATCCAGAACTTTTTTAATTTCACGCTCACATTGCCATATGAGGGCTCATTTTTTGCAGGGCAAGTTGTATTTTTTAATGGCAAAATTTAATTTACCATGTACTGAAAAATGGGAAAAAAATCTTTTGGGGTAAAACTGAAAAAAAAAAAATATCTGCCAGTTACTAGAGAGGGGTCGTTGATCCAGGGAGTAATTCTGATTGCCTGATTGGAGTCGGGAAGGAATTTTGGGGGAAAACTGGCTTCTACCTCACAGGGTTTTTTTTCCTTCCTCTGGATCAACTTATAGGAAAACAGGCCGAACTGGATGGACAGATGTCTTTTTTCGGCCTTGTAAACTATGTTACTATGTTAAGGTTTTGATATTACGATGTGCTAAAAACACATGCCATCCTTATTCTGCAGGTCAATACGATTACGGTAATACCAAATTTGTATAGTTGTTGTTTAGTTTTATAACTTTCAAAAAATATACAATTTTTTTTGCATCACCATTTTTTGAAACCCATAACTTTTTTTTATATTTCTGTCTACAGAGCGGTGTGAGGGCTGTTTCACTGCATCTTCGCTGTGGGTGTCCCGATCAGAAACAACTGTTGACCGTGGTGTCTGATGGGTTCAATGACCAGTTGCGTTGTCATTACTAATGGCATTGCCGATCCTGGTCAAAGCAACCTGCTCATACAAACTCTTGAACATAATGCTGTAAATATACAGCACTATGTGTTAAGGTGTTAAAGCGCCGATCCAGGTTCCCCATTACTAAAATGAATTTCCCTCAGTCTATGTGCGCAAATTATATGATAATTAACTTTTTGTCCCTGTTGGATTAGTAATCTGTACTTTATAACTATTCTGCGCTTGTTATGGAAATCGGCTCTCCATGCACTAACATCCAAGTGAGACTGTGATAGACTTGTGCTCCATACAGCAGCCAATCTGAGGAGGCAGAACTGCAGAGGGTGTAAGCAGCAGCTTGGTCCAATGATGAGACAGGAGGTCTCCTACGCTGAAGCGAATCCAAATCTTTTCAGATTCTCTCTGTACGAATCTACTTGAATGTTCTTAAATCTTTGTACACTAATGCTATGTATGCATCTGACAATTTGTACGCTGATGCTACACATCTGATAATTTGTACGCTAATGCGTACGTATTCAGTTAAGTACTGTACCTTTAACAACACTAGACTGTATGTTCATTATTTGTGCGGGAATGTTCGCAGAACACGACCAAAATAACAAATATTTTTTTAACGCAACTTGGACCAAATAAATTAGTATCCGAAGCGAATATTTTAAAAATTTTTCCGAATATTCGCCAAAGCGAATCTTTGAAGATTCGCTCATCTCTAGAGCTAATGATAAGCCAAACAGCAAGATCTAAGGAAAATAAGTAGCAGGTAGCTCCTGACCGGACAGATGCATTAATTAGTTTAATCATTTATTTTTCTGACAAAATTTTGCACCAAGTCCTGCTAGCAAAGAGATGAGATATATAGATGTGGATATATAGATGTCTTCGTACCTTCTGCGTCCTTTCAATAAGGCCTCATGCACACAACCATATTTTTGGTCAGCATCCGATCTGCATTCATTTCAATGGGGCCACAAAAGATGCAGAAAGCATGCTGTGTGCTGTCCACATCCGTATGTCCATTCCGCAGCCCCACAAAAAAATAAAAAAAATAGAACATGCCCTATTCTTGTCTGTTTTGTGGGACCTGCTGAAGGGAAAGTGGAATACATATGTCCAGTATCCTTGTTTTGCAGATTTGCAAACCCCAAAAATGGACACGGTCATGAGCATGAGGCTTAATCCAGAGAAATAGGCGCACAAGTACTGTATTTGAAACACAAAAGCAAAATATACATTGCAGAAATAAATATGAATTCAAATATTTTGGTTGAAAAGTAACCGACTGAACAATTCTGAGCACTGGGAAATATCTAACTGGTCATTTGTGTGAGATTTCTTACCTTCAATGACCTTCATCATACCGAGTGTAATAACAAGTTAGATCTCAGCACGTACAATGTGAAGCCACAAAGTACAATTAGTAGAAGTGCCCTTTAAATATTTACTTTAACACCGAGCAGTACCATAACTGCTGTCACTGATTGCAGTAAATTGCCAGCTAAGTGACCTTTCAATGAAATACTTTAACAGCCCTAAAATCCTCAGCTGGTCACACCAGTGTACAATGTACCAGGCCAGGCTAATTATAAAATTGGAACGACGGCTGCTGTCTGCTTAGTGGAAACCCCTCTGCCATTAAAAACCTGGAAAGCATTTTACAAATCTCTCAACGTAAATTTAACTAAAGACATTTTTGAACACAAGACTAAGAACAAAAATAACAAAAAAAGCAGCTCTTTTATAGATGGTGGATTAAAGAACATGTCTGTAATGGAGGCACATTAAGGAATCAATGACACAGTAAAACCTCTTTTACACATCAGTGAATTACAGACGTGTGCTGTCTGAGATCTCCATGAACAGCACATGTACCCATTAACTTTAATGTGTGTGTCACGATTGCCACACCTGCAACACGAAGGGCCACAAGGGGGTTCCACTCTGGTATTCACTGCACCTGCTACATTGGAATATGACTGTAAGGGGGAACTCCATTTCCACCTTCACTTTCACACACCCCTAGACTACCAAGAAATGAAGTGACCACCTAATATATTTGCACATCCACACACAACGCTGCCACCATCCATCAGTAGGCCCAATGGAATACACAAGAATGTACGGTTACTGATGCATACAATTCAAGAGAACAGACTGCATTCTAGCATACTGTACATCTTGCACACTGCCCTTCAATAGTAAAGGTACAGTTCTGAAAGTTTACAAAAAGATGACAAAAAGGGACATGCAAACAAGGAAACAATACAGAAATAAAGGGATAAATAATAAATCTCAAACCAATTAGATCGGTGAGGGAGCCACACTGGGAGAACAGCTGAAAGTTGACTAGCCCTACACAAAGTGTATCTCTGGGATATCACCCTGTGTGGTTTACAGTATACATTTTTTTAAAATGTCTTAGGCTACTTTCACACTAGCGTTAGCACGGATCCGGCACCTAAAGGGTGCCGACGGATCCGTGCTAACGCTATACATGTGTGGAGCCGGAGCAGCGCTCCGGCCCCACACATGACACACATTAAAACAACACACAGACATACATACAAACAAATATACAGACATACATACAGACATACATACATACTCACATACTCCCGGGACGCCGGCAGAACGTCTTCACGCGCCTCCTGCGCGCAGTGATGACGATTCCCCACAGCGCCCTCTGCTGGGCGCAGTGGGGAAATGTCATCGCAGCGCGCAGGAGGCGCGTGAAGACGTTCTGCCGGCGTCCCGGGAGTATGTGAGTATGTATGTATGTATGTCTGTATGTTTGTATGTATGTCTGTATGTTTGTTTGTATGTCTGTGTGTATGTATGCATGTCTGTGTGTATGTATGCCGGATCCGGAATGACCCCCCATTGGAAATCAATGGAGGACAGATCCGGATTACTGGTGTGTCCACACCAAACGGATCCGTCCCCATTGACTTGCATTGGGGGTCATTCCGGATCCGTCTTGGTGCGGATGCCTGGACCGGAGAGCAAACCGCAGCATGCTGCGGTTTGTCCTCCGGTCTGAAGACGGAACGGAATGCTTTCAGGAGCATTCCGTTGTCTTCAGTTCAGTTTTGTCCCCATTGACAATGAATGGGGACAAAACTGAAGCGTTTTTTTCCGGTATTGAGCCCCTATAACGGAACTCAATACCGGAATTTAAAAACGCTAGTGTGAAAGTAGCCTTAGCTAGGCCACCTTCACCCTCCTCTTAGTCACGTGACAAGAGATTAGTTAATTACATACATACAAAAACTGGAAGGTTGCATGGCATAATTCTAATTTGGGCCAAAACTTCAGGTAGGTATTTCTAAGATGGATACTATGATCTGCAAGTATTACAGGATATTTTTACTGGCCCAGGCATACTAAACATGAATATGAAATATTAATTCTTTCAACCAATATGTAATCTGGTAGGTTTTCTAAGGCTGAAAATCCTGGCTCTTGAGACCAAAAAAGCATCCAGCTCCTGATCATAAGACTGTAAGATCACAAGTTGTTTTTTTGGAAAATATGAATTATGATAAGGCTGCTTTTGAAGTGTATCTTCTGGTCTACTGATACTGTACATAGAGCCCTACTCCCAGCTTTCAATGGGCTGAAGACATCATCTGTGGCCAGCATTAATTCTATTAGCACCTCTGTGACAACCATCAAGTGGTACAGTTTGGGTATTTTTCTGCAAACTCCCCAGTCTACAACATCATGTGTCTAATAAGTTCTCTTCTGTCCAAGAAAGTTGCATAATAACTGATAAATTCTAACTGTGTGTGTTCACACATTAGTGATTTTCAATAGATAATGGGCCCAGGTGACACCATGAAATCATGCCCTTTTTTGTCTGTGAGTATGGATAGTCTTAAGGTCAGTGAAAACCACAGTCACAACACAGATATGTCATAGAGACATATCAAATGTTTTGATCGGTGGGGGGCGGTGCGCTGAGACCTCCACTACTAGGAATAGGAGAGAGAAGTACTCACATATTATGCTCTCTGTCCTTACTGTAGGAGATGGAATAGAGATCAGCTCAAAGAATTTCTAGTGAGACCATGTTGCGTCCTCCTGCAACGCATGATATCCTCTCCTCCTTCTAGCGATCGGTGGAGGTCTCAGCACTCAGACCCCACAGATCAAAACTTTAGATATGTCTCTAATAAATATCAAAGTTTGGTGAAAGATCAGTGACCCTTTTAAGCACACATGCACAACCCATGGTCCCTAATGTCCATCTGTGGAACAGAAGCTGAGACAATGTAGAAGGAGAGGAGTAGGACCTTTTCTATAGAAATACAAGACAGTGTGCTGTTACGGCTTTTCAGTCTACGTTATTTCTTATTGAGAAATTTAAAGGGGTATTTCCATCTCACAAATGTAGTTTGTATAGTTAGATATAGCCATACCAATATTATTACTAATAGAATGTATTTATATAAAATGTACCATTTAGAAGATTTGCCTATTTGTATAGGCATTGTCCCACACACATCAGTCTGGCTGTTGCCCCTAGTTATGGCCACCGTGGCCATGTAGTAGTGGTGGCCGGCTTGCTCTTGTTCAAACCCGCTCTGAGGTAACTGCTGTATTGTGAATGCACATTTCATGAGCATGCGCAGACACATCTTAGTGTTGTAGCATTTTTGTCTGCACTTCCAAAACGCAGAGAAATGGATCCTGTTCCAAAATCAATTCATCTCTATGGATCAGAATCCGTTTATAAAGTCTGCGTTTTGGACGGATCCTGACCATTGCGTTTTGGACTGGTAGCGTCCAAAATGTAGGCCATAACTAGGGGCAACGGCCTGACTGATGTGTGTAGGACAATGCCTATACAAATAGGCAAATCTTCTAAACGGTACATTTTATATAAATACATTCTATTAGTAATAATACTGGTATGGCTATATCTAACTATACAAACTACATTTGCGAGATGGGAATACCCCTTTAATGATTACAATCTAGGAAATTGGCCCACCAACAAAAACATGAAAGAAAAAACAATTATGCTCATATTTTGTAACTAATATTGTTACAATATACATGGAGGTCATCACTGCTTTATCAGATGGTCCGCGTTGCTGGAAAATATTGTGTACGGGAATCAAAAGCATAAGAAGTAATTGTGGGGCCTCATAACACAACCTGGAATGGGATCCCACTCTAGCAGTAAGGTAATTAAAGGCATTGTCCAGGCTACAGATATTGATGACCTGTAGAATAGGTAGGTCATCAATATCAGACCAGTGGGGACTAGTGTTGATCGAGCACCAAAGTGCTTGGGTGCTCTGGTGCTCGGCTAGAACACTTGGTGATGCTCGAGTGCTCTACCAGAGCACTAAACCAGGTACCCCCTGCTCTGAAGAGGGGAGGGTGTCTGGTTCACAGGAAAAGGCCAGAAAATGATGAAAAAACCACTGAAATGGTTTGGGAACAGTATGGGGAGGATGTCTGGATGCATCTTGGACTTCCAAGTCGCTGCTGGGAACGATGTTGTCCGAGTATTAAGCCACTTTTACAGAATGACAATAATACGTCCAAAACCGAAGATAAAATCGATTTTAGAGGAAAAATTGTTAGGAAATTACACTGAATGTCACAGGTATTTAGGATGTTCAAACGTTTTACAGCAGACGTAACGCAGGTAATATCGCCGTCACTAATGGCAGAAAAAAATTACACTGAATGTCACAGGTAATTAGGATGATCAAATGTTATACAGCAGACGTTGCGCAGGTAATGCCGCCTTGATTAACGGCAGAAAAAAATACACTGGATGTCAGGTATTTAGGATGCACAAATGTTATACAGCAGACGCTGCGCAGGTAATGTCGTCTTGATTAGCGGCAGAAAAAAATACACTGGATGTCACAGGTATTTAGGATACACAAACGCTATACAGCAGACATTGCGCAGGTAATGCCGCCTTGATTAACGGCAGAAAAAAATACACTGGATGTCAGGTATTTAGGATGTACAAATGTTATACAGCAGACGCTGCGCAGGTAATGTCGCCTTAATTAGCGGCAGAAAGAAAGGACTTGGATAGGTTAGGATAGGAAAGGATAGGTCATCAATATCTGTAGCCTGAACATCCCCTTTAAGGGGATTAAAGATGAGTTAAGGGGCCTTCATTGACTACTGGGCCCCATAGCTGCTGCTATGCCTGCTGTCCTGGTAGTTAAGCCCATAGTGAGAATTCTAATGTGGATGAGGTTATTATACCCAGCTTTTAAAGTGGTCTTTCAATTGGAAACTTAGACCACAAAATGTTTTAGACTGTTTGCTTCCATTTTAATTTGCTGTAAAGCAAACAGGCCTTGTACTATGGTCTGTGCTGTAATAGATCCTCTGTAAACGTATTAATTCACTCACTCCTGGATGAGTGGGCTGTTCTGCCTTATTACTCATAGTACAAACAAATGCCTCCGGCTACAAGCTATAGCCCAGGAGGGGGGATCCTTGTGATGCTTTTGTAGGATAACAGAGCAAACATCACTATTGTCCTCAGCAGAAAACAAAATGGAACAATTATGAGGAACAGAAGGATCATGTTATTGACTTGATGAGCTCCTGAATTTGTTTAATGACATCTGGAACTTAGCTTCCTGGACCATTGAAATTTTTCTATTAAAGGGGTTTTTAATGGACTTCAATACTCATGGCTTCTCCTCAGGATAGGACATCAATATCTGACTGGTGGGAGTCCAATTCTAGCCACAGATCAGCTGTTTGAAGAGGTCATAGTGCTCTGGTGAGTGCTACAGCCTCCTCATGGCATGCCAAGCACAGTGCAGTACACCATGCTTGGTACTGCAGGCCAGGTCCATTCATTTGAATGGGTATGAGCTGCACGTAGGCCATGTGAATGAAAGACATGATGTCACTGGCCTAGGAAGAGGTCACAGCTGTCTGGATCACCTACTATCTAGTAACTATACCTAAGATGCGAAATAGAGCATTTTTGCATTTGATTCCTAATGAAATCTGAAGCATTCGTATCCAGGGCCGGAGCATTCGTATGGTGGGCTGGAGTTCAAGCCGAGCACAGTAAACATGCCAAGCGGGGGGCGGACTAAAATTACAACATGTAATTTTAGTGCGGCCGGAACTCCGGTCCACCCCCCCTTTTAGTGAATGGGGAAAGAGCGTAGTTCCGTCCGCAGACGTGCACTAGCGGCAACACGGATCCAGCAAGCTGTTCACCCATCGGAACAGCCTGCCGGACACTCCTGCTGCTAGTCTGAAAGTAGCCTTAAGCACTTGGAGAGAGATTAAAGATCAACTATTACCTTCTGCAGCCTCTATATGTGTCTGTCTTTCTTACTACAGTTTACTCCTATTCCCCCTTCCCTTCTATATCTTTATGAGCAGCATGTAATCAGATCCTTCAGTGAGCTGACAGCCTGTCTTGGTCACAAGACAAAAGTAGCAGAAAATTCAGAGTAAATGTTAATTTAGGAAAGGGGGGGGGGGCTTGAAAAGAGCTGGAGAAAGAGATATTTTTCTCTGCTAAGATATATTATAATTCTTCTTATATTGGTTTATGCAAAGTTGTGTGAAAAGTTAATGACCAAGCCAATTACTTTTTTTTTATCAAAACCTATGGTCTTTACCAATTATTTCATGGTCATGAGTAAAGTTCTGTATGGTTTTTCCTGGACAGTAGTATGCATGACCAGTAGTAATACAACCCAAGTAGTTAATTAGTTAATTACGATGAAGCTGTTTTATACCCTGCCATTCCTCTGTTTATGTCTATTATGGCTGCACATCTGAAGTTTTTACCCAATTTCCTCTTGTGCCAAGAACTTTAGTTCTAGCCCTACTTACTTATATTCTTTTATTCCTGAATATATAAGATATACAAGAGATATGATATGATAATAAGGTGTATCAAAATGAAACAAAGGACAGCTCGTTAAAGCGCACAGTGAAAACGAAAACCAATCCAGCTCACTGCTCTGCTGATTTACTTCGCAAACCATACATGAAGGACGGTGTCCAGGAATAAAACTGCTTAAGCTGCAGGTCAGACAGGTCAACGCCAATGAAGTCTCCAGCCACATGTCCTAAAATTTTAAGCCTTTATTTTTGGCACATAAAAAGCAAATAGATCCAACAAGGTGCAGAGTTACATCCAGCGCATTTCAGACAGACACATATTGTCCTTAATCATGGCATACAGAGACTGATAAAAAACACATCATATTTAATACGCTTGGAGTACAACCCCCATAGCAAAAAAACACACCACCACAGGATTTAACCCTTTAAGTACTTGACTAGATCCTGTACACATATACAACTATTATATTAACTATTATATTACTTGTATATGTGAAACAGCGAGGTTCCGATCAGTTACTATGACAGCCTGGGACAGGGCTGTCAAAGTAAAATACAGCAGCAGAATCCTATTCATCCTAATTGGTCTCCATCAGGGTGAATAGGACAAGGAATAAAAAATCCCAGGTTCTAGCCCCCTAAGGGGGTTAACTGTTTTTTATGTTAACAGTAAAATAAAGTTAAAAAATATTAAAAGTTTAAATCAACCCCTTTTCCACTTTTACATATAAAAATAAATACACAATAAAAACATAAACATGTTAGGTATCATCACGTCTGAAAATGTCTAGAGTATTAAAATATCAAAGTACTTTTCGCACAGTGTACACCGTAAAGGAGATGGACACTTTCTGGTTGCTGTTGACTAGAGATGGGCGAACCTGCTCGTAACAAGCGGTTCAATGCTCAGGTCCCCTGCGCTCCCCTGCCAGCAGCCATCCAGATCCGTCCTCACCCGACTGTAAGTCAATGGGGACGGATCCGTTTGGTGTCACACACTAGTCACATACCAGTGTGTGACACCAAACGGATCCGTCCCCATTGACTTACAGTCGGGTGAGGACGGATCCGGATGGCTGCGGGCAGGGGAGCGCAGGGGATCCAAGCATTGAACCGCTCGTTACGAGCAGGTTCGCTCATCTCTACTGTTGACCAATGTATTTGTAAAATGTTTATATGACACTTCCATTCAAATACACTGCACATACATCTCTACTTGCACTGTTGGGATTTAGAGAAGGTCTAGTGCATTTGAATGGAGGAGACTGAGTGATGTGTCTGGTCACATGACCCTCCATTATTGGCCATGTTATGGACAGGACCTCTATGTAGACAGCAGAGAAGATTTGCCTAACAAGGAGACATGGCTTATGAATTACAGCAAATGGCACAGAAAATGAACAATAGCTATATCGGTAAGTCCCATACAGTTATCTGCCATGCATATGGGTCACAAATAGCCAGAAAGTGGCCAATCCTATAATGACAATATGCGATGGATGTAACTCTGCATCTTCTTGGATTTATTTGCTTTTAGGAAACTTCATTGATGTTGACCTATCCGCAGAACAGGTTTCCTTTTACTTTGACCAAAGTTGAATTAATGGGGACGGTTGTGGGGATGTTATGTGAAGCTACAAATACTCAGGATTATTTTTAGCATTTTTGCAGCCTGCGGTGCAAAATTAAATAGTGTCCTTCTTCCCCAAATTAGAAATAGTAAGTACTATATAGTTTTTTATGGTCGATTCAACTGGTTTGTTTTTAAATGAAAAACAAAGATATGGTCAAAACTAAAAACCCTAAAGTGCTTTGTTGGGTACATTCATGTTCTGACCAGTAATGCTTTTTGGGTAGATTAGCTCATCATTTACAATCATGGATTATTTGCCGCCTTTCTTACACATAAAACTGGCGTCATTCACTTTTTGACTCAAATACACTCTGTCATCACCCCAGGGGTTAAATACTTTAACCTTCTTTTCTAGGACATATCTTTTCTTAGCGATTGGTCGATTTTGTTACAGCAATCGCATTCTCCCATAGCCATCACTTCATGTCCCAGCAGATCGACGCAGAGTTCTAATCAGAGATGACAGGCTAAGCCCCAGATCTGAACCACACTGTTATAATTAAAGGGAATGAGGTGTAGTATCTTCTGCCAGCCATCAGTAAGCTGAGTGAAAAACACAGGTTATCCAATACTGAGGACTGAGATTCTCTCACTCCCTATGGAATGCAAAGTTTCATATTGGGACTACAGTAATACTTATATATGATATTGGGACTACAGTAATACATAGATATCATATTGGGACTACAGTAATACTTATATATCATACTGGGACTACAGTAATACTTAGAACAATGGTCCTTGGTGAGTGACCTTCTTCATATTTTGCCGGCTGGGGACCTTTGTAGAGATAGTTCTGCTCAGATACAAGATCTAATAACTAATGCTTTAGGAAAGAAATAAAAAGTGGCATTTATAGAATGGGGGTAAAGCAAAGATCATACAATGAAAATAAGGCTTCAGTACAAATTTTCTATGGATCCAGCACTTTGAGGTGCTGGATCCATTTAAAATATGTACTGAAGTCTCTCATGACCCCAGATCCAGGGATTCATCCATGCTACCTTTATCTTCACATTACGGGAGTATCTGGATTATGCAAATTTAGGGTGAGCTGTGCAAAACTTTTTAGTTTTTTTCTTGTTAATGATAATAAGGGCCTAATGCCTCATAGGTCATTTTAAGGGTTTGACAATTTAGCACTGTGTACTAACAGTGCAGCTGTTCTGTGCTTTTTCCAGAATTGAATTCCAGGTACCTTGGACAACCAGAAGAAACTCAACTTGGTGTGGAAATTTTCGATTATTGTGCACAGAGGTTATTTAATTTTTTGCTAGTATAGGTTGTGTAAGTAGGATTGGATCACCATCAAACTTTTGCTCATCAGAACATGTCCAATCTTAATTGCATTGCCACCCTTTCTGTTGTCTTTCCACTCATAAAAGATGAATCAATTTTGTGTTGCCCTAAAAATTATAGACTTTGATAGCAAATGATTCAAACAAATTTCTGATAGGAGTGTCTTCAACTGAAACTCACAAACCATGTTAGGGTGCACCCTATTATCCTTTCAGAACCTGAGCTCAATGGAGAGTCCTTTTGTACTTTGGTGGCCCCATCCATCCCTGCACATGATTTATTGTCTACTAGGTTAGGTAAATCAGGTGATCTTTACAGTCATGAGGGTTTTTTGTAACAGCATATGACATCAAATATAATAAAAGATACAGTTATAATCCAAATAGCTACAATCAAATCAGATGCACAAACTGGTCATTAGTCTTACAGCTGTAGTAGTTGAGATGAACATGATATAATCAAATATGTTACGCCTCTTTCACGTATCTGTGTCCATGATGATGTCTGTGGCAAGACAGTCAGTGTCATCCATGTTTGTGGGTCCGTTGTTGGTCTATGTGTCCATTTTTTGCCATCTGTGTGTCATCTGTATTCCATGTGCTCTGCTAGGCTGAAGGGTTTCCAGAGCATCTCCTTCCAATAGTCAGCGAAAACTACTGACAGAACATGTGTTGTGTCAGTGGTTTTCACAGACCCATAGACTTCAATAAGCGTGTTGGTTTTGCATCACGCACCTGTCATGTACTTACCTGTCTCACTGCCACATAGGCTTATTCAGCATCACTCAGCTGCCGCAGCACCCAGTGCCGCTGGCGTGTGGGCAGATCAGCTTAACAGGGAGCAGGGACGACGGGCCAATCAGGCTTGACACCTGAGTCATATGCGCCCTGTCAGAGGGCTATTAAAGCAGGCAACTGTTGGCCACAGTTGCCTGTGATTAGTCTTCATTTCCTCATTAGTATTTATTGTACTATTAGTTGGATCCCTGGTATTCTGACTTTTGGCTTGTCCCTGAACTTGCTCCTCACTGTCGATTATTCATTTAACATTAACTCCTGGCACTGAACCTATCTGGTGTATCTTATGTTGGTTCTGATGTATCCCTCTGGTTTGGACTCTGCCCTGATTTTGACTTAGCCTTTAGATTCTGATCCGATCCTGGTTTTGCCTGTCTAGTTCTGACCTCTTTATGTCTGGCTACTCTTTACTCCACTAGGTTAAGGCCCCCTCACAAGTTATGCATTGTCACCAAGTTGGGGGACAATATGGGCTGATTGTCCAAATACAGTAGGTAGGGACAGTGGTGTGGGCAGAGTACATGCCTGCACTGATCTCTACCCTACGTGACAGCAACAAAATAGTGCATGTTTCCATTGTTTTTTTCACTGAACCACAGTCAGGGGGAAAACAAAGATGTGTGAATAAACACATTAGAAGTAGAGATGAGCGAGCATGCTCGTCCAAGTTTGGTGCTCGTTCGAGTATTACGGTACTCGTAAGTGCTCGCTGCTCGGACAGTATCTCGCCATGCTCGAGGAAATGGCATCTCATGCATTTTGAATTTTTGGCGCCTATAAACTCAGCCAATCACAAGCCAGTAGACTCTGCGGTACACCCAGTATCACGTGGGGCCCTTACATGTCGATAGCAGAATATACTAGTGTATGGTCTTTGGCAACAGCACACAACTGGTTTCAGTGGGTGCTCGTCTCGGTGATGCCCTCCACCATGGGAATCCAAGTGATCACTTTTCAAAATTGAGAGACAGCACTCCAGTTTCAATTAATTTATCGTATTTTTATTTGTTTTTAATTTTGCATTTTCAACACCAGTGGTACCAAAGCAGCAACGTTTCGGGCCCAGTGACGGTGCCCTTCGTCAGGCTTAACGTCTGCAAAGCAATAGCTCGGGCTGTACGGCGTCCATGTGGAATATACTAGTGACTGCCCGCGGTGCTCGGCTCAGATGCTGTCTGGATGTCATTAGGGACAGATCTGCTGCGTTTCAGGGAGAGTGTTAGGGCCTGGATTTAGTTCTCTGTTAGGCAGGAGTGATCTCAAAAGAACCCAACAGCCCTTCTAAGGGCTACAAGACATTTTTTTTTGTCTCCTGGCTGGGCTGGCTGGCACTAGTAGTGCAGCTATCGCCATATATAACACTTTTTTTTATTGTTTTATCTCAGTGATACAAATCCATTTCATACAGCTGTGTGGAACCATTCTGTGTGTCGCAGTTCAGCTGTCCATTCACCACAAACCACAATCCGTATTTTCTGTCCAGGTGACCCATACTGTACGTCACGTAATCAAATACGGTCTTTTGCTTTCACTGATACAGCTACATTAGAAAAATCTCTGTGCGACATTTGTCTGGGTTGCAGTCTAAATAGCCACAGTAAGCAGGGGCTGAGTTTGCCCTCTGATATTTTCTGCACGTCACGTTAAAAAAAAATATATATATATATAAAAAAAAATATAAAAAAATAAAAAATAAAAAAATAGTTTTTTTGTTGTTTTATCTCAGTGATACAAATCCATTTCATACAGCTGAGTGGAACCATTCTGTGTGTCACAGTTCAGCTGTCCAGTCACCACAAAGCACAATCCGTATTTTCTGTCCAGGTGACACATTCTTTACGTCACTTAATTAAAAAAGGTCTTTTGCTCTCACTGATACAGCTACATTACAAAAATCTCTGTGCGACATTTATCTGGGTTGCAATTAAGCAGACCAAGTCTGCCTAATCTAATAGTTTCAGTGTAATTGCTCCATACTGCACGGTACGTAATAACATACGTAATTTAGCTCTAACTTATCCACCTATATACAAAGCACAATCCGTATTTTCTGTTCAGGTGACACATTCTGTACGTCACTTAATTAAAAAAGGTCTTTTGCTCTCACTGATACAGCTACATTACAAAAATCTCTGTGCGACATTTATCTGGGTTGCAATTAAGCAGACCAAGTCTGCCTAATCTAATAGTTTCAGTGTAATTGCTCCATACTGCACGGTACGTAATAACATACGTAATTTAGCTCTAACTTATCCACCTATATACAAAGCACAATCCGTATTTTCTGTCCAGGTGACACATTCTGTACGTCACGTAATTAAAAAAGGTCTTTTGCTCTCACTGAGACAGCTACATTACAAAAATCTCTGTGCGACATTTATCTGGGTTGCAATTAAGCAGACCAAGTCTGCCTAATCTAATAGTTTCAGTGTAATTGCTCCATACTGCACGGTACGTAATAACATACGTAATTTAGCTCTAACTTATCCACCTATATACAAAGCACAATCCGTATTTTCTGTCCAGGTGACACATTCTGTACGTCACTTAATTAAAAAGGTCTTTTGCTCTCACTGAGACAGCTGCAGTCATGGCCAAAAGTTTTGAGAATGATACAAATATTAATTTTTACAAAGTCTACTGCTTCAGTTTTTATAATGGCAATTTGCATATACTCCAGAATGTTATAAAGAGTGATCAGCTTAACAGCAATTACTTGCAAAGTCAATATTTGCCTAGAAAATGAACATTATCCCCCAAAACACATTTCAACATCATTGCAGCCCTGCCTTAAAAGGACCAGCTAACATTGTTTCAGTGATTGCTCCATTAACACAGCTGTGGGTGTTGATGAGGACAGGGCTGGAGATCAATCTGTCATGATTAAGTAAGAATGACACCACTGGACACTTTAAAAGGAGGCTGGTGCTTGGCATTATTGTTTCTCTTCTGTTAACCATGGTTATCTCTAAAGAAACACATGTAGTCATCATTGCACTGCACAAAAATGGCCGAACAGTGAAGAGTATCGCAGCTAGAAAGATTGCACCTCAGTCAACAATCTATCGCATCATCAAGAACTTCAAGGAGAGAGGTTCCATTGTTGCCAAAAAGGCTCCAGGGCGCCCAAGAAAGACCAGCAAGCGCCAGAACCGTCTCTTAAAAGTGTTTCAGCTGCGGGATCGGGCTACCAGCAGTGCAGAGCTTGCTCAGGAATGGCAGCAGGCAGGTGTGAGTGCATCTGCACGCACTGTGAGGCGGAGACTCTTGGAGCAAGGCCTGGTCTCAAGGAGGGCAGCAAAGAAGCCACTTCTCTCCAGAAAAAACATCAGGGACAGACTGATATTCTGCAAAAGGTACAGGGAGTGGACTGCTGAGGACTGGGGTAAAGTCATTTTCTCTGATGAATCCCCTTTTCGATTGTTTGGGACATCTGGAAAACAGCTTATTCGGAGAAGACGAGGTGAGCGCTACCACCAGTCTTGTCTCATGCCAACTGTAAAGCATCCTGAAACCATTCATGTGTGGGGTTGCTTCTCAGCAAAGGGAATCGGCTCTCTCACAGTCTTGCCTAAAAACACAGCCATGAATAAAGAATGGTACCAGAATGTCCTCCGAGAGCAACTTCTCCCAACCGTCCAAGAGCAGTTTGGCGATCAACAATGCCTTTTCCAGCATGATGGAGCACCTTGCCATAAAGCAAAGGTGATAACTAAATGGCTCAGGGAACAAAACATAGAGATTTTGGGTCCATGGCCTGGAAACTCCCCAGATCTTAATCCCATTGAGAACTTGTGGTCAATCATCAAGAGACGGGTGGACAAACAAAAACCTACAAATTCTGACAAAATGCAAGCATTGATTGTGCAAGAATGGACTGCTATCAGTCAGGATTTGGTCCAGAAGTTGATGGAGAGCATGCCAGGGAGAATTGCAGAGGTCCTGAAGAAGAAGGGTCAACACTGCAAATATTGACTTGCTGCATTAACTCATTCTAACTGCCAATATAAGCTTTTGTTACTCATAATATGATTGCAATTATATTTCTGTATGTGATAAAAACATCTGACAAACACACATAAAAACCAGAGGGCAGCAGATCATGTGAAAATAGAATATTTGTGTCATTCTCAAAACTTTTGGCCATGACTGTACATTACAAAAATCTCTGTGCGACATTTATCTGGGTTGCAATTAAGCAGACCAAGTCTGCCTAATCTAATAGTTTCAGTGTAATTGTTCCATACTGCACGGTACGTAATAACATACGTAATTTAGCTCTAACTTATCCACCTATATACAAAGCACAATCCGTATTTTCTGTCCAGGTGACACATTCTGTATGTCACTTAATTAAAAAAGGTCTTTTGCTCTCACTGATACAGCTACATTACAAAAATCTCTGTGCGATATTTGTCTGGGTTGCAATTAAGCAGACCAAGTCTGCCTAATGTAATAGTTTCAGTGTAATTGCTCCATACTGCACGGTACGTAATAACATACGTAATTTTGCTCTAACTTATCCACCTATATATTTTCTTGTTCAGATTGAACAAGTTTGTGGGTTTCAGTACAGCAGGCCCATTTTTTTTTGTACATATGATACTTATATATATAGAAAATGGTGAACCCCAGGGCTAAGGGTCGAGGACGAGGGCGTGGGCATTCAATTACTGCAGGGGGCAGAGGCCGTGGTCCTGGGCAGGGTGAGACAGTACCTGCTGATGAGGGAGCAGGGGAACACCGCAGAGCTACACTCCCTAGCTTCATGTCTCAACTTACAGGGACACGTGGTAGAGGACTGTTGAAACCACAACAGTGCGAACAGGTGATGTTGTGGATTGCGGACAATGCTTCAGGTAATTTGTCCACCAGTCAGTCTTCCACGCAGTCCACCCACGTTACCCAAGGGAGCACTCCTCTGGCTCCTCCACCTCAACCTCCTTCCCCCCAGTCTGCCCCCTCCCAGGAAAATTTGGAATGCGATCCGGCATACTCTGAGGAACTGTTTTCTGGACCCTTCCCAGAGTCACAAACCACTTCTCAGGTTGCTGCTGACCTCTTTCCCGATGCCCAAGTTTTCCAACTGGTGATGATGATGACATTGTTGACTTAGTGGAAGAAGTGTGTAAAGAGGTGTCGGATGATGAGGAGACACGGTTGTCAGACAGTGGTGAAGTTGTTGTCAGGGCAGGAAGTCCGAGGGGGGAGCAGACTGAGGAATCGGAGGATGACGAGGTGATTGACCCAAGCTGGGTTGATAAGCCGAGTGAAGACAGTACTTCTGAGGTGGAGGCGAGTGCTACACCAGAACAGGTTGGAAGAGGCAGTGGTGTGGCCAGAGGGAGAAGCAGGGTCAGAGCTGGTGCATCAGCAGCAACTGTTTCATGTAGTGAAGCTCCCGTGACGAGGCCTAGATGTTCGCAAGTCTGGAGGTTCTTTAAAGAAATTGAGGATGACCGACGGACTGTGGTGTGCAACCTGTGCCACACCAGGATCAGCAGGGGTGCCACCACTACTAGCCTAACCACCACCAGCATGCGCAGGCATATGAGTGCTAAACACCCCACTCAATGGAACCAAGGCCATTCACCTCCTGCGGATCCCACCACTGCTCCTTCCCCTGTGTCACTCGCTGCCTCTGCTAGTCAACTCCCTGCCCAGGACCGCAGCACGAGCGCCTTCCGCTGGAAAACCACACCTTCGCCTCCACGATCCTCCACAGAGTCCACCAATGTGTTCCAGCGTAGTGTTCAGCTGTTTTTACAGCAGACGCTGGAGCACAAGAGGAAATACAGTTCCACCCACCCACATGTCCAAGCCCTCAACGTCCACATCTCCAAATTGCTGAGCCTGGAGATGCTGCCCTATAGGCTGGTAGAGACCGAGGCCATTCGCAATCTCATGGCGGTAGCTGCCCCTCGGTATTCGGTCCCCAGCCGCCACTATTTTTCCCGATGTGCCGTCCCATCCCTACACCAGCACGTGTCACAGAACATCATCCGTGCCCTGACCAACGCTGTTTCTGAGAAGGTCCACCTAACCACGGACACGTGGACAAGTGCTGCCGGGCAGGGACACTATATATCACTGACGGCACATTGGGTTAACTTGGTGGAGGCTGGGACCGAGTCTGACCCTGGTGCCGCTCATGTACTGCCCACACCGAGGATTGCGGGGCCTACCTCGGCACGGTCTCTCAGACCTACTATGCCTCCTCCTCTGACCCCCTCCTCCACCTTCTCCCCCGAATTACCATCTGTGGGCACGGCGCCTTCAGTCGGTAGCTCTAGGCGCAGCAGCAGTGCCGTGGGTAAGCGCCAGCAGGCGGTGCTCAAACTGCTGAGCTTAGGTGACAAAAGGCACACTGCCCAAGAACTGTTACAGGGCATCACGGCGCAGACCGATCTGTGGCTGGCACCGCTGAACCTCAAGCCAGGCATGGTTGTGTGTGACAATGGGCGTAACCTGGTGGCGGCTCTGCAACTCGGCAGACTGACACATGTGCCATGCCTAGCCCACGTGTTCAATCTCATAGTTCAGCGGTTCCTCAAGACCTACCCCAATCTGTCTGATTTGCTCACCAAGATGCGCCGCATCTGTGCGCATTTCTGCAAGTCGACCACAGATGCTGCCACTCTCAGGGCAGCGCAGCGCCGCCTACAACTGCCCACTCACCGACTGTTGTGCGACGTGCCCACAAGATGGAATTCGACATTAAACATGTTATCGAGAGTTTACCAGCAGCGCAGAGCGATTTGTAGTCTGCCAGATGTCAACTTCCACCAGAACTGGTAGTCAGGTCACTCAGATTCCTTAAGTCTACAATGAGGAGTGGACGTGGATGTCTGATATCTGCCAGGTGTTGACCAACTTTGAGGAGTCAACACAGATGGTCAGTGGCGATGCCGCCATTATCAGCCTCACCATCCCGCTGCTTTGCCTGTTGAAAAACTCACTGCTCAGCATGAAGTCGGAAGCTTTGCGCTTGTCACAAGAGATGGTGGAGGAAGATACGTCGTTTGATAGCCAGAGCACCCTCCGGTCTGTTTCTCAGCGCGTATCGGAGGAGGGGGATGAGGAGGAAGAGGATGAGAATGTCGGCAAGACAGTGCTCAGTCCTTCTTAACTCTTGAGCGTGTATGGGCTGAAGAGGAGGACTTGGAGGAGGAGGAGGAAATGGAGAGTCCTCTTCTCTACTCCTCCTACTCCTCCTCCTCCTTGTCGTCTTTGCCTAATGCTGACCCAAAAAACGCAATTTTTTAGAGGTTCAACTGGCACTCTTTTACCACAATTTTTTCGGAGGTTCACCTACAGCCCCTCTCTCTAAACAATTTTTCCGGAGGTCCCCCTACAGGCCCTCTCTCCAAACAATTTTTCCTGAGGTCCACCTACAGGCCCTCTCTCTAAACAATTTTTCCGGAGGTCCACCTACAGGCCCTCTCTCCAAATAATTTTTCCGGAGGTCCACCTACAGGCCCTCTCTCTAAACAATTTTTCCGGAGGTCCACCTACAGGCCCTCTCTCTAAACAATTTTTCCGGAGGTCCACCTACAGGCCCTCTCTCTAAACAATTTTTCTTTGCACCTAGTTGGGTGCTTCCCTAACGTGTGATGGGCATGTGCCTTGCCTTTCTTGGTCTGGGTGAGCACAATTGCCATGAGGGTAACCACCGGGCTGTTGCCTGAGAATTTGGGGTAATGGTGGGATTAGGCAGCCTCAGAGGCATCCATGCATGCTGCCCCTGCTGTTTCCTGTCCATTTCCGTGGTGTTTCCATAATTTTCTTATGTTTCCAGGTTTTCACCCAGCCTTCCCTAGGCAGAGCCTTGGTCCCCTGCAAAAATCCTCTAGTCTCCCATTGACTTCAATGGGGTTCGTTACTCGAAACGAGCACCCGAGCATCGGGAAAAGTTTGTCTCGAATAACGAGCATCCGAGCATTTTAGTGCTCGCTCATCTCTAATTACAAGTAATGTTCTCCACGGACAGCACACGTTCACAATGTACTGACATTTGGAAGAGGTCTAATATAGTGATTTAGATTTAGGTGAACCTTCTGCATACCAAGAAGCCAAGGACGTAGCTAAAGGCTCATGGGCCCTGGTGCAAGAGTTCAGCTTTGACCCCCCTTCCCTCAGTGCTTTGTGGCCAGGGGTAGGAAAGTACATAGCCTTTGTGCTGCCTAAGGCGAAAATTAAAACGGCACCCTCCCCATGCCAAATTCTTGACCTAACCCCTTACCTCCAGCCATAGGTGTAACTTAATCAGCATGCACTTTCTGTAATACCAGTGTTTTCTTCTGCAGCACAAGGTTCTTTGGGCCCCCCAGGCTCCTGGGCCAGGTAGTGACTGCTACCTCTGCACCCCCTATAGCTACGCCCCTGCAAGAAGCCACAAGCTGATACTTTCTTTAGTTCATTAGTGACAATGACTTATGCATGTAATTAACTGTATTCAGCAAAATCTGTATCCAGTATATTTTAAACAAGATGCAACACTACGCTGCCTACCAACCACAGCATGGAACATACAGCACGTTTATGTAAAATGATGGTTTTTCTACTTGCTTTCCTTTCAGTTGCTGCTAGGGATGACATACTGAGGCTAAACATGAAAAATGAGCCGTGTTTAAGAACAGGTCATCGGTAAATGACAAAGAACTTTCTGTTAGCAAGGGTGTCTATATGATTCTTTCCACTCCATTTACCGATGCATATTATTTTAGCATAAAGCAGGAGTCTGTGTCCCAGTGATGAGGAACGTGTATTTGAATACTGTCATCAACATCTGACTAGAGTCTCACGCAAACTCGACACCTTCCAGTTTACACATTAATGTGATGTCTTTTTTAGCTAGCCATTGTATGTGTGGGATTATATGCACGCTGTATTATTAACACATATGAAGAATATGCAACCATATAAGTACAGGGTCTGGAAATATTCCTGGTAAGGTTATGTGTGTAAATGAGGAAATTGTGTACACATGAACATGCAAGAGCACAATCATACACAGTGAAGGATGTATCAAATATAGTACCGACTGCTATTGTGTTCTTTAATTATATTACAATGATAAAGAATTGCAGTGTGACATGCTACATCTTTACTGATGCTAAATGATTATTATTCACAAATGACTCTATATATACCATTTTATCTATTATGTAACAGACTTATTAGACATGATTTAATTAGTACAAACTGCATATTCTCTTACGTTCAACATTATGACATGTAACCTGTGGACGGTCCACATATAGTACATATACAAATGGATTTTAGCAAATTTAGTCATGGAACCCAAGAGGCAACCTTCAGACCCAGCTTTTCTGACTTTTGGATAATGTCACAAAATAACATAGTTAATAAGGCCTATTACCGTATTTTTCACCCTTTAAGACACACCTGACTATAATACACACTTAGGTTTTTGTTGAGGAAAATAAAAAAAATATATATTTTTTATCAGACCTCAGCTCAGACCCCCAATGTTAATCATACTTCAGCTAAAAGCCCCAATCAGACCTCTACTGTTATTCAGACCTCAGAACAGCCCCCCAATGTTAATAGGACCCCCCAAATGTTTCTAAGACCGTCATTCAGACCTCAGATAAGACTAACAATGTTTCTAAGACCCCCCTACTTTCTGGGTACTGTAATCTACCTATTCAATTTATTATTTTAGCTGAACTTGCTCAAGCTCTACTGTCTCTTTCCTGTGCGCAAGTGTCCAAAACTGTACACAATTCTCAGTGTGTGGCCTGACTAATGATTTGTAAATTATCAAACTACTGTATGTTTCGACTAGAGATGAGCGAATCTATTCGCTGCTCCGTAGATTCGTATCGAATCTTGGAAATTTTCTCCTCCGAAGCGAATCCAGATTTTTTCGGATTCGCTTCTTATTATTTGTAAATCTTCGCAAAATTTTGAATGCTAACGATACGTATGAAACGTACGAAACGTACGCATTCTGCGTGAGGCGGGAAAATGACGATACACCCCCGCATGAGCGGGAAAGTGAAGATACGCCCCCCCCCCAGAACTGGAAAAAACCAGCCTGGCTCACTGGGATCTAACTATTTGCACGTATAGGGAGTGAAGACTCCTCCCTCAGTACTCCACCCTCCTCTGAACCAGTTTAGACCAGCACTGAACACTGAGCAAGTAGCAAGCATGGCTAAAGAGCTTCGTCCCAACTGGAACCAGATGGCCTTTGGGGACGAGTTCCCTGAACCACCGCCCGCTCCAGACATCAGGGTGTCACGCTCTGAAGTGAAAGTGGGTAACCCACCTACAGTGCCCTTATTCTGCAGAGTTAGCTGCGCATCGTGAGGTGGTTCTTCGTCGTCAGGCGACTAGTGCGTCTGCTGTGGCTGGTGCTGCTGAAGCGTCTTCTGTGGCTCGTGCGGCGGAGATGGCTGGAGCGTCCACTTTGCCGCCCATGAGGAGATCCATGACAACACCTTCCATAAGGCAGAACCCGATTGTGCCACCATCGGTGACGGCCCATGTGCAGACCCTCTGGGACTATAAAAACACCGTGGAGGACTGGGTCATCCAGGTACTGGACCACCCTAGGCCGGGAGATCCTGCATTGGAACGCCGAAAGGTCCTGTGGTTTTCCGTTAAGAGAGGGTCTGGCTTCCTGGTAGAATACGAGGACGGAAAGGAGTATTTTGTGGGCAGCAGGTCGGTGAAACGGCCGTACCTGCCACAACCTCGTCACAGCCTGTACGTGGGGGATCAGGTGGAGTACACCCCGATGGCGTCCCTGAAAGGCCCCCTTTGCGACCGGGGTTACCCTCCTTTCTAAGCCCCTGCTACCTACAACAGAACCTGAAGTGTGGCCGGATGAACCACCAGGTCCAGGATGCTTGCGCTGCCTTCAGGAGTCCCCAGATGGCGTCCTCCGGTTCAGGGAAAAACCATAGCCACAGCCGGAGCCTCTGATTCCTGGACTGCCAGCACCACCACCACCACAGTCCTTTGAGCTGGGTCAGCTGACAACTTCATCGTTTACCTTCCAATCCACGGTGATCCACCAATACCAGCTGCCGTGACAGATGAAGCCAGCAGCAGCCAGGGACGCAGGGGCTACTTCCCTGGATGCAACCTGGCCGGAACCGCTGCAGCCGGAAGTCCTTACCCCTGCTGTCCCGGCAGGAGGATCTGGAAAAGCGCAAATGGCTGCAGTGCTCACCAGCAAGACCACCACCCGGACCCAGTCAAGCCTACAAGAGGCAGGAGCGTCCTCTGATGTTATTCAGCAGCAGTTCCAGTGAGGAGGACTTCAGGTCCCTCAACTGAGGAACCCAACTACTGGCTGAGTGAAGGACCTATGGGAGCCACACCATGGACTGCACCTGACGTGCAAAAGGGTGAAAGCTAGTTGACACTTTTTATGTTTGTTTGTTTGTTTGTATTGCCCCCGTTTGACTCTCACCCAGATGGACATGGCTGCCAGGACTCCCCCCCCCATTCTGCAGAAAAGTCCCAGTTGCGCCTAAGTGCCCTTTTTTTCCTTTTTACCCCCTTCTCAGGTTATTTGGGAGCCCCCCTCACGTGGATTACAATTAAATTTTGGACTATGTGTTCCAGACAGTGTTTTATCATGCCAACTAGGAGCCATAAGGAGAGACTCAAACATATATCTGAGCGTTTTATGCTTGCAAATGTGAAATTGATTGCACTAAAATGTTTGCATACTTATGTCTTTGCTGTATTTTAGCTACACTGTTTTTACTGGTTCAGCACTTTAGCCCATTGTGTGTATTCTTTTTCAGGTACTGCAATGTGTCCTATTATGCACTTATTGTACGGTGTTTTTAGTAAATTATGCACTTAGCTGGATAGCTAGCAGTGAGCACCTTATTTTTCTACCTCATATGGACTGCCTCTAAAGACTGTACGCCACAGCCTAGCCTCATGCGTATGACGCATTTGCATGTCAATAGTACGCTAAGGATTCGTACACACTTTTGTACGCTAATGCTTACGTATTGCGTACTCTTAACTACGCTGACTGTACGTTCGTAATTAGAGATGAGCAAATGTGCTCGTTACGAGCACTGTATCGCTCGTCTCCCGTGCGAACAAATGCCCTCAGGCATTGCGGATCCGTCCTCAGCTGCATGTAAGTCAATGAGGACGGATCGTTTGGTATGACACTCATACCAAACGGTTCCGTCCCCACTGACTTTCAGTCGGGTGAGGAGGACGGAACCATTTGGCATGAGTGTCATACCAAACGATCCGTCCTCATTGACTTACATGCAGCTGAGGACGGATCCGCAATGCCTGCGGGCATTTCACACGGGAGCCGAGCGCTACAGTGCTCGTAACGAGGAACTGCTAGCTCATCTCTATTCGTAATTTATGCAGGAATGCTCGCAAAACAACAATTGTTTATTTGAACGTAGATTCAACCGAATAAATTTGATTAAGTACGAATCCTGCCAGAAATTCGGCGAATATTCGACAAAGCGAATTTTGGATAATTTGCTCATCTCTAGTTTCGACATGTGCATCTATGCCCATTTAGATACACCCTTTCTGGAGTATAGACGGGAAGGTGCAGTGAGGTCAATAACAAGTTTTGTGAACCCTGGAACAACACTCTGGAAGACTTCTACAACTCTGTATTGTCAAAGAAGCAGTTTATGATGCTGTAATGTTAATATCAGAGACCAGCCCAGCACAAGCTCATGTAGAGACCACACACATTTTTTTTTGAAAATCACATACCAAGACAAGTTATAGTTTTTAATGCACCATATTGGGTACATGTAATGATTGATTAAAACCAGCTGTTTAGCTAAAACCCCCTTTGTTTATGTCAGTAAAAAGGTGTATTAGTGGTCACTAAGGGGTTAAAGAACATGTTCTTCATCCGCATTAAAATTGCAATCTGTTTCCTTTTGGGCACCATCCACAGTGCTGTTATATTTTTGCTCCCTCTTCTTGACTGCACAAACATCATGGGTAAGTAGACACCTTCATTGCTTTGCTGAAAATCTATTCCTATGTTCAATTATTTTCAGTTAACACTGCCTGAAAATCCAGAAGAAATCTACACTATAAAGGTCATGTGTCTAATCTGAGCATGCCCTCATACCCAGGATGATTTTTCCTGCCGTATGTGAATGGAGGTTAGTAAATCTAAAATCAATATGACATGGTTTGAGCTGTGTCTTAAATGTTTATACATTTCATACATGTACAGTGTTTGCCATTTTCATCTTCTATTTTCACCATAGAAGAATAGAAAAGTCATACATTTCTTTTTGTAATTTAATTTGCAGTCTAGTTTAGGTTGTTTTTTGTATGGTTAATACAAATATTGAAATTAGCGTCCTTCAAAGAATGTTTAACGTTCCTTAAGAACGCTCTCTGTTTATCACAGTTACTTGAAATGTGTCCTCTTTTAATATTTGATTCAAAGCTGATGGGAATTGAACAAAATTCACAGTTTGCAGCTGTTGTCAGGAACAAGGAAGCTGCTTGGATAACTAATTAGTACATAGATTATTCACTGAGTGTTCAATGTTATTGCTGTACTAGGAAATTCTTAAAAATGACACATCTCACTGGTGCCTGCAGAGCTCAGTGTCATCTGTAATCGCTTCTAGGTTTGTAGTTTAATATTCTTAAAAGAGGCGTGACAGCTATGATAAATTCGTTTTCATATGGATCCAATGGCAGATTATAAAATCTGCGGTTCGGGCTGCCCAAACCCTTTATGCAAATTACAGTTTAATTGTGGCTTCTGATGAAAATTGTGGCAAAAACCATGACAAAACTGTTTTATGTTATGATCTCTGGCTCCAAAAGTTAAAGTAAGCTGAGGTTTATTGTGGTTTTTAAACAACTAGTGGCTTTCTGCAGGACCTGCTGAAGACCTATAGATGGTCATATGACCTCTGAAGGTCTTCAAACTGCAGCAGAGAGCAGCAGAGGAGGTACTGCTATGTTAGTGTATAGGGTCTAGTGTTTGTTATTAGGGGATCTGGGGGTCTGCATTTTTTGAGGAGGTCTGCAGTGAGTCAGTCAGAGGGTCTGAATTAATTTAGGGTGTCTCCCCCTGGCTTGTATTTAGGGGGTCATGGAATATAGCAGGCTGCGACAGGGTAAGTATAATCAATATGAGGTGCCCGGGCATTTGGGGGGGATCATTATAGAGGTTTGATAACCCCTTTAAAGACTGATATTTTATTAATTACTCAATGGAGATCCGATGACAGCAAACAATTATGCCTTTTTGCTACATAAAGTAATATTGAGATAATACAGCACCCATCCAAGAGATGCATGGAGCCATAATACAGCACCCATCCAAGTACATGAGCTTTCACTTTACCTCCATGTGCCTCCAGCTACACATATGGTATTACATACAGATGCTTTACCAGAATACCCCTTTAATGGGATATCCCAGTAATATGTCGCAAATGTTAAAAAGGTGAAAATCCATTTAAACCCCTTCTTGTGCTGATGCTACTTTCCAATGCAGTTCAAACTACATTCACTATATAGATTAATACAAAAAGAAAAAAATCACATTTAGGCCAGTTTCACATAAGTTCAATGCAGGTATAGTCATGCTGCCGTATTATGTAACCACTAGTGATTTAATGAACTGACAGCATCATCGGGAACTATCAGGGGAATTCATTAAGACTGGCATTTCATACATCAATCTCAATCAGAAGTGCGTTGGAGTAAGATACACCAATTTTATTAAGAAGTGCACCCCTATGAATTGGCAGTTTCTCTCATAAATTACTGTAAATCAGTCCGGATGTGAGAGGCCACACCCCTCTACTAAGCCTGACACTTTTTGAAAAATTGCAAGAGAATATTTCTAAAACACCTCTGCCATTTCTTCTGACCTAGAAGTCACAATAAGGGTGAGTTCACAGTGATGTGAACTCACCCTAAACTGGTAAAAAAAAAATTAAAAATCCTCCAAAGAAATTGTCAATTTGTCATAAATCTCACAGGGAGTCTATACAAAGTTTTTCCATAGGGACCTATGATATCCATGTACATCCCTGATTAAACACTGTATAACTTTTTTTACAAAAACATTTTATGTATAAACTTCAGAAATTGAAAAAAAATCCTAACCCATAAGGCCAGGGCAGACTTAAGGATGGGGCGATGGGGGTAACAAGTGCACTTAAAAAATCCAATATATAATGGCAGGTAACACTTACTCTCAGGACGTCTCTGGCCCCTGCCACTCTGGGTTCTGATGCTGTCCAGAGCCAGGATAAAGGGTTTGCGGCACATAGAGCATCCCAATGTTGTCATTGTTGGGGCTCTATGTGCGGTATAGGCACAGAGTTGAAGATGAACTTTAGAATGAACTGGGTAAATGCTACTGCCCATTACCTATTTGATTTCTTCTATTTCAAAAAAATAATATACGTAAACTTCTACTATGTATGCCCCAACAGATCAGCTATTTCCTTCTCCTCCTTCTCATAAACCTGTGTCTGGCAGTAAGGTAACCGATGGTAGTAAGAGTCTACCCTACCCTGTCTGCATAGTGGTCAGCAGTCCTAGGGGGTTGGAGGGATGGGGTTTATGCAAATTTACCCAAAAATAGGTGGTTTGCTGGGGCAAGGTGTTCCTATCAGATGGGTTTAAAGTTTTTTTTTTCCCGAGATTTAAATACAGATGGCCTATCCTCAGGATAGGTCATCAGTACCTGATCGGTGGAGGTCTGACACCTGAGACCCCTGACGATCAGTTGTTTGGGAAGAAAGTGGTGATCCTGTGAGCGTCACGGCCTTCTCTCTTCTTTTCCTAGGCCATTGACGTCTCGTTCGTTGTTCATGTGGCCTAGGAACAGCTCAGCCCCATTCAAGCCACTATACAATGTATGGTGCTATGCTTGGTAAGCTACGAGAAGACCGCGGTCTGATCAGTGGGGGTCCCGGGGGTTAGACCCCCAATGATCAGATACCGATGATCTATCCTGAGGACAGGTCATAAGTATCAAAATCTCAGAAAAACCTTTTAAATTATCCCTGGAAATGTTGAGAAGTACGGTACATACGTGCCTGTAATAGAAGATCAGGAACACGTTGTCCACCTTGTATGAATGCCTACAAGCATTATTATAGCCAGTAGACTAAAATCGATGCCATGCTGCATTAATTACTGTTACCGGCCAGTAAACAAGAGCTAACGTCTGAGATGATAATGTTCACTTTGCATTTTCTGTGAAATCCCCAGAGATATGAGTTTAGCTCATTTACTCTTGTTAATAGTGTAGGCAGCGTCCCCTTTCAGAAGATGCATGTCTCATCTCCATTTAGATCAGAAAATAAAATTTAAACAGTTTCACGTCTCATTGGATTCAGGCTGCAGTCTTATCAAGTTGTACGATGAGATAACATTAATTATAAACCGGGATTCACTTCTATGTTGTGGGATCATTTTAATGATTTCATTACCTTCAGACACATGATGTGCTTGTACTTTGGTAAACATTATTACCCCTTGTACCTTCAAATATTGTATGAAGGACATGTAGCCCAATAGACGACGGCAATTAATACATAATTGTCGAGCTCGCTGGATACATCTTGTTGCACAACTTAATGTTCAGCATTACAAGTTAGCGTGATTTCTGCTGGAAAGCAGTGCGTCACGGGCCTGTATGTAATTGCTGCAGTCCTCGTCACAACGGTGTCAGCTCAATCTGCCTGTACATCTGTGATGACAGTAGCGTGAGATACTTAACAGGCTCCATAAATCACAGACTAAACAAATGTACAGTATGTGTGAAGCAGAGCCACAGGTGTCGGTGACATGCAACAGGTATGGAAGAAACCTACAGAGAACTGTGTCAGGCTGCTATTCAGTCTGTGAGGTGAAGATAATTGAGGACTCAAGCTTTCTTGGGCTATGTACCTCTAACAGGCTCCTGTTCAGTTTCAAGTTATAGTGACATGTATTAATAAAGATTACTGTACAACCGCCAGCTCTTTCTGTTTCCGGCATCTGAGATAAGACTTTGTTAAAATACATTACAAGTCTTGCTTGTGGAGACAGACCCAAGGATGTCACTGATTGCCATATGGTCCCAATATCTTGAAAGCTGTAACTGTGACATCTACGCATTTGACACATGCTTCTGGGTAGCCGCCAGGCTCAGATCTATACTGTTTGTCTGCAGAGCAAATTTTTAGGTGTTCTTCTACACCATGATTATAAACCAACACAAGACTTATTATCTACTATGCTTCATCAAACAGCATCAACTTGCCAACCTTAAAGAGCATCTGTCAGCAGATTTGCACCCATGAAACTGTCTGGCCTGGCAGCTAAAGGCATCTGTGTTGGTCCCATGGTCATATGTGCCCTCATTGCTGAGAAAAATGTTTTATGTTTTAATATATGCAAATGAGCCTCCAGGTCAGGGATCAGCAACCTTCGGCACTCCAGCTGCTGTCAAACTACAACTCCTAGCATGCACACTTTCTTGGCTGTTCTTGTAACTCCCATAGAAGTGAAAGCAGGATTTGGGGAGTTGTAGTTTCAGAACAGCTGGAGTGTTGGAGGTTACTGATCCCTGCTCTAGGAGCATGGGGAGTAGGCATTGTAAACGTCATCATGCCTGGCCCTGACTTCTCCTAAAGACAAAGTATAGAGAGAGCCGCAGATCCTGTAGGTGTAACATCAACACCCCCTTTGCTCCTAGAGGCTCATTTGCATATAGTAAAACATAATTTTTCTCAGCAACGCGGGCACATATGAACATGAAACCAACACAGATGCCTTCAGCTGCCAAGTGTACATCTAAGAGGGCAGCCAGTTTCATAGTTGGTAGCTGGTAGTAAAAAGCAACCTGTTTAAAAACACACTGCACTGTCCAATCTGTCCAATTTTTTTTTAAATTTTCAAAATTAAAAAACATTCAAAAAAGGATCCCTTTTGGAGAGCAGATGCCTGCAGGTGTCCATATACACAGTGGTATCGGTAGAAACAATGGCTTTTTAGCGAGTGATTCAAAATGAGTAGTTACAGGTTTGCTGTTATTTAAGAAAAAAAAAAAACCTCACCTCATGCTCATGCTGAGAGAGCGCGGTGACGTCATCACAGTCTGCAAAGGTCTTTTCCACTCGAGAGGAGCAGACTGTCTCTGCGCGAGCAAGTGGAGGAGGTGAGTATTTATTTTGTTTTTTTCTGTTCTCTCTAAGACAACTCTACCAGCCATTTTAGGATGATTCGTTAGCACAAAGTGCAAGGAAATTCGGCTTCATGGCGAATCAAATTTTTCCTAAACTTTTTTATTGAATTCACCTTCAGATGCTTCGATTCACTCAATAATAGTCATCAGGGACTCACACATATATGGGGTCATTTATCAAGCTGGTGTAAAGTAGAATTGGCTTAGTTGCCCATAGTAACCAATCAGATTCTACCTTTCATTTTAAGCAGCTCCTTTGGTTGCTATGGACAACTAAGCCAGTTTTACTTTACACCAGTTTGAATAATAACCCCAATAGTCCCTTATAATTGGATGTGCTAGAGGGAGGGCTGCCTGCAAGATATTACGGTGAAGTCTCTTCTCTGTCTTCTCTGTGCTGGATGAATCCCAAAAGTTTTGGATTCACTAAAACCCTAACTTTTGGGAAGCCAAATCGAATTCCAGTTTCTCTGCGAAGAAGCCACGACGAAACTTGTGCTGGGGTGTGTGGGTTCAGTCCTCTGGTCTGTATGGATACCTTATTGGCTTTTATATAGATGGATATCTATAGTTTAGCAGAGAAATTACTTGTATCTGTTGTACCTACCTGATGTCTTTGCGCTGGTTTGGTTGAAGGCTTCTCTAAACCTGATTAGCTATTATATATAATATTATTCTGTATTTTAGAGGACTAAACCCTTTTTAGTGCCTATGTATTGCTGATAGAACTGATTTTATTATGCAATTTTAAATAAAATGTAATTGTTTTAAATATATTTGGTTGTAGAAGAATTTCCACTTTGATAAGTGTTATTAATCCAATTCATGCAAAATCAATTCGCTCTTTTCTCTCCATGTTAAGTACCACATTAGATTATCTAATTTACTGAAAAAAGTAATACAACCTCTTCAGCCAATAAAGCGTTCTTAGCATTATATGTGCCTCAGAAGGACTCGCATAGAGCTGCTGAATACTATTACATAAGCTCAGCATTGTGCTGGAAAAATCTGCTGAATATGGATGTAAGGGATGCAAGAATCTTTTATATTATATGACATTTCATAAGTCCTTCAAACTAAGTGGAGCCAGTGCTGGGTATTAAAGGCATGTTTGTAGACATAAGGGCTGCAGAGGTCGCCCTCGCCCTTAGGTTCTGGTGCCTTAGGGGGTCCTAAAGGCACCTCTGAAGACACTAGTATTATAAATGGCACATAGAAAGTGAAGGCCCTGTTACATATTTTTGATATGGGCCTTGATAGATTTATGGCTTTTATTATATATGAATAGTTTCTTCTTTTCATCTTCATATAGGGAAAAGCTATTCATTCACTCAATCTTTCCCTGAATGCCTTCTTGTTCCTTCGCCATGCTGCATTTTAATATATGCACTAGATGCTCTAAGAAGGAACTTACAAAACCAAATAAAAATATGGGTGCAGATTTATTAAGATCCTTATTTTCGACACAATGCGCCAGTGATGGACAACAAACTTAAAGTGGCCCTGGAAAGGAAACCTAAAGGTGGCTCTATGTTGTAGGCGGTTCCAAACTGAAAAAAGGCTGGGCCAATATAAGTAGGCAGGGCCAAAATAAGTTGGTGGGGCCAGAAATAATGTAGTATGGCTCAAAATATTGCTCTAGCAGAACCAAATGCATAGTGCTGCTTTCAACTCTATCACTGTCCTGAGGAAGGCAATACAACTGAATGCAGGAGGGCACTTTCTTCTGCCATCCGGGTACATATTGTAAGTATCAGATGCTACTAGCATTCATTAATACTGAGAGCATCAGATCATTACAGTATGTACAGGACTGGTGGCCATGAGGAGGGTTTGGGTGGCTGGCTCCTTGGACATCGGAAATTTCCCTGTAGGCTCTATATCCTCTCCACCCTTGCAATACTCCATTGAGCTTTAAACTATCAGAACTGTACACTGCTTTCTAGACCACCTTGGAGCTGGTATAGTTTTTGTCTAAAAAAATGCACCAAAAACTGTGCCAAAACAAGGCACAAAACAGGATTTGCCAATATTTGGGGGAAAATGACTCTCTCATGTTGGAAATGAAACAAAATTGTGTTGCATACACTTGATATAGTTGCAAGTTGCAAGCGTGTGCATCAGAAATTCTGGTGCAAATCAAGACACTTTGTAGGCGCAGTGACATTTATATTTCTATATCTCTCCAATGTCACTGTTTCTTCTTAAGACATGGTTTTACTAGTCAAATGCTGCCCGCCTTTAACCATTGTTCTGGCAGCAGCAGAGAGAATTTCTGGCTTTATTAAAGCTCACGATATTGTATAATCCTCAGTAAACTAGGTGGATTTAATTAACATGTCTAATTTTGCCATCTGTCCTCCCCTACTAATTATGGTTGCAAAGACTTAATTTTTCACAATCATATCAGTTAAAGGCTTGCTACTGTGATGTGCTAAATGAACAGAGCTGCTAGTAGAGGATGCGTTCAAGCTCACGCTACTTGTTGCACAGCCTAGGAAAGTCATTTTTATTAAATATCTTCTCTCTCATCTCTGTGGTGCATGGACACCAACTAAAATCCTGATTTTTTTTACAGATGCAAGCTATGGAAAACAACACTTCCTATTTCCATTCTAGGGGTAAACTGAGATACTGTGAAGGAACATGATTCAATATATCAGATGCCTTCTATCTGACTAAGGTTTAAAGGTCACATTGCAAGCTGCCACTCATTCTTTCTGCAGCCCATGCGGACAAGGAACTTCAGTAGGAATATACACTACAGTGTGATAGCTTATATAACTCATGCCCTGAATACCTTATATGGTTTGCTGCCAAGCTACAATCTCTAAACCTAATTGGCAGTAGCATAGACGAGCTATTGGTGGAAATACAGTATAATGCCCAAATCTGACTATATATATTTACTCTGGGCTTAGATTTCTGAAGAACAGATTTGTAAACCCCTTCATTTCCTGTACATCTCGGGAGAACCCACTCACTGGAGAACTACAAAAGATAACAGCTTACGGCATATGTACAATTCTCCAGGCACAAGACTAGAAATGAAAATTGATCATAAACTGTATACATAATCCCTGTCAGAGATTTAAGCGTTGTGTGCAGGCACAATACAGACATGAACATAAACGTATAATCAACATTGTGGCTGTGAAACAGCATAAAATACATAGAGAGATGTGACATTTGATAGATGCTTATAAATATATATCATTTTGTAACCAAGATACATAACATCTCCACGAAAACAATGGGAATGCTATACAAAGACTTGGCACAGAGCATCCTTATTACCAAGGCACAGATGGCACCTTAATATATATGTACGTTAGGTACAATATACATTGTGTTGTCAGCTCATGCAAAACACATGTGTTATTTTTATGAGGTTTCAATCAAAGAGTATTTACTTTTACAAGAGTTGTCCTTTAACAAGAATTAATTTTAGGACAATGCTAAGATTTGTGTTTTGTTGATTTAAGGATACAATATGAAGATGGTAAAGAGATAAAAAATAAAGTATGATATAATTGAGAAACAGGCCACATAAAACTGGGAGGGGTGTTCTGTAATCTGTTCTTTAAAGGAAATTACCACGTCCACCTTGCAAGCACAGCCACCGATGCTGGACTGCAAGGTGGTCAAGGTGGTCATAACCATGGAAACCAGAAGTGTGTAATGCAATGGAAAAATTAATCTAGCCAGCGAAGGAAGCAATATGGATAATAATATATTAGTAAGTGCCTTGTATTAACTTTCTCTACAGGATAAATGCCATTTGCTGAATTGAGACAACCTCCTATATACACAGAGGGTTGGCCCTAGAATCATTTCCTCTGGTGGGCCCAAGAGACTTGAGTCTGACGGACAAGTAAACATAATGAATCATTACAGTTTTGTGTAAAAAAGAGGCAAACCCTAGCACACAATTTGGGAACCAAATCCTGGTTTATCTCATAGGGTCCTGCTGTAAACTATACTAACCTTTCCATGTCAATGCCATACTGC
The DNA here is from genome assembly GCA_900303285.1 of Rhinella marina. NCBI lineage: Eukaryota > Metazoa > Chordata > Amphibia > Anura > Bufonidae > Rhinella > Rhinella marina. The sequence goes on along the minus strand of ONZH01019281.1, from coordinate 147,550 downwards.
ACTTTACTTGCTTCCACTGCTTAGCCTCATTTAAACAAGCCACATGAACACTGATACTCCTCCAGGGGAATGCACTTTCTGCTTCAATGCCATCCTGTTTGCAAAGAAGGAGTATGGTTTTGAAATATAAGGGCATATTCACACTGGGCAGATATGTTGCGGAGATTTCATCTAATGAGGCTTGTAGAATTCCATGTGCCCCGTTCAAAAGAGTTTAGCTGATTTTTCAGCTGCAGAAATTTCTGCAACAAATCTGCTAATTCAATATACCCTACGAGTAAGTGGAGGGTGTCCAATATGTGATGTGCATTTAGTGCAGTGACATTTGGAAGGTAATTAAAGTAGTTTTACATTATTGAAACCCATCCATCTTTATACTACTAGAATTTGTAGATTGTAAGCCTTCACGGGCAGGCCCTCTCTCCTTCTGTGCCAGTTTGTAACTCGTCTTGTTCATGCTTGTCGGTATTTTGTATGTACATCCCTTATCATATGTACAGTGCCATGGAATGAATGCTGCTTTATTAATAATAATGATAATAATGATAATAATAATCATTTAGTAAACATGAATGATATCCTTTAGGGCTGGCATTTCTGTACCAAGAAACTACTACCATCTCCTCTATTCTATTGCCTTGGCATTACTAAAGGGCTGTTTTACCTCACCCTCTGATCACAAGGAAGAGCTGTATGCAAACACTTTTCCGGAGAACGCCCAGGCAAATCAGACATTACATAATATGGAAATAGGAGAGACATATTTAACCCTTAAATGCTTAGTAAAATTCAGGATGTACCACCCTTTCTTATTAGCTGCTGAAACACAGACATTACACCTTTTCAATAAATATTCTACTGTCCATGAATACTAAATAAACTATTTAGTCCACAGGCTACTGGGAGTGAAAGGGTCAATTCTGTTTTACAAATGAAACTATCAGTTTTATGAATGGCAGTGTAGCTGTGTATGACTCGTATGGCTACTGTCAGTGTCTTCCACTCAATGACTAATACAGGTCACTACTGTAGGTGAATGAAAAGAGTCCTGCTTTGTAAGTTTCCTATCCCAAATGCATCCAGAAGTCCCTAGTTCATCACCGAAAATTCAGCTGTTGATGCACTACATCTCCAAGAAGAATAAAAGCTTCCTTTCAATACTGCCTCCAGCTGTTGAATTGTTCTCACTGCATCCTTGGCCTGTTACATTTATTTGGTTTGCCAAATATGTGTTTATTGAGTCTATGATCCCCATCCCCATTAAAGTAACTCAAAATCCCCCCTCCCCCCCAATGCAGCCCTCTCTGCACAATTCACAGCTTCTTTTGCATTTAAATTTTTTTCCCTCTAGCCCTGTTTCATTTAAAGTTGAGGCTTTACACATGAATACATCACCAAGGTTTGCCATTTCTTTGTTCGACTATTTCTGCAGGCAATCATCTCCCAGTCATTTGGATTAATCGGAGAGCAAACAAATGTGTCCAGCCCAGCACACTATTAATCTGTATATAATAAAATGGCAAGAAGACCAACGGTGCCATCTACAAGGCGTACAGATTGCAACCTTTTGGGCAGGTGAACTCTTAGTATATGGGTCTGCTCTCATCTTCAGAATAAAGCACAGGGTGAATTTGTTTAAACGCAGAACACACAAGAACCTATTTGAAAATCTTTGCCGAATAAACTAAACCAAGTCGGATTTTCATGTGATTTTCATACAGCGCAGCTTCCTGGGGAGTTGTGTGCATTCAGGATATCTCAGGATAAGTTGGTGATTTCCTTATGTAATCTGTGTCATGGACATGAGGGGTGAAGCAGCTCTGCGTTTGTTCTGAAGGCTTGTGGTTACTCATTTGTTGGAATAAATCAGCCTTCCTACTGCCTTGCATAGCCCCAGTCAGTGTGTCCATTCAGGCAGGCAGTAGTATCAGCACCATAGGAATTAGAGTCTGCTCTGTCCATGGTGCTGATTCTGAATTTAACAGCTTAAAAACAAAACCCAAGAGGGTGAGAAAGGGATTACTTCGAATTGAAACATAACAGGATAGTATCTACAGAACGTGCACTCTCCCCGCCTGACACACATGCAGTATAGCATCACAGGCTATCTGGTTCATCTAGCTCCTATTACATTATCCACATTAATCATATGTTTAAGCTATGCTTCTATCATTGCTTCAATAATTGCATTGGAAAACTGCTAAGGGCACGTTCACATCAGCGCTAGGTTTTTTTCCATTGTCCTTCTCCTTACAGAAGCAGAACAACGAAAATAACGGAAGTGCTGGATTCACGCATATAAATAGCTAAAAAATACCCCAGGCTATAATGGGGTTCATGTAGTTACCATTTGGGTGTCCGCTTTTTCAGAAGAGAAAAATTTACCACATGTAGGACTTTTTTTGTCAGCTCTTTTTGATGGAATCTGGGACGGAAGCCCTGAACATAGCCTCCAACGCAGATGTGAAGGTGTTTTAACCAGCTGGGTGTTGAGGAGTCCCCAGAGCAGTTTGAGATAGAAGTTCAATAGTTTAAAAGGATGACTGCACTGAGGTACTTTTCAAAGCGGCAAAAATTGTGGGCATACTGCCAGCCTTAGGGCAAGAGAACAGGTGGGAGGTGAGACATATTTGATCAAGATTGTGTTAATGCTAGGAACCAACTGTGGGGTTTGCAACATAATACAAGAATTATGATACAACATATCAAATAATGACATAATAAGCTTCATTTCATTCAAAAGCATATATTTCTCCCAGGAGATCTGTTATCCATTTACAGGGATCATTGAATTGCAGGGTAATCTACATTGAATAAAATGGTTGCAAGTGAAAGAGAGATAGTAGCTCTTGGGTTAAATAAATTCTACTGGTAGACATTGCATCCCTTGGTTTGACTGCCATGGCCATACCTTGCATTCAGGCATGCTTCTAGAAACCTCTACATGTAGGCATCCTATGGGTTAAACAAGTCATATAACTCATTTTAAATATTGCATGCACTTGAGGGGATTGAGTGTCTACTAAAGACCAAAGAGAAAAAAACTCACTACAGTTTGCCAGAATGAGATGTGAAGACATAATACCAGGTAAAGGATGTTACCATGAGACATATAGTATTCATTCAGTCTAAAGGCAACTGAAAGGTGTGAGCAGGTCACAAGTGAGTAAAAGGATAACCCTGCCTGATTCACATTCATTGGTATGAAGAGGTCTACCTTTGTTCATTCCCTGACTTGCTTTAAATAAAGATCAGGAACATACAGTTTGCAAGGACAAAAGTGCTCCACAAGCTTCCATGATACATAGCAAGGCACCATGTGACCCACATGGGGATCTACAGAGGTATGTATTAGGGATGCATGGCATTCTATTACCAGATTTTAAGATCACTTACGGGTTCCGTCGAATCTAGTAGCTATAGTATCCAAGAAAGTGTTCTGGGGGGCCAGCAAACCTTTCATAACAGGCATCTTCCCAGCAACTAATCCATGCACGCCTGCCTGCGCTGTGTGTATGGAAGATGGGTGGACAAAGGAGCAGCAGGAATGAGTTGAGAAGTCAGAAATTGGTCCAGATCAGCCCCCACAGCCTGATCTCCGCTGACAAAAAGACATCCACTTGTCAAGCATGGCTCTTCCTTGACAATGTCATTAACTGCAGGGCTGGATAAGGAGGGGGGACCTGCAAAAGTTGAGTCCAAGTCTGGTCTACTGTGGGCAATGCAGGAGAACACAACAGGTCTCAGGCTGTGAGAGGCTGCTGCACTTGATGAGGCTCTCCAGTGCTGTGGTGCTGATTCTGGCTGTGGATGAAAGCGCTTCCATTCCCCTGTGTGCTCTCATTCTCCCCTTTTCTTCTTCTCTGGCAGATGTAAGATCACGTGGGTTTCCAGGAGGAGGAGGAGGGGGATGTGAGGATGAAGAGGCAGCTCCCAGGTAACAGCCTGTCTGAGAGCTGGATGGATGGGCAGGGCAGGAGCTGAGGCACCTAGCAAACTTGAAATCGGCACAGTCATGTTATGTCTGCATGCATGTGTGAGAATAACACAAGAGGCTTCATGATCTGCTATGATCCTGACCATTCTGGTGTTAAAGAGATGTGATGATGCCTTATAAAATGGATCTTATATTGGCAGAAAACAGGGTTTATGATACCAGCTGTATCAAATAGCCTAAGAGGTTAGATACATATGAGAAAGATTAGATACTGCAAATGAATTATAAAATGTCATATATATATATGACATTTTATAATTCATTATAAAATACATATATATCATATATATATGACATATATATATGATATATATATATATATATATATATATATATATATATATATAGTTACTGTAGAGAATTGTATAATTCTGTTGTTTTATTTGGACTTGGACAGGTTATTGCATTGTAGGATCATGTATTTTGTTTTTTATTTCAGCATCCTCCATGATTTATTTCTTCCTACACATAATATTCGCTCAGAGAATAAATTGCTGTTAATCATCTGCAATTAATTGATTCAATAGAATGAATCGTAAAGATGTTTTCCAGCTGAAGGCTTATACAAAAAAAATATTTTGTGACTGGTTGTAAAGCATCTGACACCAGCAATTCCTCGATACACTAAGTTATGGCAAATGTCAAACTCAGCACTGCTACATCTGAACAGCAAAATGCAATAACAACAGTGCCACCTGCATAATTGTAGCAGGTTACTGCACACGATGCATTTAATAATGGGCTTGGAATTGAGTTGTTTGATACTATCTGTAGGGGAATCAGTCCATAACTAAAATATAATTCCCATTCTTTGGTTACATTCTGACTTTATTGTAGTCAGATGGGTTCATTTCCCTCCCCCGAGCATTTCCTGCCACCTGTCCTGTCCTACAATAATGTCTAGCCCTAAAGTCAGGAAGGAATAAACTGGCTGGCTGATGATCAGTGAAGCAGGACTGAATTATTCTAAGCAACAGTTAAGTGGTAATCAATATGGTAGAGACTCCACAGCTGTAGGAATTAATGTCACATATATTAGTTTTAAGATGGATACACAGATTCAGGAAACAATAAAAAGGAGGAGAGACCACATTACTTCCAATGTGGCAGCTGTACATTCTGCCTTTCTACAATAGTAGTTAATTGCTATTAATTACCTACTGGAGTGATCAACATTTTTACAAGATTCTGTTGATGTAAACAATACCTTATTTTACAAATAAAATAAAATAAAATAATGAAAAAGAAATGCTCTGGAGAACTCATGTGTCTATGGAGTACATAGAGTGACAATGTCAGAAGACACTAGCCTGGATTTACAAATGTGTATGCACCAAAAATCTGTCCAAAAAGGTGGTGCAAATTGGTGCAATTTGGCGAATGTAGGATTTCTACACTTTTTTCTAACATGATCAACATGGGGACAAAACTTAGTGGAAAGTGGGTGGAGCACTGTGAGAAAGAGCGCGATCCTAAGGTGCACCATTTTGCGCCAAAATTTTGGCTTAAAAATCTGTCTTAAATTAAGCCAATCAATAGGTGTTATAGAGTCAGGGAAAAGTATCTATCCCTGCAACAGATTTATCATCCAGCCTGAGCCCCCCTGATAAATCTCGTGTAGGTCTAGTCAGCCTGTCTAAGCGTATGCCATTTTTACAATTAGAAAATCTGGGAAACTGTGTACTGTTTCATATCCCCTGTGGTGGTGCAAGAAAGATTGAGCACTATAATCCAGGTTTCCCATAGATTACAGCTGTAGGATATCCTGTATTTAGTTTATCAGTTTATGGTATTTTGGAGAGCCCTTCTAGGAAAAAAAGATTTTTCAACATAGACAACTACTTTAAGTTAAAGGGGTTGTCCAGGATTTTACTATTGATGGCCTATCCAGAGGATAGACCATCAATATCTGATCAGTATGGGGCCAACACCTTGCACCTCCATTGATCAGCTGTTTTGGGGTTGCTCTTGTGCCGGTCAGTTTTCGAACTACACAGCTCTGTCCATTGTGTATTGGACAGAACTGGTTACTGCAGCGCTGCTCCCAGGTTTGGACTGGCCATAGATCTTCCTGGTAAGATACCCAGTGAGCTGATCACTGCCCTCCTCAAGGCTGCTGGCTGGGTACATAAGGACCACTTGGTGCTCCCAGCATTAATTAACACTGAGAGCGTCAGGCACTCATGTATCTGTCCCGCGGTCACAGTGAGGCTGGCTTAGATATTTTTCTAGTTATACTATGTAAGTCTGTTTAAAAGGCTGAGCAATGCCTGAAAGGCTATGCTGCAGTTGTGAAACACTAAGCTTTTATTAATCCTTTTTGGAAAGAAAGCTGAATTGCACATGCTTTCCATTTATGGATCTCTCTTGAATTGAAAAATATTTGGGTTTGTTAGAATCCAAATTATTTTGGAAAATTCAGGATGAATTCCATATTGATAGAATTGGTTAGTATGTATATTTATACATATATCCTTACCAGATACCATTAACAGAGCTAAGCAAAGAAACTTTGCATGGCTACCTGAGTTAGGCTTAGGAAAGCTGATTTGAATCTTTCCCAGAAATCAAGAAGGCATTGCCTGACCTACAATACATAGTATACATAATAGGCAGTCTCCGTAATGAAAAAGGGTACACTCCCCAGTTTCTCATATCACAGGATGGTGACCCAGGATCTGTGGCGGACTATCCCCATCTTCTTTTGGTAAGTCTGGCAGAGTCTCTCTTACTAAACACTGGTCCCTACATGAAGACAACTAGGTGCTCTGACTGCTCTCCTTATATACAGTTTCTACATGAACTAGAATCTTCTAGTGGAATGGGTGGAGTGGAGAAGCACAGCATAAACAGAAACATAATTATAAATTAAAATTCTGGGCACTCTCTGTGTATATCTATTTAAATATAGGTAAGCTACTAAAAATAATAAGATATATATAAAATATATATAAATATATAAATTAAACAATAACCTATCCCGGAATCTTCCTTTATCTAGCGCATGTGTACACACTGACAAGTAGTTATATATAATTATAATGATGATATGGGGCCCTTGCAATTAAAATAATAATCTAAAATTAATAGTGATATGTTGGAGAAATCCAAATAGTCAATGGTAGTGTACAGATCCCAAATATTCAATATACAGTATCTTGTTCGGATGTATCATGTTCCGATGTGTAGCATATAGTTCTTTAAATATCCCCATATTAGTTGTAGCCACATGCATTTAAAATATTTTTACAGTCTTTTTCCATAAAGTACAGACCAAAACTTTGGACACACCTTCTCATTCAAAGAGTTTTCTGTATTTTCATGACTATGAAAATTGTAGATTCACACTGAAGGCATCAAAACTATGAATTAACACATGTGGAATTATATACTTAAAGGGAACCTGTCATCTCCGAAACACCCCCTGAACTAGAGTAAGTGTTGTATAGTGTAAGTGATGCTGAATCCGAATATGTAAGTTTTATCTTCATACTCACTTCCATTCTGATGCTGTGCTCCCACAAACCAGCAGTAAAATAAATTCACAGGACACTTCTTTGAGTCCTCTCCATTATGTGAGTGAGCACTGGAGTCCAGTGAGTGCATTTTACTGCAGGTTTGTGGGAGCACAGCGTCAGAATGGAAGTGAGTATGATGATAAAACTTACACATTCGGATTCAGCATCACTTACACTATACACCGCTCACTCTAGTTCAGGGGGTGTTTCGGAGATGACAGGTTCCCTTTAACAAAAAAGTGTGAAACAACTGAAAATATGTCATAAATTCTAGGTTCTTCAAAGTACCCACCTTTTGTTTTGATTACTGCTTTGCACACTCTTGGCATTCTCTTGATGAGCTTCAAGAGGTAGTCACCTGAAATGGTATTCCAACAGTCTTGAAAGAGTTCCCAGAGATGCTTAGCACTTGTTGGCCCTTTTGCCTTCACTCTGCAGTTCAGCTCACCCCAAACCATCTCGAATGGGTTCAGGTTTGGTGACTGTGGAGGCCAGGTCATCTGGCGTAGCACCCCATCACTCTCCTTCTTGGTCAAATAGCCCTTACACAGCCTGGAGGTGTGTTTGGGGTCATTGTCCTGTTGATAAATAAATGATGGTCCAACTAAAGGCAAACCGGATGGAATAGCATGCCGCTGCAAGATGCTGTGGTAGCCTTGCTGGTTCAGTATGCCTTCAATTCCTCTTCCATGCTTCACGGTGGGAACCAGGCATGTAGAGTCCATCTGTTCACCTTTTCTGCGTCGCACAAAGACACGGTGGTTGGAACCAAAGATCTGAAATTTGGACTCATCAGACCAAAGCACAGATTTCCACTGGTCTAATGTCCATTCCTTGTGTTCTTTAGCCCAAACAAGTCTCTTCTGCTTGTTGCCTGTCCTTAGCAGTGGTTTCCTAGCAGCTATTTTACCATGAAGGCCTGCTGCACACAGTCTCCTCTTAACAGTTGTTGTAGAGATGTGTCTGCTGCTAGAACTCTATGTGGCATTGACTTGGTCTCTAATCTGAGCTGCTGTTAACCTGCCATTTCTGAGGCTGGTGACTCGGATGAACTTATCCTCCGCAGCAGAGGTGACTCTTGGTCTTCCTTTCCTGGGGCGGTCCTCATGTGAGCCAGTTTTTTTGTAGCGCTTGATGGTTTTTGCGACTGCACTTGGGGACACTTTCAAAGTTTTCCCAATTTTTCGGGCTGACTGACCTTCATTTCTTAAAGTAATGATGGCCACTCGTTTTTCTTTACTTAGCTGCTTTTTTCTTGCCATAATACAAATTCTAACAGTCTATTCAGTAGGACTATCAGCTGTGTATCCACCTGACTTCTGCCCAACACAACTCATGGTCCCAACCCCATTTATAAGGCAAGAAATCCCACTTATTAAACCTGACAGGGCACACCTATGAAGTGAAAACCATTTCAGGTGACTACCTCTTGAAGCTCATCAAGAGAATGCCAAGAGTGTGCAAAGTGTGCATAGTCATGAAAATACAGAAAACTCTTTGAATGAGAAGGTGTGTCCAAACTTTTGGTCTGTACTGTATACTGTATGTATATGTTTAGCAGAAGTATAGTTCCAAATGTTTGATGCACTATGCACCTTAACCCCTCCTGGTGTACGGATTTACCTCTTCTGTTTGAGATCCACGCAGTAATGGCAATGGTGTGGTTACACAAGCTGTTGTTTAACTGCTCCGGTATGTTTGATCCACATGTCTTTATTCAGCGTGGTTACGCAGCGACGGCTACCGACTGTCTATTCTTCAATAGGCTGCAGCGTAGGCCATGAACAGAGCTTTGGGCGTCTATTACTGCCGAAAAGTCAACATCCAGACTCTGCAGTTCAAATTATGTTAATATGTGGTGCAATGTGGCTATTGACAAAGTCACTAGCAAGTAGATTTTCTCAAAGTAATGCTACGGTATTGCATAAAATATGCCAGATGCATTTCAGAGTTAGCTAAACTCCTTCGTCAGTGGCTACTATTAATTAAACAAGCTTGGTTTATTTTATACATTTTCAGGATGTCTGATGAGCTATGGAGTGGATTGCCAAAAAAGGATATAGCTAAAATCTGGAGTGGATTGCTAGTAAAAATGTATAATATATAATAATTAGAGATGAGCGAATCATTCAAAAAATTATTCGCCGAACATTCGCCAAACTTTTCCTAAGAGTCGTATATTTGACGAATAGATTCATTGTATTTGCGTTGTGAGGCAGTGACAGGCCTCATATTTGAGGGAAGGTATGTGTCTCCTAGAATGGTGCAGGAAGCCTACTAGAGGAGATGCATACCATAGTTTGCTGTGTTTATGGAACGTGCCACCAAGGTGCCCGGCCCTTGTTGGAGTAAAAGCCAGTAGCTAGAGTGTCCACTAGAATAGATGGTGGACACTGTTGTTACTTAGCATGGCTGGTTTCAGCTAATCCGGGCCTGGCTTTATTGGGAATAAGCAAAGAGCTGGGCGGGTGCTTATTCCCCATGATCCACTCCAAGTTTCACATGTGGCCCATGTCCATGGTTCTGATTTAAAGTCAGCTGCAATCTTCAGTGTGGGAGAAGTCTGGTGAGAGAAAGGCCCCAGAGAACAGACTTGTGTGTTTGAAGGCTGCATGGCTGGCAGACCGTGAGGTTGAAAGAAGCCGGACCTATCCACTTGTGTGAACGGTGACTTAGAGGTGAGATAGAAACCTACATGTTAGTTAGAGTCCAGACGGACAGGTGTTTATTTTTGTATTCATGCTATATGGTGCTTGTGCCTTGCCCAGTGATGTTATAACTGGAAAAGATTGTCTGTACTGCATAAAGTGAGACAATAAAGCACGGTTTGGGGTCTGGAAACCCCTCGTTTGATGAAGAGTTTGTCATTGCCGACCCCTGGGAGAGAGTAATCCCTTACAGCGTACAAAATATACGTTATTATGTGCTAGTAGCGAACATTCGCGAACTAATAACAAACGTTCATTTAAAAATGTACATAACTTCTTAGAAGATGTACGCATGAGCGTACAAATAGCGTATGAATCCTCAGCGTACTATTGTCTACGCGATTACGTAATACGTAGGCACGCATGACGAGAGGCTGGGGCGTGCACTTCTCAGAGGCAGAGCGAATATTCGAAAATGGCATCCAGGCGATCCTCATCATTTAGCTCTGAAGAGCTAAAATACCTGGTCTGGCTGATGGACAGACAGGATAACGATGGCACACACCGCCATCCAAACCAGCATAAGAAGAAGGTGATCCAGCAGGTGATCCAAGGCTTGCGCAATCGTTTCCACACCGTGCGGACCCTGGGACAGATCCAGCGGAAATGGTCAGATCTGAAATTCAAATGCCCAGAGCGGCTTAATGAGATCCGCGCAGAGATAAGGCAGGGTTAGTAACAAAATATTTGATAAGTAAAAACATGTTAAAAAATTAGTGTACTGTATTGTATATATACCAGCAGTCACTGCCAATAATGAAAAAAGTATAGAAGGACAACGTGGTCGTGCGTAGTGCTCTGTAGTAATTTTTTTTATGCTAGGCAACGCCTCTAACTCTCGACCCAAACAACTTAAAGGGGTTGTCCCACGAAAAATATTCTACAGTTTTCAAACCAGCCCCTGGATCTGAATACTTTTGTAATTGCATGTAATTATAAATTCTGTATAGCTACAGAGTTATTCAATAAAATGTATCTGTATAGGACCACTTAATTTCTTATTTCTTTGACCTATACACTGAGCAGGCCGCACATGCTCAGTTTTCAACTTTTAACTGCCTCCTGAGCTGTGATAGGGAGAGCTGAGACATGCCCCTTAGCTGCAGCAGAAAAGACACTCCCCTTGAGCTGCCAACCTGATATAAATCTAGCAGAGCAATGAATGTGGAGATCTCTGGATCCATGTGAGGTACAGGGCTGGTTCTAGCTTTGTTAAAAAGAGGTTGTCATGTACTATATGATGTCTGATTTTCATTTTTTACATTATTCGTGGGATAACCCCTTTAAGTGAAGGTATTCTAGTCATTATTGTTAATGGTGCTGGCCATTCTCCCGTTTGTGTCAGGCAAATGCACTAGTTCGAAAGAAAGTACCCTTAGATATATGCCCCTTCATAGTTAGCGCTTCCTCCTCCTGCACACAGACTCAAAGACGTGCCCATGCTGCAGCTACTGTCAGTGGGCAATATTAAAAAAGTTATTGCGACGATAACGTTATCTATTGCCATAAATACCTTTTTAGAAGAAAAAAATATGATATGGCCCCCCTCTCACACCCATAATATCTTAATAGTAGTATGTGTTAGTATTAAAAAGAGTCATCATCTAACAATTGTGTACGTTTTTATGTTGCAGAACACCGTCAACAACGGCGTCACGACCGTCGAGGCAGGACGGCCCCTGAAGTACCTGCAGCCTCTAGTAAGTGTAAAACATATTTAATTTATTTTTCTTCCAAGCTACGTGGGAGTGCAGCTGCAGTAAGAGCACTAGTGGTTAGGAACGGGATCCTCCAGCCCCAAACTATTCCCATTTAGCTACAACTGTTCATTAGAGTTGAATGTAAAGCTACTTCTACACCAGCGGCGAAGGGTCCCTCCGGATCCGTGCTGCCGCAGGTACACATGTGGGGCCAGAACCGCGCTCTGGCCCAAATTCACTGTAATGGGAGCGGGCCACGGATCTGGCCACAGCATGTTAACCCCTTCTAAGAGGTAGCCAGAGCGAAAATACAACATGTAACTGTTCACCCGCCAGATCTGGGCTACCGCTAGTGTAGAAGTAGCCTTAGGCCATTATTTAATTATTTTTGACAGCTGCTGCACCACAGAGGAGCCGCTCTCACTGTCCTCCACCCCAGCGAGAGAGGACCCCACCTGCCCGTCCAACACCACCAGCCCAGCTACCAGAGGTAGAAGGTAGGTCTTCAAAATATGAGCTAAATGTATGTTTTATATTTGGTAGCTCCAACCGACAGGGAGCAGTTTTCCCCTGGACCATGGGAAGACCACGCCTTATGGGTGTCCAGTAAGTACTACAAAAGGCTCAGTCAGTACAGAATACATGTCACTGAATAAGTCTCTCCAGTACATTAAAGTTTAGATTTTTTTTTGTGGGACAACCACTGTAACTCGATCATACAAACAAAGTACATAACTGTTTCCACCCCTACAGACATCCCCACTGACTTCAAAGTGGAGGCTGGATTATGGAGCCTTTGGGTCCAGGCTCCACACTGCCTCCCGGCTCATTCGTGGCCTGCAGGACATGATGACCCGACGTCGGTAAAGGCCAGCATAATCTTATTTTTTTTGTTCCTTTCTTTTGTTTATTATATTACTAGCTGAAGGACCCGGCTTTGCCCGGGTATATTTAATTTATTTCATTTACTCTTTGTGTGTGTGTGTCGTTAAAAGATATCGAGAGTGACCTCTACAGCAGCCCGCCCCTTTAACAGTGATCTCTACAGCAGCCCGCCCCTTTAACAGTGACCTCTACAGCAGCCCGCCCCTTTAACAGTGACCTCTACAGCAGCCCGCCCCTTTAACAGTGACCTCCACAGCAGCTAGAGTGGCCATTGTCTTCACCCCAGAAAGCCAGATCTCACCGGCCATTCCCCCAAACGTGAAACAGTGCCCCCAGTTCCCATGAAGACACACCACTAAACATGAGGCCATGCCCCCCTGGCTCCATGAAGACACGGAGGAGAAGCTGTCTGAGTGTGAGCTACTGAAAGGGTGGACATCCCTGTGTCTGTCCAGGCACTGCGTTGGACAGAGAACAGGTAGCCAGAAAACTGGACTGTCCATCCTAAAGCCGGACATCTGGCCACCCTAACATCAGCCTGCCCCTACGGTGGCCAGAGGTCTTGTTTTAGGCTGGACAGTGTGGCTTTCAGACTCCCTGTCCTCTGTCATGCGCAGGGCCTGGATGGACACAGGGATGTCCTTTTGAACAGTTCACTCTCAGCAGCAGCACTGTGCAGTTTGAGCAATGAGCAAAGTCACCCTCCCCCCACCCCTACAGCTGAAAGAAGGTGATTTTTACCTATATTTTTAATCCCGGTCAAATGCGGCGTGGAAGGGGTGTGGCCTGACTGAGTCAGGGGCGTCACTTAGTGGGATCTGGAGGTGGGGCTTTTAAGTCCTTATTTTGATGGTGGCCTGAATTACAGGTCGATGCCATAGTAATTTAGGAGGAAGGTGGGTAGCAGTGGAAGAATACATCTTTTATTACTACTGAACAGTAAATATGTGAAATTTACATTATATGAGGTAATGATTGATGATGAATTAGTCTAAAACATAAGTTATATTTATGGTAACCGAAATACCCCTTTTCCATTGTCATTCACAGTGCTCTGCCTCTTTAATGCAGACCTACAGCAGTAAACTGGCTAGGTTGTCATAGAAACCTGGTGTGTGGAGACTGCCTGTGAGCTTCTATTGGCTGATAAGGGTCATATGACCAGGCTACTATTGGCTAATGCATTTTTTGGGAATATCTCAGGAACGGTACGTCCCGGAGAGCTGAAAACTGTTCTAAAACCTTCCCGGACACCTGATGTACATGTGTGCCAAATTTTGTGATTGTAGCTACAGCAGTGCGGATTCCTTTAGCGGACATACACACTCACACACTGAGCTTTATATATTAGATTTATTTGTTAAAAAGAAGTTTTTATTTATTACTAAAATATTCTTGAAAAACCTGTGTTTTGTTAAACCTTTAACACCTTTCTGATCCTGATATAGTGTGAAGAAGACAAAGTTTTTTTCCAACGGCCATTTTCCCATATTAATGAACACAGCGGTGTCTGCCGGCCAAAGTATTACTACATTACACACACTCCTGTTCACTGATTACAATTGACAGACAGAAAAATACAAAAGGCTTGGCTTGTTGGGGCAACAAGTCTGTACATTCTACCTTAACATAGGCAGTGAAAATTATATATATGAGCTTTTTATGGCTGCCCCGGCCAGTAGTAGTAGGGGACGGGGTAGCATAGAGTGATTGGTAAAATAAATACAACAGACTGCGGTGGTGTATAACAATGTCTGCTAATATAACTTGTAACGGGAGGCAGAGGCAGTGAAAAAAAAAAATTGAAATATATATAGCACACACACATGGAGGCGGAGGTAGACAACAGTGTTTGGTTTTGAAATAGGGTTTTGGAGACTTCAGGTTCGCATAGCCCATGACATGACCCAAGACATTCGGCTGTAAAATTATGGCCTGGCTGACAGCAACAGTGGGAAGACACTCAGACTATTCTGCCCTACAAGGCCTGATCTAATCACCACCAGCATCAGCAAGAGGAGTATGAAATTCGGATGTAATCCAGCCATTTATTCATTTTTATAAAGGTATTTTTTTGACACATGACACTTGAGGCTGGGCAGGAAAGAAGCCCTAGTGCATAGTGGGACAGTTCTGGCCACTTTTGTAATCTGCCTGCCCAGAAGTCTAGGGGGTCTGAAAAGAGGCTTTGTGAGCCAGACTGCAGGTATGCCTGAACCTGCTCATTGAGGCGGGTGATCTGGGCCTGCTTACTTGGCTGTAGCTGTTGGGAGCCTGCAGAGAAACATTTCTGCATCATATTAATTAGGCTTAACTGGCTGCTGCTGGTTGTGGCAGAAGGTGGATGACTTGGCCGGACCTCCTTCTCAGACAAGCTGGCAGCAGGCTGGGGCTGGCTGAAAGCTGTGGCCAGGTTACTACATAGCTTCTCCCTCAATGATACTAATTTCTTTTCCCTTTCCTGGGGAGGAAAACAATCCCCCATGTTGGAATGATACCGTGGGTCCAGAAGCATCGCCAGCCAGTATTCGTCAGTCTGCCTTATGTTTAGGATATGCCTGTCAGAGCATAAGCAAGTGAGCATACAACTCGCCATCCTGCCCAGCGTGCCTGAGAGGCCACTTCTTTCCATCTCAGCCTCTCTCTGAGAAACTGCTGTGTCCCTGAAAGTCTCATAATCCTCATCCTCCAGCTGTGTCTCCTCCTCCTCCTGGTCATCATCATCCTCATTAAAATCCTCCTCCTCTCCCCTCTCCTCTAACTAAAGCTCCTCATCCTCATCCTCCTCCTCTCCCCCCTCCTCTAACTAAAGCTCCTCATCCTCATCCTCCTACTCTCTCCCCTCCTCTAACTGAAGCTCCTCATCCTCATCCTCCTCCTGCTCCGCAAGGGAACTTTGGCGTTGGGGCTCCCCTGCAGTGACAACATGGCGGGCAGACAAATGGCCAGGATTTCCTTCCCCATTGCCCCCTGCTGCATGAACGTAAGTGTCTTTTCCAGCACAAATATTATTGAAATTATGTTGTTCACAACGCAGCTGTCCCGGCTGACCAATTTTGTGGCTTCTTCTAAGGGCCTTAGAACAGTGCAGGCATCTCAGACCAGCCTCCACTGCCGGAAATCAAAGCCGCACCTGCTCCCTATTGTGGAAGATTCTGGCTGCTGCTGGACAAAATCGTCCACTGCTCTACGCTGCTTTAGGAGTCGCTGTAACATATGAAGAGTGAAATTCTACCGGGTCGGCACGTCACCTATTAAGCAGTGTGGCAGAAGACCGTTTTGACGCTAAAGTTCCACCAGAGCGTGGCGAGATTCATATGAATGGCTGAAATGAGTGCAAAGCTTCCGCAACTTTGCCAGCACTGTGCGCAGGCCAGTGAATGTTTTTAGAAATCTTTGCACCACTAGATTTAGGACATGTGCCATACATGGAGCATGCGTGAATTGACCCAGGTTCAGTGCTGCCACTATATTTGTCCCATTGTCACTTACTACCTTGCCCACTTCCAGCTGACTTGGAGTCAGCCAGTGCGCTATTTGCTGCTTCATGTAATGTAGCAAGTGCTGGCCTGTGTGGCTGCTACTGCCAAGACAAACTAAGTCTAACACTACATGGCAGCGTTTCACCTGACACATGTGATATGAAGGAGCGTGGGTAACTTGCTGCCCTGACACTCCAGCAGGTAGACTGCCCGTGGAGGTGGAAGCGGATAGTTGTTGGGTGCTCTGCTGCAATCCTGGCTGGAAAGCACGTGGAGGTGCCAACAGCAATTGACCGGGTTGCTGGGGTGTTCCTGCCTCGCTGCCACTAAATACATTCAGCCAGTGGGCAGTAAAGGACATGTATTGCCCCTGGCCGTAAGCACTGCTCCAGGTGTCCACCGTGACGTGCACTGTGCTGCAGAGAGACAGCTGCAGGGAGCGTCCAATATTCTCTGCCACGTGGGAGTAAAGGGCGGGGATAGCTTTGTTGGAGAAGTAATGCCGGCTAGGGACCTGCCAGCGTGGCTGAACGCAAGCCATTAGCTCCCTAAAAGCTGGGCAGTCAACCAACTGGTACGGCAGAGACTGCACAGCCAGCAACTTTGTCAGGTGACCATTCAGTTTGCGCACTGTCAGATTACTTGTGGCATAAAACTGCTTCCTGACCACGCACTTCGCTATGGATGGCTGCCGAATGAGAGGAGGTGGAGAAATGCACGCACTGGCCGACAATGAGGTGGATATACTACTTACACCCCGGGATGCGGGCTGAGCTATGGCCCTGGATGTGGCCTGCCTGACAGAAGGGACCCCGGGAGAAGTAACCGGCTCTTTAGTATTAATGGGCTGCTCTAAATTGCCGGCATGACGCCGCTGGTTCCACAGAGCAGTGATCCCAACATTTGTGGCTTTCCCACGGCTCAATTTCTGTTTACACAAATTACACATGGCCATACTGCTATCCCCCGGCAGAGTGGTGAAATACTTCCACACACCCGACGTGCACCCTCCACAACTGGCCAAGCTTGTAGCCTTGCATGCTTACACCCTGGTGCCGGCCCCACTATATTTGGGGTCTCGCTAGTTCCCAGGGAAGCACTAGCCCTGGGCCTAACTCGCCTCTTCCCTCTGTTACTGCCACTACTACTCCTCCTCTGAGATCAAATCCTCCTCAACAGCCCGATCCACCTCCCAGGTCCTCCCGGTCTAACACATTAGATTCATCATCAGACTCCTCCACAACACATTTTTTGGAATGCAAATTAGGTTGTTCCCCACCAACTGACAATTCCAGGCAGTCCAAACTCTGATTGCCCTCTAAGAAATCCTCAGGGAGGCTGTCCTCTATAACCGCCGGATTATAAGGTGGGCTTCGGTGGCTTTTTTTTAATAAATTGCAGAAGGGACACCACTAGGAGGGAACACTGAAGCCCAAGAGGTGGCAGAAAATGACGGGGTTAGCTGGAGTGGAATGGTGGAGCAGGACGAGTCTGACACCTGGCTACATATGGATACTGTATCAGCAGATGACAGCAGATCATCTGGCTGAAATAACAGTGCAAATGAACAGGATATATTATAATAAACATATAAATGCAGCCCAACAATATGAAGCAATATAAGTGCACACAGCATAAGGGTGCATTCACACGACCGTAGTTTTGGGTCCGCATCCGTTCCGCAATTTTGCGAAACGGGTGCGGACCCATTCATTTCAATGGAGCCGCAAAAGATGTGGACGGCACACAATGTGCTGTCCGCATCCGTAGGTCCGATCCGCGGCCCCGCAAAAAATATAGAGCATGTCCTATTCTTGTCCGCAATCGCGGACAAGAATAGGCAGTTCTATCATAGGGCCGGCTACATTCACACAGCCGGTATCCGTGTTTTGCGGATCCGCAATTTGCGGACCGCAAAACACATACGGTCGTGTGAATGTAGCCTAAATCATAGTCCAAGTTAACCCTTCAAAGTACAACAAAGTACTTGGGAGCTGATGGCTTTGCATAGCAGCAATAAGGGAAAATGTCCATAAATGTTCATAGTCCAAAGTACCTTTGCTCCAGGGCACTACAACAGTACAGGAACTGTGGCCAACACACAGCCTGTGTCTCCCAGACCAAGGGTAATCGTGTGAATCAGCTCTAAATGCTGAGAACCCTGCTAATCGTACAACAAAGTTTTCAAAACGATGAAGGATTATTGTCCCTGCGGCAGAGATTTTTAACCATTTGTGACCCCCCCGTATGCCTTTTAAGGGGGCCTGAGGCTAGGTATACTCCTTTTAAAGGTCTCCCATGTAGCGTAGAGCAGAAGCTTCGCTCTCACATGATAGCCAAGCATATACTCCATTGGCCATTAGCTACAGAACTGCTAAATAAAGTCTTGTAGGCTGGACATGCTTAGTGAGGTTCTCAGTGCTCAAAGCTACTTTTTTTTTGTTTTAAAGGAACATTTATTTAAGACAGCAAAGAAAAAAACAAGGACTCCAGTGAAACAACGTATAGCTGCAAACCTGCAATCATAGAACATTATCACACAGGGTACCAGCCAAAAAGAATCCTGAGCAACTTGAAGGAGCATATCATGTTTGTTTTAAAGAACAAAACCTAAACAAAAAACCTTTGCCAAAAAGAAAAAAAACATGACATACAGACAAGAAGACAAGTGGGAGGAGGGAAAGGAAAATGAAGGGAAAACGAGAGCAAAGTGACCGCCGAGATAAAAGTGAAGAATCAGAAGCAATTAGAGGCTAACAGAAGCAACAAACCTTATTGAATTTATCTGGACACACCCAGTAAGCCTATATAATGGGAGAGCCTTGTTGACTACCTTGATCCACTCCAAGCTGGTGAGTTTTTTCGGGTGTTACCAATTAAACAATATAACCTTTTTAGCATAATACAGAGGTAACCTAGATAAGGTATGAAGGGCCACACTCGGTGATCATCTACTAAACCAAACAAGCACAACTGGGGGTGCAGGACTTGAGGGGAAGCGTTATGGGCCTCCATAAATTCAAGTACGTCTCGCCAATAGGTCTGTAATACATGGCACTCCCAAAACATATGCAGCATCATGCCATCAGCCATGTGGCATCTGGGGCCTTCTGCTGAGGGCAGGGCACCCATCGAATTAAGCTTACTCAGTGTATAGTATACCCTGTGTATGTGTGAATTTAACTTGAATCAGCTTATCTCTAGCGCTAAGGACGTCTGGTATTCAGAGATTGCTGATGTAAAAGAGCGCCTCTACCACCGACTGAGGTACTCCCAGTAATTATCGATTTCTTGGTGACATAATCCTGAACCTTAATCTGATCCGTTCAAAAAGGACTAAGTCTCCAAGGGGACAGCTCACAGCTGAGGACCAACTAAAGCAGAGAGACATTGGAGATGCCACTGGGAAGGGAAGACACATCACTCATGAGATGAAGACAGCAGAACCAAAACATAAATCAATTCCATTAAGTGTGGTGAGAACAGGAGTAAGCCACATCTTGCAGGTGCCACAACCTTCACATCTCAGTGAACAAATAGGCAGAAGCCCATTGAGGGAAAAAGTAGGGCTGGTATGCTTAAGACGGTCTGTAACCGGGTCCAAGATCATTTTAAAATAACCACACAGAATGATAGGGGTCGGGTCCTGTACTGACTCCACCCATCCCACCCAAACTGAGAAAGGTCTAGATACCAAAACCATAACTACGTCTTAAAGTAAATAGGGATAAAAGCTAAGGTCGCTCACTACATATAAAAGTGAGGCTCCCATGAGGAGTTCAAGACAGTACAATAATGCAGCAGCACGTCTCTATGTGACAGATATATAAAATAAGAATGATAGTAGAGGAGTAGCCAAATCACACTCAGGGAGAGGAAAAACCAGAAAGAAATTGGCTTTATCCAGCATGTTCTAACCAGGCAATAACATATTCAGGCCGTTCAAGGAAGTGTGTTTTGTTGTTCTTCAAGACCTTGAGTTTGACAGGGTAGAGCATGGCATAACTGAGCTGGTTGGAGTGCAACATCCTATTCATCTCCGTGAATTTTTAGCACCGCCGCTGAACCTCCAGGGAAAAGTTCTGGAATCTCTTTTCCTCCAACCAGAATAGGGTCAGCTCGCCAACTGAGGTCTGACTTGGTAATTAAGCATTTTGCCAATGAAGATATGTGGCGGCCCTCCTGGGGGGGGAAGCCCTACCAGGGATCAACACATAGAAGAGGAGAGAAAGAGTGAGCTCCAAAGCTGATCTTATGAAGGTCCTCAAGAAACTGACAGAGCTCATTCCCCTCTATGCCCTAAGGCAAGCCCACCAAGCAAATATTACACCTGCATAGACAAAGCATCAAATTTCCCGGTAAGGATCAAGTAATATTCAGTGATAACCTTGAGTACAGTACATCTGCACTGGTGGGACCAGAAGGCTGCTCAGCAAACCTTGCAGGTTAATCAGCAGAAAATTACGTATTGTACTTTGGAGTGTGGGCCTTAGGGTCGGTAGGGACTGCAGGTCTCATGAAGTGTTCATCATCTTAAATCCAATAATCTGGGTAATTTACTCAAGAACACAAGTTAAATCATCCTATGGGCAAGTACAGTATGACCACATATAGTCCACACCAGCCACAAGCGGGGGACCACGAACATGACCCCCAATGTCCAAGGACAGCAGTCAGGGACATCAGGTGGATGCTAAGTGGAATAATATGATCAATGACTGATGAACAATGACTAACAGTAGGCAGCTGAAGGTACTCACAACACCTGACAGATGCAGATGGAATCCTCGCTTCTCAGTTGGCACAGGGAGGTCAATCAATGCAGGTACATAAATCTTCAGCACATCCACAAGAAGGCTCCTACCAGTGCTAGTGGCCAGGTACTCTTGCTACTTATAGTGTCTCAAATAGCATATCTGTACCTGTAAGTCCTCAGTGCACACATTCCTTAAAATTACTCTGCAGCCCCTGATAGGTCCAAAACAGGGTGAGAGAATTCAGGTAATATGGTAAGCCACATCCACAGCAGTTGAGAAACTACTATAGTAACTCAGAATTCTCTCAGTGCAGTGGTATGCCTTACAGAAAGGTATAATTGAGAGGAGTTAAATGGTATTTGCCTATAGTAAAACTTTATTTTTCTCAGCAACGCAGGCCCATATGAACATGGAACCAATACAGATGCCATCAGCTGACAAACGCACATGCAACAGGTCAGCCAGTGTCATAGGTACAAATCTGCTGACAGATGCCCTTTAATTGTAACAAGGTATTAGAAGGTACCTTACGACAAATTCCATTTTACATTTTTATTGCTTGGAAAAAAAGGATGTTACCTGCACACAATCAATCCTTAAATTCAGAATGAAAGTGGAATTTGGTCAAAAAATACTCCAGCAAGCCCATGTCAAGGTTTCTCAATTTCTTGCCAGTCCCTACACCACGTAAACCAAAACAGAGAAACTAAGTAGAAAAACTGGTAAACTAAAGTGTCCAGATTAAATAGGATTCCAAAAATACCCTGAAACGCGTTGTTTTATATGAACTCTGTTCTTTCTGGAATTTCATAATAAAGTAGAAATTTCCATTCAAGATTCCAACTGCATGGGGTTTATTGCGCCTAAAAAAAAAACAGGATTAATACCAGATTAAATATGTGAATTCCACAAATTGCATCCATCACAGAACTGCTCCCTCAGGACTGCTGAAATAGTCTGCATAGAGCACCGGAACAGCTAGTTCTTATGGTTCAGATCAGCATCCAAGGAACCACTGTGGTGAAGTTGTCAGAATGACATTGTCTGGATCCACCTGTAGGGATGACATGAGCACCCTCCACTTGGTGGAAAGTATTACAGAAGCACACTCCACATACCAACATGCTTTAGTCTAATGGTAGCTGAAAATGCACCTCCTGTCATCCAAGTTACATCTTCGGAAGGGTTATTTCATGTAATCCACAATTACAAATGGTGCTGGTGGTCCTTTGAACTCTAGAAGTGCGAGCTGGTTGGCCTGAAGCCATGACCCTATTCTGGAACTCTGGAAGACCCCATTATCCACAATAATAAACTAGTAGCTACTGTTAACCATGGCCAATAGCACTATTGAGAAATATTGTATATAATTGAAGTACTAGGACCCTGAGAGATGTGTTTTCCAAACACGAATGTCTTTGCCACCCATCGTCCCAACGCTGTTTGGAAACTGTACATAATCTAGGAAGCCTTCTGTGATATACAGCCAATCTTCCACCTTGGAAAGTAGCATCACCATTCCTGATGACTTCAAGTCTGTTGGATAATCTGAGCAATGGTAGAGGTCCTCAGCAGGAACTCAAAATGCAGTGATGCAAATGATTTCCCAGTCACCAGAAACCTGGACATAAGATAGTCAGGCAAGAACAAGTGAAAGGCTTATGTTATGGGTTATTACCTCAGGGTGACAATGAACTTCTCCTCAGGAGATGTGCAGCACCTCATGTTGGTGTCCAGGAAGGTGAGGCTACAATGCAGGTCTTCCAGCTGGTCCAAAGTGGGTACCAACAAGTGACAAAAGCTTTGGAACTTCTCAGGTTCCTGCCACAGGTCGGATTGCAAGGTGTGGAAGTGGGCTTTCCTGGACTGCTGGAAGACAACAGGGTGAACTCAGCACATCACAGCCATGATTTGCAGACTTGGAGAACGGATAACGGGGTACAATGGAAGAACTATGGATAAGAACGTGGACTCACTGATCCATGGTTTGCAAAATTGCAGCAGTTGTGTGCAAATAGCCTAATGTTTAGCAGTGCAGTCTGTGACAAAACAACTACTTTGCTCCAAAGGAGAAATCTTCTCACCAACAATATTGGTACTATCCCTTTACCGGCCTCCTCGTGGCAACTGTCCTGTTGGCTAATATCGATCGCCAAAGCATTGCTGTAAATAGCCAAACTACAGATACCTCCCACTTTCAAGTCGCTGTAGTCCAATCAAAAATGCATGTTTGAATCACGATCCTTCAACAGGGATATGAAGACACATAGAAATAGAACCTTGTGTAGAATCATTTAGGCTCAGAAGTAAAATAAAATTATCATCACAAGTTTGTTAGCTAGTTAGCTGCAGATTTACATACTCAGAAGACAGTTATAATGAAACCTGTGCTAATTGAAGGAGCCTCTGTCACTTTTTTACAGTTATAATCAATATTATAATACAAACATAGAAGTAGTCAGTTAAATTACATCAGATTTTATGGGGGGCATTTATCAACCCTTGTACACCAGAACACTGGTGTCTTAAAAGTCACAAGGTTTTTGGCGTACCCCTTTCTAGCACAAAGTTTAAAGGGAGTCTGTCACCTCTTTTTCACCAATATATCTAAAAGCACTGCCCCATAGAAGATTGCCAACACATCCCAGACATACCTATGTGCACTGTGTGTATTACATGTCCAGGAAAAGCACTTTTAGGCCCCATTCACACGACCGTATTGAATGGGGCCGTATCTATCCGCAAAATTGCGGAAGAGATGCGGCCCCATTCACCTCTATGGGGCCGGGAGCCGCGGCACGGAGCTAGCTCCGTGCTGCGGCTCTTTTGAATCATGTCCTATACTTGTCCATGCGCACGGACAAGTATAGGCATTTTCAATGGGGCCGCCCGGCGTGTGTTCCGAGCGCTGCCGAACACACACCGGGCGGCCCCCGTATACTTGCGGGTCCGCAGTAATGCAGACCCGCAAATATACGTTCATCTGCATGGGGCCTTATTCTGCAGGAAAACAGCTCCCAAGTGCCCAGCTCTGCTGCTGCAAGTGCCCAAAGCAAACCAGACTGAAGAGGGGAGGGCTGCTTTAGTTGCTTGTATCTTGGGATTGGTACCAGCTAGAAATATGAATGTTTTTGAAAGCTGGCATTCCAACTTTTCAAACTATATCAGAACCATAGCATTATATCCACTATATCAGAAGATAAAGCTTTTAGAATTTGAGTCAGGAGTGAAAGTTGTTTTTACTTTCACTTTCAGCTGGGCACTGGGCACTTGTTTTTCAGCAGAATCAAAGTACTTTTCCTGGACATGGAATACAGACACACAGTACACACAGGTATGTCTGGGATGTGTATGCAATCTTCTGTGGGGCAGTGCTCTTAGTTATATAGGTGAAAAACAGGTGAAAGACTCCCTTTAAAGCCTCACTCTTCACTTTTTCAGGATGCAGGTGGGGCAGCAGCAGCCATGACCAGTCCAACATATTATAGACTAATCTATGCTAGGAAACTGGTGTGCATTATACTGGAAATCTACATCAGCACCCTTGCTAGGATAGATTTCCATTTTGGCGCGTGGACCTGTACAGATGCGCCACAATTATGTGGAATGGACTTCATTAATTTTGTTGCATCTGATGTCATCAGGGGCATAGCGTAGATTAAAACCAGAGTGTAATACGCTAGTCTTAAAAAATGCACTTCTTACTGCTCTTCTTTTAGGAACACTTATACTTAGAAGTGAACGAGTCTAAAGGGTTTCCCTGTCTCTAAATGAGTCTATACAGTATTCCAGCTTAAAGGGGTTCTCCGAGTTATATTTATTGATGACCTATCCTCAGGATAGGTCATCAATATCAGATCAGCGGGGTTCCAGCATCCCCGCCAATCAGCTGTTTGAAAAGGAGGAGTCGCACGCTGTGCCAGTGCTACCTCTTCTTCATTGTTTACCTGCTCGCCGTAGCATCAGTAGTGGTGAGCAGGTGTAATTATACCCAAGATGCCCCATTCATTTCAACGAGCCCTCCCATTGAAATGAATGGGGCAGTTAGATGTAATTACACCTGCTCACCGCTACTGATGTTACAGCGAGCAAGTAAATAATGAAGAGGAGAAAGCACTGGCACAGCCCGTGCCTCCTCTTCAAACAGCTGATCGGCCGGGGTGCCGGGTGTCGGACCCCCATTGATCTGACATTGATGACCTATCCTGAGGATAGGTCATCAATAAATATAACTCGGAGAACCCCTTTAAAGGGATTTGTACCTATGAAACTGGCTGACCTGTTGAATGTGCACTTGACAGCTGAAGACATCTGTGTTGCTCCCATGTTCATATGTGCCAGCATTGCTGAGAAAAATGATGTTTTAATATATGCAAATGTCCCTCTAGGTCAGTGGTTCTCAACTCCAGTCCTCGGGACCCACCTGCCAGTCAGGATTTAGGAATATCCCACAGAATGAATACCTGTGGTAAGTCCTGATGGATGGACGCTAATTATATCAGCTGGTCTAAACTAAGGAAATCCTGAAAACCTGACTGGCAGGTGGGTCCCGAGGACTGGAGTTGAGAACCACTGCTCTAGGTGTAGCAACAATGCCTCAGTTGCACCTAATGGGTCATTTGCATATATGAACATGGCACCTATAAATATGGGACCAACACAAATACCCTTAGCTGCCAATCACACATGTAACAGGTCAGCCAGTTTTATAGGTACAAATCTGCTGACAGATGCCCTTTAAAGGGGTTGTGCAGCAATATATAATACTAACCTGTCTTCAGGATAGGTCATTAATACCTGATCTGTGGGGGTCCAACATCCAGCACCGTAGACTCTTCTCCATTTAATTACACTGCATCAGCGAAACTTATGAGACGGCGGGCAGTGTAATGAACAGGAAGCAGTATTCACATGGGGCTCCATCTCCTCTTCAAACATCTGATATTGATGACCATCAAATATATTGCTGCACAACCACTTTAAGTGGAAGCATTGACCAATTATGTCCCCATACAGTGTGCATGAGGTCATACGACTCGTAAACCAGCTCTCAGCAGGTAGATAGCAACATATTAAAGAGGTTGTCCAGGTTTTTACTATCTGATAGGTCATCAATATCAGATCGTTTGGGGTCCGACACCCCCCGCAGATCAGCTGTGCGAGGAGGCAGCGTGCGTAGTGTGCATGTGCCGTCTCCCATCTCTGTTCCTCTTTACCATGGTCTTTGCCATAGACATATCAGCAGTGAACAGAAAGAGAGACGAGAGACACAAATGCACACTGCGTGTGCTGTCTACTCATACAGCTGATCGGCACGGTGGGAGTGCCGGGATGTCAGACCCCTGCTGATCTGATATTGATGACCTATCCTGAGGATAGGTCATCAGTAGTGATGAGCGGCCGAATATGATATTCAGTCGAGCATTGCGGTGCTCGGGACCACGCAGTGTTCGGCCGAACACCACGTTTGCTCGAGCGCCATGCTCGAGTCCTCTCCCTGCACGCTAATTAGCCAATTAGCGTGCAAGGTAGTACTGGCATTCACTTTAATGCCGTAGCCATCTTGGCTACTGGCATTACAGTGATTGGCTGGCCAGGAACGCGTCATTGGGTGCTATATAGCACCCGGTGACATGTGACCGGCTCACTCCTAGTCAGGGAGAGTTGCTGCAAGGAGGGACAGATAGTGTAGGGAGAGAAATTGGCTAGGCAGGGCTAGATTTTCAGTTGAAAAGACCCAAAGGTCCTTTTAAGGGCTATTATGATATCTGGCTACAATATTTTTTTTTTTTGAGGGGGTTAAAAATTGCGCAAGGTGGCCTGACCTTAAAGCCACCTGCGCAGCTGGTGCATTCTAATACTTTCTGTATCCTATATACCTGACATCCGTTATATCTGGCTGCAATTTATTTTTTTCTGTTGGGACAAAAAGAACTCAAGTTTGCCTGACGCTAACACCATCTGCACAGCGCGTGCATTATAATGTGTCTGTAGTCTTTATACCTGACATCCGTTGCTATTTTTTCTGCCGCTAATCAAGCCGACAGTACCTCATCTGCGCCTGCTGTATAACGTTTGTGCAAGAAGGCACAGATAGTGTAGGGATAGGATTTGGCTAGGCAGAGCTAGTTGTTCTGTTAAAAAGACACAAAAGTCTATTGTTATATCTGGCTGCACTTTATTTTTTTCTGTTGGGGCAAAAAGAACGCAAGTTTGCCTGATGCTAACACCACCTGCACAGCATGTGCATTATAACGTGTCTGTAGTCTATATACCTGACATCAGTTGCTATTTTTTCTACCGCTAATCAATCCGACAGTACCTCATCTGTGCCTGCTGTATAACGTTTGTGCAAGGAGGCACAGATAGTGTAGGGATATGATTTGGCTAGGCAGGGCTAGTTGTTCTGTTAAAAAGACACAAAAGTCTATTGTTATATCTGGCTGCAATTTATTTTTTTCTGTTGGGGCAAATAGAACGCAAATTTGCCTGACGCTAACACCACCTGCACAGCGTGTGCATTATAACGTGTCTGTAGTCTATATACCTGACATCAGTTGCTATTTTTTCTGCCGCTAATCAAGCCGACAGTACCTCATCTGCATCTGCTGTATAACGTGTGTGCAAAGAGGCACAGGTAGTGTCTAGATAGTCTATATACCTGACATCCGTTGCTATTTTTTCTGCTGTTAATCAAGGCGACATTACCTGCGCTGCGTCTGCTGTATAAAGTTTGCTCAAGGAGGGACAGATAGTGTAGGGATAGAAATTGGTTGTTCTGTTGAAAAGCCCTTTTAAGGGATATTATGTCTGGCTGCAATATATTATTTTTGTGGTGGGTTAAAAATTGCACAAGGTTGCCTGTCCTTAACACCACCTTTGCAGTGTGTGCTGTCTAACATTTGTGTATCCCAAATACCTGAAATCCAGTGTATTACTAATGTCGCCATGATTTGCGGCAGAAAAAAACTCAATAAATGTCAGGTATATAGGAGAAACAAATATTGTACTGCACATGTAATGTTGCCGTGATTAGCGGCAGAAAAAAATGCAACAAATGTCAGGTATATAGGGGAAACAAACATTGTACTGCACATGTAATGTCACCGTGATTAGCGGCAGAAAAAAAACGCAACAAATGTCAGGTATACAAGAGAAACAAACATTGTACTGCACATGTAATGTTGCTGTGATTAGCGGCAGAAAAAAAACGCTACAAATGTCAGGTATATAGGAGAACCAAACATTGTATTGCACATGTAATGACACCGTGATTAGCGGCAGAAAAAAACGCTACAAATGTCAGGTATATAGGAGAACCAAACATTGTACTGCACATGTACTGTTGCCGTGATTAGCGGCAGAAAAAAAACGCAACAAATGTCAGGTATATAGGAGAAACAAACATTGTACTGCACATGTAATGTAGCCATGATTATCAGCAGGGGTGTAGTTATAGGGGGTGCAGAGGTAGCAGTCGCTACCGGGCCCAGGAGCCTGAGGGGGGCCAAAAGACCCTTGTGCCACATAAAAAGACACCGGTATTATAGAAAGTACATGCTGGTCAAGTTACACCTCTGGCTGGAGGGAAGGAGTTAGGGTCAAGAATTTGGCATATTGGAGGGGGGGGGGGTATTTGCTGTTTCAATTTTTGCCTTAGGCAGCACGAAGGCCATGATTAGCGGCAGAAAAAAACGCAACAAATGTCAGGTATATAGGAGAACCAAACCTTGCACTGCACATGTAATGTCGCCATGATTAGCGGCAGATAAAAATGCAACAAATGTCAGGTATATAGGAGAACCAAACATTGTACTTCACATGTAATGTCGGCGTGATTAGCGGCAGAAAAAAAACGCTACAAATGTCAGGTATATAGGAGAAACAAACATTGTACTGCACAAGCTGCACAGCTGGTGTTAAGATTAGGCAAATGTGCGCAAATTTTGACCATCAAGAATAAAAATATTGCAGCCAGATATAACAATAGTCCTTAAAAGGACTTTTGGGTCTTTTCAACACAACAACTAGCCCTGCCTAGCCAAATCCTATCCCTACACTATTTGTGCCTCCTTGCACAAACTTTATACATTATATGAATAACGGCAGAAAATATTTTAAAATATTTCTGACATTCGGTGAAATACACTAAAAAAAATCTGTGCAACTGTACTTTTGACAAACTTGCATATATACCATTTCATATGCGCAAGGTGAGCAGTAAGGGACAGGGAAGTGGGCATGCTGCTGATGGTGCACGCAGAGGCCATGGCTCTGGGCGCGGTGAAACAGTGTCTGCTGGCAGAGCACAAAGTCATCCAAAACTCCTAGCTTTATGTCCCAGTTTGCAGGGCGGCGACAGGTTCTTGAAGACAGGTTCTTGTTAGGTCAACATATCAGGAGGAGGACCAGAGTGAGGTTAATTTTTTAGGTTAAAA
The DNA here is from genome assembly GCA_900303285.1 of Rhinella marina. Lineage (NCBI taxonomy): Eukaryota > Metazoa > Chordata > Amphibia > Anura > Bufonidae > Rhinella > Rhinella marina. The sequence goes on along the minus strand of ONZH01019281.1, from coordinate 118,065 downwards.
AATTAGGGGTGAGGGCCTGCTGGTGAACCTCTTAAATATTTAAAGGCGAGGGCAGCCTAATAAGCATTTTGATATGATGGAGGAAGAGGGGGAAGAGGACGAGAAAAGGAAGAGGAAGGGGTGCATGGGAATACAGTGTATTCAATACACCCTAAAAGCCATATTTAAAGTTCCTTTATGTTCAGCCGCTTTCCTCTGGTGGGGTAGCGAAGTCAGGGGCCATACATGCCTTGTTCATTTTCATTAGCATCAACCTGTCAGCATTTTCAGTTGACAGGTGGATGTGCTTAGCAGTTATTATGCCTCCAGTGGCACTAAATAACGGCTCCGACAAAACGCTGGCGGCAGGGCAGGCCAGCACCTCCAAGGCGTAGAGCGCCAGTTCGTGCCACGTGTCCAGCTTAGACACTCAATAATTATAAGGCACAGAGGGATCACTGAGGACATTCAGCTAGGTACTCCTTTACCATTTTCAAAAAACTGTTCCCTCCTTGTGACACTAGGCCGCTTATCAGAAACTTTTCCACATGCAGAGCCGCCCACCTTTATTGTGAGCAACTGGAAAGGCGCCGACCGTGTTGCAGCTGGTAATCCACTACTGGTCTCTGCTGCTCACAAAGCCTGCCCAACATGTGGAAGGTGGAGTTCCAGCACGTGCTCAGGTCACACAGCAATCGGTGAGCTGGCAAGTGTAAGCGCTGCTGCAGCATTGCCAGACCGGCGGAAGCTGTAGGTGACTTTCAGAAATGGGCTCCTGTTGGAGGAACAGATAGACTCATTCCTGTCATTAGTTCTGTTGAGGTGGACTTAAACCTGTCCTTTCTGGAATTCAGTCAGTCATTCCGAATTGTTTTGAACACGGGTGCGCACAATAATTAAGGACAAAACACAGACTTATGATTCCAGTATTAAGTCCTTTGGCCGTGCTTTTGTGGCAAAATCATTACAGCCTCTGGGCTTTTCCTTTATTAACACACGTACTTATTCGATACAAAAAGGAAAGGGGGGCGTAAGCATGCAAATAGCAAACAATATCATTCTTGATTGGATAGAAGTTGCATTCCATTCTACGTCACTAGCCTGAAAAAGTCATATTGATAAGAGTACGGGGGCCATCTTGGACTAGTTAAATATATACATATATTATACGCAAGCTTTATAAAAGTTACAAAGTATAAAAATATAATATAAAAAGGTGGGGGGCTTTGTTCACAGTCTTGTTTCCCCAGCAAGCTGATAAGCATTATACACGCATTCCTTTGTGACACACTGCACCGCAGCATCTTGGACACAATACCAGGATATAGACATTCTATACAGCTGCATAAGCATTTACAAAGCTGAGTAATTCAGTATTTCTACCGGTCTACCTTCACAGTTCCAGGGTCAGTTTGGTTTAGGTTCCTGTGTTTGAACTCGCCTACCTTTGAGACCTGTTCATACTGGTAGTAAGTCAGGATTAGAGTCAGGGTTTCCTTTAGGAGGAACCTAAAGTTCATACACAGGAACCTAAACAACGAACTTACCCAATAGGACCCTGGAAACTAATGACAGGAATGAGTCTACCTTTTCCTCCAAAAGGAAGGACGAACAGGAGTCTCCCTAAGGCCTAATAACAGAACAACAGGAGGGAAAAAGAAACTTATCTTTCAATGAAGAAATGGAGGCTCCAGGAACTCAGCTGAAACCAAACTGCTGCTCGCCACCACAACACTGAAGCTATAAACCGCAAGCAATAGTGGGAGAAGAAGCAATACATAAGAGAGGGACAATTACCACACCAGGAACACCTGAGGGAAAAAGGTGGGGTAAAAACCAACAACAAAAAGGGAAAACATGTCAGATAACACCACGTGTTGCCAATCTGACAGACCTCCTGTTATCTGTCATAGGAATGTCCGTGACAGTAGGTGGTGGTGGAAATCCTGATGAAAGTAGGGCCCGTAATCCTTTCTGTCGGTAGCACCTGTGCCATCCCAGGGTACGACTCGCTCCCAGCCTCCACAACGTTCACCCAGTGTGCCGTCAGGGAAATGTAGCGTCCCTGGCCAAAAGTACTTGTCCATGTGTCAGTCGTTAAGTGGACCTTCCCAGTAACTGCGTTGGTCAGGGCACAGGTTATGTTATGGGACACATGCTGGTGTAAGGCGGTGATGGCACACCAGCAAAAATAGTGGTGGCTAGGTACTAAGTAACAAGGGACAGCCGCCATCAGACTGCATAAAACCTCAGTGTCTGCAGCCACCAGCCGCAGGTGGGAGGTGCGTGAGTTTAGGGAATTTGTCACGGGGAACACGGTGTAGCTGGTGGTTTTACTCACGGTTAGTTGAATCTTCCCTGGGCCAGTGTGCACTTGTGTGGAGGGTGGACACGACTTCCCTCAGGGCACACTCCGTACGCAGGACTCCAGGATGGTCAGTTGAGGTGCCCTTGGTGTTGATTTTTGACCGTGTTGGATGGCTGGGTCCTGGTTATTTTGTGACGCCAGTGTCTTTAGGTAGACACACCCTTGTTGACAATAATGAGGAGGCAGTTTTGGGATGAACAAGGAACTTTTTACTGGATTACTGAGTCCTCCTTGTTGGTACAGATAATGCACACAGACATAGTTCACCAAAAAGGTTGGGATGGTAGGCTTTCCAAGTAGGCTGGCTCTCTAACTTGCAATACGTATATAAATAGTCTCTAGAATGACAGCCAAGCTTTGGTACAATTTGGGTATTCAGTTCACACTCCTGATAGGTAAGGTGTGATTCAGATTTAGGGATAATAGTGCACTTTATCATCCGGCAGTTTCCTCAGGGGCTGTGGAGCTTTCCCTGGGAACTTATAAATGATGGAGTCCAAAACAACTGAAATATGGATTACCTCCACCTGGTGTACCACTTGGTAGCACTTTGTTCTGGCTACAGTCTGAATACTGGTTTCACTGGTTTCTGGGTTTTCCAGTGGCATTTGATCAAAATGGAGAGGAGCTGGACTTGCTTCCTTCCCCTGTGGCTTGTTGACTCACACTTCACTGCACTTCTTTCACCAACTACCAACTTCACCCTCCTCTGTACAGAGGGGTGGTAGCAGAATGGACTAGCTCCATCTAGAGGTGAGGAGTATAACTACATCAGCCTAGATGGATAGCCTTACCAAATACACAATATGCAATATGTAAAATGACATTATAGTTTAAAGCGAACCACTGTTAGTGGGACGCTGCATTCCCCCCTTGTTTGAGGGAAGCCGCCCTCGGCGCCTAAATTGTGCCACGCAGTTGTGTCGCCTGAAAGACATAAAGTAGAGAGCATGCATGCAATAATAATAAAGTTATACATATCAGGCATATAGACACATAGTAAGGAGGTGTGGTGAAATACCTCAAGTGTCAGCTAGAAGATTTATTTCCTATTCCTTGAGAGAGACTGTTGGACAGGACTGAATCTAAAAACAAATACAGGGTGACTAACGCGGGTATACTGCGCTCCCCTGCACCATTTACTCTATATTGAACTGTGCTCCCTGACACCTCCGCGGCCTCCATTTAGCATCCACGTGGGACGCCACGTGGAGCGCTAGTATTAGGCGCGAAGCATATGCACGAACCTGCAGTTTGAAAGGAGCGGCAGAACTAACACGGGCGGCCTCCGGAGTGATCGCACAGGACATTTCATTGAAAGAAGGAGGGTAATGTACTGGCCATTTATGTATGGATTTTAAGATACAAGTTCAATCATCACCGTATATGCTCAAGTTAATACGCTAGACTTTTTTTTACAAGTTAAACAAGTCACTCAAAAGGACGTTATTTACAAGTGAAACAAGTCACTCAAAAGGACGTTATTTAACCATCTGGTCTGCATGAGTGGTAGTACTTGTATATGTGAACACATGTATATACACCAGACTACCTACAATTTATTTATGCCTGCGTGACAATATTTTATTTTATTACCAATATCCTTTCATAATGTCTAAGTCTGTGTGACAATATTTATTATTATTATTACTTTTGAATTGTAACGGTGTTTAACTGGAAACATACAGTCTCCAGTCTGCTCATGAGCTAAGTTCAGCCATATATCAGCCATATGTCATCTATTTGCACATATTACCATCTATGCCATAGATGACATACTATTGATTACTGATGATTCATGTCATGGATGATACACCACCGTCTATCACACAGAATATCTCTATTGAGTAACCGATCTCATATATTTTTTTTAACTGTTTATCTTTTATATTTTTCACTTTTTACTTTTTATTTTCTTTTTTTGGCACTTTTTGATATTTTTTAGATACATTACTTTTTTATATATCTACTTTTTTGATATTACAAATAAAAGGAATGGTCCATGCAATTACCCACTTGTGAGTGTGCTGATTAAGCAAATAATTTGACATATAGACACATAGTGTAGGTGACAAGGGCCATAGTTTCTCTGGTGTAAAGGGGATCGGGGGCGCTGACCTGGTACAGCGGACAATAATCCAGAATAGTCCATAATAAAATAGGAAAAAGGGGCAAACATAAACAGAGCCTCAGGAGGCTCACAGGGCATGAGTACGTTCCCTGGGCTTAGAACATCACGGAGGCTTTGGTTCGTTAAAGTCTATCTCCGGGCACTTGACTTGAACGTTGCAAAACAAAAACAAATCCAAAAAAAAGAGTCTATGATGACAGTTCCTTAGAATAATACAAAGTCCATTATTCTGGCTCTTTAGCTCTGCATAAGGTAGGCCAATGAAGGTTCAAGGTGAAAAAGGCTCCCCAGGAGTGGCTGGAAGTATTCTTCTAAGTCGCTGCTGCATCTGGTAGTCCTGGTATTGCGCAGGCAGCTGACCTTTGGTGGTCCTTTGTGATCGTCTTAGTTCTGGTGACTCTGTAGATGTTGACTGTGGATGATCAGCTCCAGCTGACAAGAGAACTTCAGTTGTTGACACTGCTGGTGGTGATGGTTCTGTATTTAATTTGGCAGGAACCATAAAATTGAGCCAGGGCATGAGGAACCAATGTAGGGGGTCAGAATTCACTTCAATTCACACCCTCCCCACAATTCAAAGTTGGTTCTTTCTTTATAACTGGCTCTTCTGACATTGCCTCTGAGGTTGGAACTTCTTCCTCTTGGGCAATTTCTTTTAGACACAGCTTAAGACGGTGCAGGGCTGGAGGCATCTGGGCCTGCGTCTTGGCTAGCAGGTAACACAGGGAAGAGGAGGCAGTGGTGTGACCCGTAGACACCGATTGTGGATCCAGGCGTTTGGCCCACCTATTAGGGTGCTTTGCTGCCATGAGGATCACGCTGGTGGTGGTAAGGTTGCTAGTGTTCATGCCCCTGCTCATTTTGGTACAGCACAGGTTGCAAATGACAATTCTTTTATCGTCCACACTTGTTGGTGTGGCATGCCTCCTCCCTTTTGCCACCCCACTGCCTATTCCAGCCTGTTGCAGTGCTGTGGATCCCTCCCCCTCTGTACTGCTGTCCTCACTCAGCTTGCCACTTTCCCATGTTGGGCCAGTGATTTCATTGTTTACCACCTTCTCTTCCACTTCTTCCACCTTCTCTGACACTCAAAAACATTAGGGGCGAGTGCCTACTGCTGATCTGACCGTCTAAAACATTAGGGGCAAGTGCCTGCTGCTCATCTGACCGTGTAAAACATTAGGGGTGAGGGCCTGCTGCTACTTGCGCTTTATATACAAGTAAATATATGTTTCCTAACAATATTTCCTCTAAAATCAACGTTATATTTGGTTTTGAGGGTATTCTTGTCATTCCGTAAAAGTGGCATAATACTAGGACAACATCGTTCCCAGCAGTGACTTCGGTGTCCAAGATGCATCCAGACATCCTCCCCATGCTGTTCCCAAACCATTTCAGTGGTGTTTCCACCATTTTCTCAACTTTCCCTATGAACCAGACACCCTCCCCTCTTCAGAGCAGGGGGTGCCTGGTTTAGTGCTCGCGTTCTCCCATTGACTTCCATTATACTTGGGTGCTTGGCCGAGCACTCGAGCACCACCTAGTGTTCGGCCAGAGCACCCGAGCATCGCGGTGCTCGATCAACACTAGTCATCAGTATAGGAGAGCCTGGAGAACCCCTTAAATATAGTTTGTAATGCAGAAAAAAGACGCACATCAATTACATTCAGCCTGTGATCCAGCATAAGGCAATCAATCAGGTAGAAGCAAATTTTTCCTTATCTTAGGGAAAGTGAGATGAAATTGGTAGGTATTCTAAGAAGGCTGACAAGAGGCAGAACCTCTTATAAATATTACTGGACAGCCATTTTGATGAAAGGGGTTCTTTAGAACTTTTATATTGACGGCCCATCTTTCATGTTTAACTAACCAGTTAGATTTTACTATGAGTTGTCACTATTACAATATCTTTATAGGTTGATGCTGCACCAGGCTGTGTGATACTTACAAACACTACACTGTCCTGCTCATCTTGGGGAGGTTAGTATGAAGGTAACATTGCTGTTCTCTACACCAACCATCACATAATTATTTTTCCGCATTACAAGCTTAGAGATACAGCACAGAATATGGTATTAGGCACACAAGATCTAGACATATTACTGATAGATTGATTTAATATGTCACAGCTATACTACACAACTGTTGTCAGGGGTGTATTTTTAGGTACATCAAAAAAAGAACTGTTTCCACATCAGGTTTTTTTTTAGCATTTTGAGACAGAGCAACTGCAATATACTGCAATATACTGTATATACTACAAGGTAGGTTGGAGGATATTAGATGGTGGGTGGTTACATAAGCAATAAGCAAAGAGAATTTTATCAATTTTATGCAAAACTTAAAAAAAAATAATATATATATATATATATATATATATATATATATATATATAGTGTAGACCAAAAGTTTGGCCACACCTTGTCATTCAAAGAGTTTTCTGTATTTTCATGACCATGAAAATTGTAGATTCACACTGAAGGCATCAAAACTATGAATTAACATATGTGGAATTATATACTTAACAAAAAAGTCTGAAACAACTGAAAAAAGTCTTATATTCTAGGTTCTTCAAAATAGCCACCTTTTGCTTTGATTACTGCTTTGCACACTCTTGGCATTCTCTTGATGAGCTTCAAGAGGTAGTCACCTGAAATGGTATTCCAACAGTCTTGAAGGAGTTCCCAGAGATGCTTAGCATTTGTTGGCCCTTTTGCCTTCACTCTGCGGTCCAGCTCACCCCAAACCATCTCGATTGAGTTCAGGTCTGGTGACTGTGGAGGCCAGGTCATCTGGCGTAGCACCCCATCACTCTCCTTCTTGGTCAAATAGCCCTTACACAGCCTGGAGGTGTGTTTGGGGTCATTGTCCTGTTGATAAATAAATGATGGTCCAACTAAACGCAAACCGGATGGAATAGCATGCCGCTGCAAGATGCTGTGGTAGCCATGCTGGTTCAGTATGCCTTCAATTTTGAATAAATCCCCAACAGTGTCACCAGCAAAGCACCCCCACACCATCACACCTCCTCCTCCATGCTTCACGGTGGGAACCAGGCATGTAGAGTCCATCCGTTCACCTTTTCTGCGTCACACAAAGACACGGTGGTTGGAACCAAAGATCTCAAATTTGGACTCATCAGACCAAAGCACAGATTTCCACTGGTCTAATGTCCATTCCTTGTGTTCTTTAGCCCAAACAAGTCTCTTCTGCTTGTTGCCTGTCCTTAGCAGTGGTTTCCTAGCAGCTATTTTTCCATGAAGGCCTGCTGCACACAGTCTCCTCTTAACAGTTGTTGTAGAGATGTGTCTGCTGCTAGAACTCTGTGTGGCATTGACCTGGTCTCTAATCTGAGCTGCTGTTAACCTGCGATTTCTGAGGCTGGTGACTTGGATGAACTTATCCTCCACAGCAGAGGTGACTCTTGGTCTTCCTTTCCTGGGGCCGTCCTCATGTGAGCCAGTTTCTTTGTAGTGCTTGATGGTTTTTGCAACTGCACTTGGGGACACTTTCAAAGTTTTCCCAATTTTTCGAACTGACTGACCTTCATTTCTTAAAGTAATGATGGCCACTCGTTTTTCTTTACTTAGCTGCTTTTTTCTTGCCATAATACAAATTCTAACAGTCTATTCAGTAAGACTATCAGCTATGTATTCACCTGACTTCTGCCCAACACAACTCATGGTCCCAACCCCATTTATAAGGCAAGAAATCCCACTTATTAAACCTGACAGGGCACACCTGTGAAGTGAAAACCATTTCAGGTGACTACCTCTTGAAGCTCATGAAGAGAATGCCAAGAGTGTGCAAAGCAGTAATCAAAGCAAAAGGTGGCTTGAAGAACCTAGAATATAAAACATATTTACAGTTGTTTCTCACTTTTTGGTTAAGTAATTCCACATATTGTTAATTCATAGTTTTGATGCCTTTAGTGTGAATCTACAATTTTCATAGTCATGAAAATATAGAAAACTCTTTGAATGAGAAGGTGTGTCCAAACTTTTGGTCTGTACTGTATATATTGTGAGACACTGAAGGGGTTAATCATGGATGGTCGGTATATTTCGCCTGGGTTCAGCTATTATGCTTACTAGACTGAGGGAAGTTCATGTCTTCCACCAGGAGACATGGGAAACCAGGAAGTGATGTGGTCTCCAACAAAGTAGTTGCTGGAGACATTTGGATACAATGTGTTTGGGCCAGCTAGGATCGCTGAAGGCTGCTGGCCTCAGGAAATACTTGGAACCTGTCAAAGGTAAAACTTATGGACTGTGTGATGTGTTTGTTCGTTTGTTCATGCTGCTGTAGCTAGTTGCACGTATAGTGAGGAAACTACCTGGTGTTAGTTAGTGCTGGACAAGCAGGGTTTATTTTGTTATGCCTGAAGCAAAGGCTATATTTTCTTTATTCTGAACTTGTAAATAAACGTAGGCCAAGCCTGTATTTGGACTTTATCTTGTGTCTGGGGCTCTGACTGCTGTTCACACCACAAACCCGCACCCTACCAAGCTAAATTCCCCATATATGGTGGAGGATATGGGCAGAGTGAACAAAACGCAGTCTTAAAGAGACACACACCCTAAAAAGGACTGATTTGCTGTGTGCCACGCTATGTCTTGGGTGAAGCCTGCAGGTGAATTGTCTAAAAAGACGTCGGCAATGGAGGACCTAATCAAACAGATGATCCATGCCAATCTGCAGCAACAAGAAACCAGTTGGCAACAGTATGAGGTCTCCCAAGCCATGCTACAACAGCAAGTGGAGATGAATAGACTGTTGGTAGAAAAGTTGGCAGAGCCATAACCATACCACAAGCTTTGACTACGGAAAGAACCCAAAGTGTGCAACCATCGGTGAGGGCCACAGTGCAAGCCACGCTGCAAAAGATGACACCTACCGACGACATAGAGGCTTATCTCGCTGTCTTTGAAAGAATTGCAGAGCGTGAAATGCTGCCTATGGACCAGTGGGCGGATGTCTTGGCGCCTTACCTAACAGGTGAACCCCAAAAGGCCTACTTTGACCTGAGTGGGTTGGACTCCCGAGACTATGCCAAGCTAAAGGCGGAGATCCTGGCTCGGTTGGGGGTAACTATGCAGGTGCGTGCAGGGCGGGTGCATGCCTGGACTTTCTCGGAAAGCCTTCCACCACGGTCCCAGATGCATGACCTGATCCACCTAGTGTCAAAGTGGCTACACCCAGAGAAGTGCACTCCAGCGTAGATCGTTGAGAGGGTCGTCCTAGACAAGTTCACCCATACTTTGTCGCCTCGTATACAACGCTGGGTTGGGCAAGCAGGACCTACAGATGTGGACCAGCTGGTAAACCTGGTGGAGCAGTATCATGCCACTGAGGAGATGCTACAGACTTCCACCGGCAGGGGCAATGCCAGGGAGACCAAGATGACTAGAAGTGTGGGTAAGACTGCTCTGGTTACTCAAGATCTGAGGCAGGTGACACAGAGAGGTGACCCTGAAAGGGGGCCAGCAGTTGGGCTACGACGGGGGTCTCGCGACAGAGACCAAGGTCGCATACAGTGTTGGCGGTGCCATGAGTGGGGACACATCGCGGCTAACTGCCCCCTTACCGTCGAGCCCATGGACTGCAATACCTCCAGGCATGTTTCTCTCTTTGCCCATCCCGTTCTGGCGGCAGAGAGTGTGTCCGGGACTGAACCACAAATGTGCACTGTCACCATTGGGGGTTACTCAGTGTCTGCCCTGCTGGACTCAGGAAGCCTGGTAACTCTCATGCATGGGTCTTTGGTCGGTTCTGGGGTATATAGTGGACATACTATTGGGGTGTTGTGTATCCACGGGGACACACAGGAATACCCCACCGCTGATGTCACCATAGGCACCTCTTGTGGTGCTGTTACCCATGAGGTGGGCATGGTTAAGACTTTAGTTCATGAAGTCATCATAGGAAGAGACTTTCCATGTTTTGGGACTTGTGGGAGAAAAAAAACACGTATTGTGCAAAACGTGTTATTATTGATGATAATGATGATGTTGGTGATAACAGGGGTCAGGACATAACCCCCGAGCACTATGACCCAGACACCGAGGTACCAGCAGTAGGGGTGACCCCAAGTGAAAATGGGAAGTTTCCCCTAGCAGTGTTGGTAGGTGATACGGAAGAACCGGAGGTGGGTCCGGATCTGCCGGACTTGGAGGTGTCATGGGACAATTTTGGGACAGCCCAGCTTAGAGATCCCTTGCTGGTAAGAGCCCTTGAAAATGTTACTATAATCAATGGGGTCCTCCAAGTTCCCGGGGCTGATACGAGGTACCCTTACTTTGCAGTTAATCAGGAACTACTCTACCGTATAGATAAGGTACGGGGGGAGGAGCTTGAGTAGCTGGTTGTGCCTAAGCCCTATCACCAAACAGTATTAGATTTAGCCCATAAGCATGCATTGGGAGGTCATTTGGGCTGTGAGAAAACCCTAGAACGGGTCTCACGGAGGTTTTACTGGCCAAGTGTATATACCAGTGTAAAAGAGTACTGTGAGTCATGCCCTGTGTGTCAGTTAACGGCCCCTATGTCTCACTTCAGGAGTCCCTTAGTCCCACTGCCCATCATAGAGGTACCATTTGACAGGATTGCAATAGATCTAGTTGGCCCGGTGGTCAAATCCGCTAGAGGGTATCAGTACATTCTGGTTGTATTAGACTATGCCACCTGGTATCCTGAGGCGGTACCTCTGAGAAACACCTCTGCAAAGGTCATTGCCAGAGAGCTATTTAACATGTTCTCCCGAACTGGCATTCCTAAAGAGATCCTCACCGACCAGGGGACCCCGTTTATGTCATGGGTCATGAAGGAGATATGCATGCTCTTAAAAATTAAACACCTACGTATGTCAGTATATCATCCCCAAACTGACGGACTTGTTGAAAGGTTCAACAAGACCTTATAGGGCATGTTAAATAGGGTGGTTAGCCAGGATGGTAAAGACTGGGATTGTTTATTGCCATGTTTGATGTTTGCAGTACGTGAGGTACCCCAGTCCTCCACCGGGTTCTCTCCATTTGAGCTAGTATATGGCCAACACCCTCGTGGGCTCCTGGACATCGCCAAGGAGACCTGGGAGCAAGAACACACCCCCTACAGAAGTGTTATCGAACACATTGCCCTCATATAGGATCGGATAGTGGCCGTTATGCCCATAGTGAAGGCCCACATAGAGCAAGCACAGGAGGCCCAGAGTCGCGTGTATAACAGGTCGGCTAAGGTCAGAACCTTTGCGCCAGGGGACCGAGTTCTGGTCTTGGTGCCGACTGTAGAAAGCAAATTTTTGGCCAAATGGCATGGGCCATATGAGGTTATTGAGAAGGTGGGGGAAGTCACCTATAAGGTACACCAGCCCGGCAGAAGGAAGCCTAAGCAAATCTACCATGTTAATTTGCTAAAGCCATGGAAAGAGCGAGAGTCCTTGTCTGCAGTGAGTTTAACCAGTAGGGGTAGCCCAGGGAAGTCCCCACCTGAGGTAAATGTCCCTCCTAAGAGTATACCAGGGGTATGTATCTCGGAAACCTTGTCTAGGGCACAAGGGCATCAGACAAAGGGGTTTGTCCTGAGGAATACTGATGTGTTCTCCGAATTACCTGGGCGTACTTCCATAGTCAAGCACGACATTGTCACTGAGCCACAGGTATGGGTACACTTAAAGCCATACAGGGTACCAGAAGCTCATAGACAGGCCATTTCAGAAGAAGTAAAAAAAATGTTGGATCTGGGGGTTATTGAGGAGTCAAATAGTGAATGGTCAAGTCCCATAGTCCTGATACCCAAACCAGATGGCACACTACGGTTTTGTAACGACTTCCAGAAATTAAATGAGGTGTCAAAGTTTGACACCTATCCAATGCCAAGGGTGGATGAGTTGATAGAGAGATTGGGACATGCGAGATTTTTCTCTACATTAGATCTGACGAAAGGGTATTGGCAGGTACCGCTCACTGACCTTGCTAAAGAGAAGACTGCATTTGTCACCCCTGAGGGTTTGTTCCAATATGTCTGCCTTCCCTTTGGACTACATGGGGCTCCTGCCACATTTCAGAGATTAATGGATGTCATCCTTAAGCCCCATCGCAGGTATGCTTCTGCTTATTTAGATGACATCATCATTTTTAGTGAAGACTGGGAAAGTCACCTACCAAAGGTGCAAGCAGTAATAGACTCCCTCAGGGCTGCAGGTTTGACTGCAAACCCAAAAAAATGTGAATTGGGTCTGGAGGAGGCGCGTTATCTGGGTTACATAATAGGAAGAGGTGTCATCAAGCCCCAGGTCAACAAAGTAGAAGCCATCCAAAATTGGCCATGGCCAGTGACCAAAAAGCAGGTGAGAGCTTTTCTGGGTATTGTGGGCTATTACCTCAGATTTATCCCTAACTTCGCCACTATAGCAGCGCCCTTGACAGATCTGACCAAGGGAAGTAGGTCTGTCATGGTTAAATGGAGTGAAGAGGCTGAGGGGGCATTCCAAAGACTGAAATTAGTCCTCTGTAGAGAGCCAGTACTCGTCACTCCTGATTTCACTAAGACATTTGTGGTACAAACCGATGCCTCTGACGTAGGGCTAGGGGCAGTACTTTCCCAAGAGGTGGGGGGTGAGGAGCACCCAGTCACCTATCTTAGCAGGAAGCTTACACCCCCAGAAAGGAACTACAGCATTGTAGAAGCGCTGAAGTATTACCTGCTAGGTTGGCACTTCAGCCTAGTGACCGACCACTCCCCTCTCACCTGGATGAGCCAGGCTAAAGAGAGAAATGCAAGGGTCACGAGGTGGTTCCTTACGTTGCAAAACTTTAAATTCACTGTAGAACACAGGGCTGGTAAATTACAAGGGAACGCAGATGCGCTATCAAGGACACACTGTTTAATGGCTAAAAGTGTTCGCCCCCATAGGTTCGAACAAAGGGGGAGGGTATGTGAGACACTGAAGGGGTTAATCATGGATGGTTGGTATATTTTGCCTGGGTTCAGCTATTATGCTTACTAGACTGAGGGAAGTTCATGTCTTCCACCAGGAGACATGGGAAACCAGGAAGTGATGTGGTCTCCAACAAAGTAGTTGCTGGAGACATTTGGATACAATGTGTTTGGGCCTGGTTTTTTGGGATGGATGACAGGAATGGCAGTGGGGCCATCCATCCCACTTCCTCCACTCTAGGTCTTAGTGTTTGGAGTCAGGCACCACAGGTGCAGAGGCTCCACTATTAGCAGGTCCATAAAGACTGCAAGCTCTGCAGACAGAGCGGAGGCTGGGTGCAGCTAGGATCGCTGAAGGCTGCTGGCCTCAGGAAATACTTGGAACCTGTCAAAGGTAAAACTTATGGACTGTGTGATATGTTTGTTCGTTTGTTTGTGCTGCTGTAGCTAGTTGAACGTATAGTGAGGAAACTACCTGGCTGTATTTTCTTTATTTTGAACTTGTAAATAAACGTAGGCCAAGCCTGTATTTGGACTTTATCTTGTGCTGTTCACACCACAAACCCGCACCCTACCGAGCTAACTTCCCCACTATATATATATATATATACACTCACCGGCCACTTTATTAGGTACACCTGTCCAACTGCTCGTTAACACTTAATTTCTAATCAGCCAATCACATGGCGGCAACTCAGTGCATTTAGGCATGTAGACATGGTCAAGACAATCTCCTGCAGTTCAAACCGAGCATCAGTATGGGGAAGAAAGGTGATTTGAGTGCCTTTGAACGTGGCATGGTTGTTGGTGCCAGAAGGGCTGGTCTGAGTATTTCAGAAACTGCTGATCTACTGGGATTTTCACGCACAACCATCTCTAGGGTTTACAGAGAATGGTCCGAAAAAGAAAAAACATCCAGTGAGCGGCAGTTCTGTGGGCGGAAATGCCTTGTTGATGCCAGAGGTCAGAGGAGAATGAGCAGACTGGTTCGAGCTGATAGAAAGGCAACAGTGACTCAAATTGCCACCCGTTACAACCAAGGTAGGCAGAAGAGCATCTCTGAATGCACAGTACGTCGAACTTTGAGGCAGATGGGCTACAGCAGCAGAAGACCACACCGGGTGCCACTCCTTTCAGCTAAGAACAGGAAACTGAGGCTACAATTTGCACAAGCTCATCGAAATTGGACAGTAGAAGATTGGAAAAACGTTGCCTGGTCTGATGAGTCTCAATTTCTGCTGCGACATTCGGATGGTAGGGTCAGAATTTGGCGTCAACAACATGAAAGCATGGATCTATCCTGCCTTGTATCAACGGTTCAAGCTGGTGGTGGTGGTGTCATGGTGTGGGGAATATTTTCTTGGCACTCTTTGGGCCCCTTGGTACCAATTGAGCATCGTTGCAACGCCACAGCCTACCTGAGTATTGTTGCTGACCATGTCCATCCCTTTATGACCACAATGTACCCAACATCTGATGGCTACTTTCAGCAGGATAATGCGCCATGTCATAAAGCTGGAATCATCTCAGACTGGTTTCTTGAACATGACAATGAGTTCACTGTACTCAAATGGCCTCCACAGTCACCAGATCTCAATCCAATAGAGCATCTTTGGGATGTGGTGGAAAGGGAGATTCGCATCATGGATGTGCAGCCGACAAATCTGCTGCAACTGTGTGATGCCATCATGTCAATATGGACCAAAATCTCTGAGGAATGCTTCCAGCACCTCGTTGAATCTATGCCACGAAGAATTGAGGCAGTTCTGAAGGCAAAAGGGGGTCCAACCCGTTACTAGCATGGTGTACCTAATAAAGTGGCCGGTGAGTGTATATATGTATGTGTGTGTGTGTGTCACAAATTTCGCAAAAATTCATCCAGCAACTGAGCTTTTCAGGTTCACTTCGGACAAATTCAGAAAAGCAGCGCAGTCTTATTTGAACAGAGAGACAGCTGTCTTTCTTTCCAAAGCCTCAAATATCAATATACTATTATTGCCAGCATTATAGCAAAAGCATTTTACGTCAGTAACTCCATTGTTATACAAGTGAAATTAAATGAAAATTACACTGTAGACAGAAATTTTACATGTGTTGTGGGTAGCTACTGCAGAACCTCATAGCTGTTTTGTATTACAAAACCAGCCATATTCAAGAAAAAAATATAATTTGAAAAGAGACAGGTGTTTTTTTTTGGTTCAAAGCCTCAGGTTTCTATGTATTATTATTGCCAGCACAGCTCCTCAATAGCATTTTACTGCTGAGCAATTGCAGATTTTTATTTCAGTTCATCATATCTGTCCGCTGTGGACAGAATTAATAGCATTACAAGTTTGCACCTGTTTTTTTATAGTATAAAAAATCTCTGTTTTGACTTGTGATATGAAAATAACATAGTAGCAAATCTTAGACCAGCCTTTTCTGCATGGTGTTGTTAGGGGGTTGTTTGCATTACAGGTTTAAAATGTGTGTTTTACAGTAGAGAAAGGTCTTTTTCGAAACTGCGTTTATAAGCACCAATAGCACAGTAGACAAACCTTACCAGCACCAATACTACATTATTCCCAACGTACATACTCAATAGCAGTATTCATTGTGTGTTGTAGAAGAGAAAACTTGTTTGAAAAAGACTGTTTAAATACAATCACAGAAAAAAACGTGGTCTAAAATGGCAGAAAATTGCTCAGACCCCATATGCTGTTGCGCATATCAAACCGGGGGAGCAATTCCTGCACATGTGATCCGTTGCTAACAGCAATCCCCAGCAAAAATGCATACAATGGAGGATGCCTACAGCGGACCACATGTACCACAAAACCATCCTACACAAGGTAACAAATTGTGTGGATGTGGCGAACTATATAATCAAACAATCACTAGTAGAGGTGCACTGCGGCGGTAATGCAATTGACAATATATGGCTAAACCCTCACACTGATGTTAAAATGAGACTTCCGCCAATATATTCTTATATCAAGAACATACCGGAGCCCGAGCACAGCGTCAAGGTATCTCAGAGTGGCTCGGGACCTAACGCTAACCTACCTTGCCGTTGGGCAATTGCGGAAGGAGCATATAGGTCGACACACAGCA
Organism: Rhinella marina; assembly: GCA_900303285.1. NCBI lineage: Eukaryota > Metazoa > Chordata > Amphibia > Anura > Bufonidae > Rhinella > Rhinella marina. The sequence goes on along the minus strand of ONZH01019281.1, from coordinate 101,557 downwards.
ACCTACTCCTAGTTACCTCCAGCGTGAAATCACACATACAATGGGAGGAGACTATGAGCCCCACCTACCAATGACTCATGTGACTCAGGCTACATAGGTGCACCAGAATGTTACCATGAGATGTAAGTAATGGTACATTCAGACCTGGAGTTGCCACACCTCCAGGTATAAATGTTCAAATACGATCACAGAAAAAAACGTGGTCTAAAGTGGCAGAAAATTGCTCAGATCCCATATGCTGTTGCGTATATCAAACCGGGGGAGCAATTCCTGCACATGTGATCCGTTGCTAACAGCAATCCCCAGCAAAAATGCATACAATGGAGGATGCCTGCAGCGGACCACATGTACCACAAAACCATCCTACACAAGGTAACAAATTGTGCTGATGTGATGAACTATATAATCAAACAATCACTATTCTGATTGTTTAAAAAGACTGTTTAGCTGAAACGCATCACATCTTCCTGCATTCTGTTTATGGCAACAAAGTGAAGATTTATTACCATTAAAAAGTGAGTGCTGATCCAATTCTTCTACTTGGTCTGCAATCCAGAATATGAGCATCACCTTCTTCCAGAGTGCCAATTGATTATTTCTACAAATTGTAGAAGAGGAAGGACATTTTATCTTTAGGTTACAGAAAACACGTTTGCATTTTTGCTGTAACCATTCTGTGTACTAAACCTGTAACTTTAGGAAAATCGTGAGTTTATATTAGGGTACTTTCACACCTGCGGCATTGGACTCCGGCAGGCTGTTCCGGATCCGGCTGCAGCACGGCAAATCCCGCCGAGAGGCGGCCGGAATAAAAGTACAACATGATGTACTTTTGTTCCGGCTGCCTCTCTGCAGGGTTTGCCGTGTTGTGGCCGGATCTGTGGCCCGCCCCAATTACAGTCAATGGGGCCGGAGCATAGTTCCGGCCCCACACGTGCACCTGCGGCAGCACGGATCCGGCGAACTATTCACAAGCCGGAACAGCCTGCCGGAGTCCGATGCCGCAGGTGTGAAACTAGCTTTAGGCCTCATAATAAAATGTCTGGAAATTGAAAGGTAGGTATGTAGTAGCAGCAGCCATCCAGGCAATATTAGTAGTAGTAGGCCAACATTCTCCCTGTCTTCGGAAAAGCGCAACATTATCATTGAAGATAAAGAGGATGAGATTGTGGATTGGATGGCTCACTCCTTCTCTCAGTCATAGCAGGGTGACATGGAGGTCACTTATAATTCACCATACCGTGGAGCCAGGTATCACAACATTTTTCCTGCTCCTCCTCCTTGTAGCCCCAGAGAAGTCTTTCAGTGGCATTCTCTCTGTCTTCACTGCCCCCTCCTAGTAGTTTGCCTTCTTTTTTCCTAAGCAGAGGCAAGAAAACCACACCAGGTTCTACGGCAGATAGTCACGATAGTCTCTCTGTTGACGACTTCAGTGACAGCAGTCAGCATTTGGACTGACCTCAGGAGGTTCAGGGGGATCAGGGGCATAGCTGTGTTTGTGGTGGTAGTGGCAATAGTGCAGCTGTAGCCATGGTATTGCGTTGAGGACAGTGGTAGAGGCAGTGTCAGCAGGGACAAATATGGAGCAGGGAATTGGGAGGGATGCCAAAGAGCCCACCAAGATATATCATAGTCTGGTAAAATTCACAAGGAAAGTGAGGACTCTGATAATGACTGTGTGTTGGATAGGACCTGGGAGCTGGAGCTGAGGAGGATGTAACATCTGATGAGGAGGGTGGTAACTGCGGCAGCTATAAAGAGCAGTGACAATGTATGGCCAGAACCTCCTAAAGAACTGCCAGGCCCATGTCTGGATTAGGAACGGGTAATGCTACTGATACTGTGGGTGCTGGCTTGCTGCATGACCATCAGCGTCTGTTCTAAGATAAATATGTTCTAAGATAAGGATGAGGAGCTGCCACTGGAGGAGGAAGGAGTTGAAGATAGAGAAGCAGGACGATTATGATGATGATGACACTGGCCATGACACCCAATCGTCTCAGTGGGGGGAGGAACTAGAAACTGGCAAGCTATATGCTTTCTTGCTTATGCTCATTCACATGATGTATTCTGTTGATTACTTGATAGCCATGCTTTTAGACCCTCGCTATCAAAGCAAAATATTTTCCTTCTGCCAGAAGGGAGGCCAAATTACTTTATTACCAGGAAACAATGATCAGCACATAATCACGCTGGGAACGCACGGTGAGTTCATCATATGTCTGTCTCCTCTGCTCGCTGACACAACCTGGCTGGAGGAGTGACATGCCGACTCACCGCACATAACCGCTGGCATGGCATGTGTGACTGATGAGGCCCTTGAATGGTCAGGACTGGTGACGTGTGGGAAGTTGACACATCAGACTTCTGGGTAGGCTGGGACTGGAAGCTTTGGGGATGGAGATGCACCGCAGGAACCAGGACAGTCAGAGCAGGTGAGTGGGGGATTTTTTTTTTTTTGCTCATACACTATGCCCCGCCACCTCTGAATTATCTTTCAGGGCTCAGTCAACTGCTTTAATTATGTTATTATAATAGGAATATACTGTATGATGATGTCTGAATGTTTTGCCTCCCAGCAGTAGTGAGCTGTGATATTCATACTTTGCGGAGGTTGGGTGTGATACCAGTTAAGAAAGGGGTATTTTGAGTTATGATTCTGAGCTGAAAAAAAAACACCAATGAATTTATACATAATCCTCTTTCTGGTTCTTTGGGTTATACAGCTTTAGAGCACCTTCCATACTGACCTGATTTACTGCCTTATATTTTTTGCCTTCCTTTTAGTCAGTATATTTCTGTCCCTTAAAGATGCTATCTGTCCTGGGGCATCCACTGTTTTGCAAACGCTAATTAAGTAATAAGGCATAAAGCGCTCGGTAATGATTGTGAAATGCAATTTAATGACACTGTAACATTTTAGATGCTTTTTGTAGATATTACAAGGGAATACTTTTTCATCTAATCGCACTGAAAGCTACTTTAACAAGAATTGTCGGAGGCTGGCTGCTCCGAATTAAAGGCATGGGAAAGTCTTACACTGACAGGCCAATAATCACAACACATAATGCAGGATTCACACAGACTTTAAACAGCATGCCTGTGAATGCAGAAACCATTACAGTATCATTACTGGCACACACACGAATGCCAGCGACAGTCAGGTTTAACAATGTCAGCTTTCAGTCAATGTCAGAAGAAGTGAGAAGTAGCCAGAACCCAGGAAAGGCTGCTGGAGTGTAAACCTTGCCCTAAAAGGGTGGGGGTTGTTATTGTGTTAACTCTTTAACATCACACTGTATAATAAGACGCTCCTTATGTAAGAGGGTTGAAACAAGGTGCACCGCTTTTACAAAGGATAGTTCACTATTGTTCCTATGGTCTACCACTGACTGAAGAGAATATAAACACCCCATTAAACATATAATTAAACTTTCCGTTGAAATAAAGCACGCAGGACAACCATATAACATTTTATTGGACAGAGGTCGGTCACAGCTTTATTGATATAAGTAATAAAAGTCAAACTAGCTATTACTGAACCGTAGTGTCGTGTCACTTGATCGGAAGCAGTATGTTGACCACAGGACTCCCCGTGGGCCCTCAGCTCCACCACATCATCTCTGCACAACAACCGCCAGCTGTGAATTCAAGCGGAGGCAGCAGAGTAAAACTACAAATAAACACAAGAACAGAGAAGTAAAAAAAAAAGGCACCAAATAACCAAGCTGACAAAAAGGGTGGGCAGGAGGGAAGACCCTGGTCAGACATCCCAGGAAAGAGGAGTGCAGCACAGTAACACTCCTATAAATTAACTAACCAAGGGGGAGGGGCATAACATAATATGGACAAGGTCATTATTAGGAATAAGAAGGGGGGAATCATAAGGGGCTTGCACATTGCCATCCCAAATAAACCTCTTGTCAGAGGGAAGTGCAGTGACCGGGGTGCCGCGGTTGCTACGGGGGCGACCCTTTCCCCCTCCAGGGCCCTCTAAGGTGTTTCCCTTTATGTCCCAGTGGTAGGAGTGCCAGGGGTATTAGGCCACTCAAGTATTTAGTGGTGTTGTCACGGTGTTCCTACCTCGTGAGACGAACAGGCCCCAGGCGGTGGCTCTGGCTGCAATAAATTTACTAGTAGTAGTAATTGAGGGTCGTCCGGTGGGAATGATGCGCAGACTTGTATGAAGGGTCCAACGTAGTTTTATTAACTTATCTTTGAACGCAGATAACTAGGTTCATTCCTTCAGCTTGGTGTCCAGCAAGTGCAGCTGTTACTTATACTTGGCAGATGCTTGGAAATTCAGATTTCAGGCTTCCTGTTCTAAGCTGAGGTTACCACCTAAGTCTGGCTTCCCTTGAGAGTATTGTTGTGCCTTATTGCAGGCTATATTACTCTATCTTTAGGGCACAGCAGAGCTGAAGGTGCTCCACTGTCCTGCACATGTCCTCCCTGATCAGGGTACATGGGACAACTCTCTGACTAAACTGTCATAACTGTCATTTCCTCTGACTGCCGGAAGTTGGAAGAGCTTAACTTCTCTCCAGCAGAGGGGGTCAGAATGGACTAAGGACTGTACCATTCTGGTAAAACTACATCTGAATCTGCCATAGTATTTACTGACACCTGCTGGTACACCAGGTACATTACATGGGAAACAGTTGCATAACATTGAATATAATACATATTAATGCTGGTGATGACATTAATGCACGGAATTACATTTCCAAAGTAGCACACAGATAGAAGCTGGTTACGCAGAGTTGTAACACTACTCTGGGGTGTTACAGAAGTTCTTTATTAATCCCCACTGTAGGCATAACCCGTGTCTCCTGCAGTCAGGGAAATTTCTGAATAGTTTTTACCCAATTGCTAAATTAAACTGTTGAGCTGCAAGGTGACTGCTTAGTTACATTAATATGCATGTTATATTTTATATTCCTCTCTGTAAAGTGTTGCATATGTGCTGCTGGAGTAGTTGAGTAAAAGGTGTGGAGAGAACCCTCCCTAAAAAAGTGCAAGACTGTTGATTAGAGATGAGCGAACATGCTCGTCCGAGCTTGATGCTCGTTTGAGCATTAGGGTATTCGCATATGCTCGCTACTCAGACGAGCATATCGCGATCCTCGAGGAAATGGCAACTTCCTCTTCCTGCATGTTAGCAGCCTTTTTTCAGCCAATCAACATGCAGGAGAGTCTTTGGTACCTCCTAGCATCACGTGGGGCCCCTACAAGTCGATAGCAGGGATTGGCTGGCCAGATCAGATGACCTAGGAATATAAGAATCTGGTCCCGCGCTGCTCGCGTCATACGCCGTCTGCATGAGATTAGGGATAGAGCTGCTGTCTGTCAGGGAGAGTGTTAGGGCCTCAATTTAGATGTTGGTTAGGCAGGAATCACCCACAAAGAACCCAACAGCCCTTCTAAGGGCTACAAGCACCTTTTTTTTTTTTTTTTTTGGCCTCCTCCAGGCTGCTGGCTGGGACTTGTAGTGCAGCTACTGCCATCTTGGCTGCACACTATTAGGGCATGAAATTAGAATGTGGTTAGGCAGGAATCATCCACAAAGAATCCAACGCTCCTTCTAAGGGCTACAACGACCTTTTTTTTGGCCTCTTCTTGGCTGCTGGCTGGGACTTGTAGTGCAGCTACCGCCATCTTGGCTGCACACTGTGCACAGCAACTGGTGGCAGAAAGGGGACAACACATGGTCCACACAGACCCCAATGAAATTGCCCAAAGTCCTCTCAGTACTCATTTTTGCTGCTGCTGTACCTTGGCTTGCTGGAATCTGTAGTGCAGTCTAGGGAATACGTTTTTTCACTCAATTATATAAACTACAGTCCAGTGAACAATTGTGAGGTGTGCGATACACTAGCCACAGTCTAGAGAATAAATTTTTATTCTCAGTTATATAAACTACAATCCAGTGAACAATTGTGAGGTGTGTGGTACACTAGCCACAGTCTAGAGAATACATTTTTATTCTCAGTTATATACACTACAGTCCAGTGAACAATTCAGTAGTGTACTGTACAGTAGCGTCAGTCTAGGGAATACGTTTTTCTCTCATTTCTATACACTACAGTCCAGTGAACAATTATGTAGTGTGCTGTACAGTAGCGTCAGTCTATAAAATACGTATTTTCTCAGTTATATGTACTACAGTCCAGTGAAAAATGTAGTGGTTTGCGGTAAAATAGCCGCCATTTAAAGACTATGTTTTTTTTTTTCTCATTTATATATACTACAGTCCAGTGAACAATTCTGTAGTGTGCTGTAGAGCAGCGTCAGTCTATAAAATACGTATTTTCTCAGTTATATGTACTACAGTCCAGTGAAAAATGGAGTGGTTTGCAGTAAATTAGCCGCAGTCTAAAAATTCCTTTTTTTTCTCTGTTATATATATACTACAGTGCAGTGAACAATTCTGTTGTGTGCGGTATAGTAGCCGCACTCTAGTGTTGACACCAACAAGTGACCAAGTTAGTTGAAGTAGCAGGTGAAGCACATAAAATTTTACACTGATACAGCATGGCGGTGAACCCAGAGTGACCAAGTTACACTCAGGTAGCAGGTGAAGCACATAAAATGTTACACTGACACAGCATGGCGGTGACACCACCAATGCCTTGGTCAGACTGAGATTGCAGTCAAATGGCTGTAGGTGAGCCTCCCAAAAAATTGTTTTGGAGTGTCTGTAGTTGATGCTCCTAAAAAATTTATTGGAGAGAGGGCCTGTAGGTGGCCCTCCGTAAACATTGTTTGTAAAGAGCGCCAGTTGGCCCTCAGAAACATTGCCTGTTGGCTCAGCGTTTGTGTGCGAAGAGGAGGAGGAGAGGATACATAAAGAATCTTCATGTTGAGCTGCTTTCCCCCGGTGGAGATTTGCATTCCGGTGAAATCCAGGCTTTATTCATTTCAATAATCGTCAGCCTGTCAGCGCTGTCAGTTGACAGGCGTGTACGCTTATCAGTGATGATGCCACCAGCTGCACTGAAGACCCGCACTGACAACACGCTAGCGGCAGGGCAGGTCAGCACCTCCAAGGTGTACAGCGCCAGTTGTCGTGTCCAGCTGAGCAACCCAGTAGTTGTATGGAGCAGAGTGATCACGCAGGACATTGGTATGATCAGCTAGGTACTCCCTCACCATCTTTCTGAACAGCTCCCCCCCCTACTGGGGGACTGGTGACAGTCTTGCTGGGGTGCCATAAAACTGGCAAAGGCCTTGGAGATTGTTCCCCTGCCAGTGCTTGACAAGCTGCCTGCTCCCCTCCTCTCCCCCGCTAGTTGGCCCACAGAACCACGTCCTCTGCCGCTAGCGGTGTCAGATGGGAAGGATAGTTTCAGCTTGTGCACCAGGGCCTGTTGATATTGATTCACTCTCATACTCCTTTCCTCTACAGGAATGAGAGTGGAAAAGTTCTGCTTGTACCGGGGGTCCAGGAATCAGTGTTGGCAAAAATGCGAGGGTCACGGAAAAGGCAGCCTAACATGAAGTCAGCCATGTGCGCAAGAGTCCCAACACGCAAGAATTCCCTTTCCTCAATAGGCTGACTCTCCATTTCCTCCTCCTCCAACTCCTCCTCTTCAGCCCATACACGCTCAACAGATAAAAAGGAATGAGCGTAGGTACCCTCTTCAGTCTCGCCAACAGTCTCCTTCTCTTCCTCCTCATCCTCCTCCAATACGCGCTGAGAAACAGACCTGAGGGTGCTCTGGCTATAAAGCAACGTATCTTCTTCCCCCCATCTCCTGTGACAACCGCAAAGCCTCTGACTTCATGCTGAGCAGTGACTTTTTCAGCAGACAAAGCAGCGCTGCGCCTGCTTACCCACGGCAGTGCTGCTGCGCCTAGAGCTACCGACTGAAGGTGCCATGCTCACAGATTGTATTTGAGAGGAGGAGGAGGAGGGGTTGGAGGAAGAGGCATAATAAGTCTGAGAAACCGTGACCGAGGTAGGCCCCGCAATCCTCAATGTGGGCATTACATGAGCGGCCCCAGGGTCAGACTCGGTCCCAGCCTCCACCAAGTTAACCCAATGTGCCGTCAGGGAGATATAGTGTCCCTTCCCTCCAGCACTTGTCCACGTGTCCGTGGTTAGGTGGACCTTCTCAGTAACTGCGTTGGTCAGGGTACGGATGATGTTCTCTGACACGTGCTGGTGTAGGGCTGGGACGGCACATCGTGAAAAATAGTGGCGGTTGGGAACAAAGTACCGAGGGACAGCCATCGCCATCAGGTTGCGGAAAGCCTCAATCTATACCAGTCTATAGCGCAGCATCTCCAGGGTCAGCAGTTTGAAAATGTGGACATTTAGGGCTTGTGCATGTGGGTGGGTGGAATTGTATTCGCGTTTGTGCTTGCACTCCAATGTCTGATGCAAAGACAGCTAAACGCTGCGCTGGGACATATTGGTGTGGAGGTGAAGGGGTGTTTGTAGGGCAGGAGGCGCTCGTGCCAGGGTCCTGGGCGGGGGGTGGGCTCGCAAAGCCAGCATGTGACACAGGGGAAGGAGCAGTGATGTGATCCGCAGGAGGTGAACGGCCTTGGTTCCATTGAGTCGTGTGCCTGCGCATGCTGGTAGTGGTTAGGCTGGTAGTGGTGCCTCCCCTGCTGATCCTGGTATGGCACAAGTTGCACACCACAGTCCGTCGGTCATCCTCACTTTCTTTACAGAACCTCCAGACTTGCGAACATCTAGGCCTCGCCACGGGAGCTTCACTCCGTGAAACAGTTGCTGATCTACTTGCTCTGGCCCTGCTTCTCCCTCTGGCCACCCCACTGCCTCTTCCAACCTGTTCTGGTGCTGCACTTGCCTCCCCCTCAGAAGCACTGTCTTGACTAGGCTTACCAACCCAGCTCCGGTCAGTCACCTCATCATCCACCTGCTCTTCCTCCGATTCCTCACTCTGCTCCCCCCTGGGACTTACTGCCCTGACAACAACGTCAATGTCTGACAACCGTGTCTCATCATCATCCAACACCTCTTGACACACTACTTGCACTAAGTCCACACTCTCATCACCCACAGACTGCGAAAGTTCTAAATTTTGGGCACCGGGACAGAGCAACTGCTCAGGTTGCTGTTGAGCAGTGGTTTGTGTCTCTGGGTAGGGTCCTGAAAAGACTTCCTGTGAGTATGCCAGATTTGAATCCATATTTTCCATGGGGGGGGCAGGCTGGGGGGAAGGAGGTTGAGCTGGAGGAGCCAGAGGTCTACTCCCTTGGCTAAAGTGGGTGGACTGTGTGGAAGACTGGGTGGTGGATAAATTACTGGACACATTATCCGCTATCCACGTCATCACCTGTTCGCACTGTTGTGGTTTCAATAGTGGTGTACCACGTGACCTTGTAAGTTGCGAGATGAAGCTAGGGAGCGAAACTCTGCGGCGTTCCACTGCTCCCTCATCAGTAGGTACTGTGTCACCCTGCCCAGGACCACGGCCTCTGCCCCCCTACATCACTTGGATGCCCACGTCCTCGACCCTTAGCCCTTGGGTTCAACATTTTGTGTAATCACTAAACTGTCAAATTAATATCTGAGGCCAAAAACGTATTCTCTAGACTGTGGATAGTGTACCACACACCACAGAATTTTTCACTGGACTGTATTAAATGTATCTGAGAGAAAAAACTTATTCTCTAGACTGCCGCTAGTGTAACGCACACCACACAATTTTTCACTGCACTGTAGGATATATGAATGAGAGAAAAAAATGTATATTTTCTAGACTCCGGCTAGTGTGCAGCACATGACAGAATTTATACTGCACTGTAGGATATATAACTGAGATAAAAAATGTATACCCTAGACTGACGCTACTGTACAGCACATGACATAATTGTTCACTGGACTGTAATATATATAACTGAGAGAAAAAACATATTCCCTAGACTGCACTACAGATCTCAGCAAGCCAAGGTACAGCAGCAGCAAAAATGAGTACTGAGAGAACTTTGGGCAATTTCTTTTGGGTCTGTGTGGACCACGTGCTGTCCCTACTGCCACCAGTCGCTGTGCACAGCGTGCAGCCAAGATGGCGGTAGATGAACTACAAGTCCCAGCCAGCAGCCAAGAGGAGGCCAAAAAAAAAGGTCGTTGTAGCCCTTAGAAGGACTATTAGGTTCTTTGTGGATGATTCCTGCCTAACCACATTCTAATTTCTTGCCCTAACAGTGTGCAGCCAAGATGGCGGTAGCTGCACTACAAGTCCCAGCCAGCAGCCAGGAGGAGACCAAAAAAAAAAGGTGCTTGTAGCCCTTAGAAGGGCTGTTGGGTTCTTTGTGGGTGATTCCTGCCTAACCAAAATCTAAATTGAGGCCCTAACACTCTCCCTGACAGACAGCAGCTCTATCCCTAATCTCATGCAGCAGCCAGGAGGAGCAAAAAAAAAAGGTGCTTGTAGCCCTTAGAAGGGCTGTTGGGTTCTTTGTGGGTGATTCCTGCCTAACCAAAATCTAAATTGAGGCCCTAACACTCTCCCTGACAGACAGCAGCTCTATAGCTAATCTCATGCAGGCGGCGTCTGACGTTCACCGCCATTCCGTGTCAGGGTAAAATTTTAAGTGCTTCACCTGCTACCTCAGTCTCACTTGGTCACTCTGGGTTCACCGCCATGCTGTGTCAGGGTAAATTTTTGGGTGGTTCACCTGCTACTTCAATCTAACTTGGTCACCAAGCTGTCATCACGCTGTGTCAGGCTTATGCCTGCGTCGTGGGGCGGGGGTTAGGACAGCAGTGCCAGCATGGGCAGTGGTGTCACCCGCAGGCGGTGATGGACTTTCGTTGCACCTAGTTGGGTGCTTTCCTTACATGTGCCAGTGCATGTGCCTTGCCCATCTTGGTCTGGGTCAGCACAATTGTCTTGAGGGTCACCACCATGCTGTTGCCCAGAATTTGGCATAATGGTACGATTAGGCAGCCTCAGAGGCATCCATGCATGCTGCCCCTGCTGTTTCCTGTCCATTTCCGTGGTGTTTCCATCATTTTCTGAGGTTTCCAGGTTTTCACGCAACCTTCCCTGTGCAGAGCCTTGGTCCCCTGCAAAAAATGCTTGAGTCTCCCATTGACTTCAATGGGGTTCGTTATTCGAAACGAGCACCCGAGCATCGGGAAAAATTCGACTCGAATAACGAGCACCTGAGCATTTTAGTGCTCGCTCATCTCTACTGTTGATAACTTTGCATAGTTTGATTATATGTTACTGTACCTTTAAATTGACAGTCATGATCTGCTGCAATGTTCATAAGTGTGCTTTATGGTATCCTGCATCCATTTCATCCTAGAAAGGTATGGATTGTTATGGCCATTGCTATACTGCCATCTAGTGTCCAAACTATCTTATGGCATTTTGTACAAGAAGTAGGACCTTTTGATCACATGACCTATTCAAAAAGGTTTTTGAGACAGATGTAGCTTCAGAAGGTTTGCCCTGGACATATTGCTACTCTCAGGGAGTCATGAAATTTGGGCAGGATGCAATTGTGACAAATCTAGTTGTCCATAACACTGCAGACCTGGACTTCACTTAGAGCAGTTGCCTGTCCCAAGAACTAGCATTGTCTTGCAGATATAAAGACACAGCTGAATAACTCAGCAAGACAGCCAAGGCAAATCACAAAAAAAAAAAAAATTCACAGCAAAAGCAATTGCTATGTGAGCAGCAAATAAAAACTGTAGAACCACAAGTCTCAAGATACACTGATAAAATACCAATAGACTAGACTATGATACAAGAATCTGGAAACAAAGTCACCAAGCTCTCACTATACCCAGCAAAGAAGCACATAAACACTGAAAATGTAAAGTGTTTTCCAGCTTAAACCTTAATTGTGGCCAGGACAGGATTGTACCTAAAGAATAAAACCATATTCATCTGCTCTCCACACACCATGCTAGGGACCAGAAGGAGTGATGAAGGGGCCCACAGAGAAGGAATGAAATGGCAGAAAGCCGGTATGAGTTTTTTTCTTTAGGTACAACACTGTCCTGGCCACTTTTAAATTGGGACTTAAAGCTGAAAAAGCCCTTTAATGGAAGGCTAACAAATTCAAAAACTCCTCCCTAAATTAAACAGATTAAACATGGAAACCAGATTCACATGCAGGACAGTTGTGTATCAACTGCATCAAGCAATGTTAGTAAACTGACGCATGGGGCAGCAAGGAATCCCCCTTATGTTGCTCATAACAGTGATGGATATTGCAGATAAGCCACACGAGCGACAGGGGGAAATGCAGTGTGAATGTACTGCACTGTATTGTAAAGGTATGGGATGGAAACACTAAGGTTATGATGCCATCTAGTGAACAGTTCCATTATTGCTGTTGGATAATATGCATGGAAACATAATTTACTCAGATTCTTAAAGGGCCACTAAACCCAGAATCAAACCAAAGGAAAAAGAACAGCCAACAAAATGTCATATAATCTGATCTTCTCCTTATGTGTCTTTGTTATTTGTCTTGTTTGATAAGATATCACAATTGCAGACCATGGAAAATAAACTATATTGTTCTCTCAGGCTGCAGCCATGTCTTTTCTCCCTCCCTCGCCACCCTCTGAGAATAGTGCCTATGAACCAGACAGTTTAGGAGGAGGAGCCTGGGTTTAGTCTGGATATTTCTTCTCTACACAATGAGCATGGCCATTTTGTTGGAAGGCATCTCCTAGTTACTAATATTACAAGATAGATTTAGTAACAGCGTCAGCCATAGTACCAACCATAGAACATACAGCTGAATAGCTAATCTGCCCAGTTACTTAATGATAATTCTTCCGGTCACTGCATAATTGTGTAGACTTGCCTTTCAGCAGCTTTGAAAAGCTGGGTAGGATCTGTAAGTATGCTGGAGATCAAACTAGTCTATACTCACAGTTGTCCTGACATTATATTTATGGATATTTACGGATTTACACCATTATTTGCCTCTCTTTAGCGTGATACTTACCTCATGATCTCATACATAATAGATAGAAGTTCCTCTGTATTAGTGCCAGACTTATGTCATATCATGTTGTTCTCATGCATTCTAATATACAATTTCTGTATTTTGATTGTAGTCTGATGAAGGCTCTTCACTGGGCCGAAACGTTACTTTGATTCTGCCGCAATCTTCTTCATAATAAACATAACGCCTATTCAGCACCTAAAGCCGGAGTCTCTTTATTAATTACATACGGATATAGGAGGTAATTTATTAAAATTAGATATGTCAGGTTTGTAGTGTAAAAAAAAAGGTGCAAGCCATGGCAACTGCGACAGCGGTCTATGGATATGATTTTGGCAGCAGTCTGCAGACATCTCTGCAGAAAGAACTAAAGACAAACGTTCCTAATCAGATTATGCTTCTTTTGCCTTTTTTTTCAGGATTTAGTGTCCCTGCTGTGGAGCACATGAGAAAAAAAGATACATAGCAGTACTTTGCAGACCTCTAGGCAGTAGCAGACAGATACCATAGAGTAAAAACCGCTAAGCTGCTGCTACAAAGACAGCAATGTTCCTTTGTGTAGCTAGCTAGCAGTGGAGGTGATTGTTACTAGTTATAATGGTACAACCCCTCAGGGATTAGCTAAGGCGTTGGAAGCCAAACAGCATAGAGGAGTTAAAGGGTTTGTCTTCTTTTTTATATTGATGACCTATCCTCAGTGCTTGTACAAGTGCAGCCTTCTCTTTACTATTTACCTGCTAGACACTGCCTTTGCAGAGGTTGGTAATGTAGTTACAACTCTGCCATCCCATTCACTTCAATGAGACAGCTCCTTCCTATTCAAGTGAAAAGGAGGGAGCCGTTTCATTGAAGTGAATTGGGATGGCGGAGTTGTAATTACACATGTTCACCACTGCAATTTAAATGGCGAGAGCATTAACAGTGAAGAAGAGGAAGAACTTGCACAAGAGCTGTGTTTTCTTCAAACAGCTAATTGGCGGGGAGCTGACTGCTGATACAACTCCATACTGGCTTTCGACCCATATAAGGAGACAGTGTTAAAAATGAGGCATAATAATTGTGGGAGAGGCAGGTTACAAATTTTGCATTGTGGCCCAATGGCTTATAGTTATGCTTCGACTACAGACAACAGTTTCTAGTGTTCTAAAGTGTTTGTATACAAAACGTTAATGCATCCATATAGAGATATGAGATTGCTGCAAAACTCGACATGCAGTTATTTCTCAGGCAAATATTCAAATGATTACAGGTGTGGTTTAATTAGACATTCGGACAGTAGTTCTTCGAAACAACTTTTGTGTAGTGTACTTCTTGGTGAGAGATCATTGTCTGCTAGACATGCCTCTACCGGGCACTCAAATACATTTTCCAGTTGACAGTCTTTAAGAGGAGGTCAATATAGAAGAAAAGACTGCGTAGCCTTCTATCTGGAGGCAGTTAAGTTCACCAGCGAACCAATTCCAAATCAATCGACTTTCAAGCAGGTTTTTTTCTTTTTCCAACTGAGACCCCCTATTTGTGGTAAAAAAGGAAGCACGAATGGTGAAGTACCACAAACAGAGATACACTTCCCACTTTAATGTACTGTGGTGATGTGTATAGTAAAGTTCACGGTAGATGTGTGGTGGGGGTGTGTATCTCACCCAGTTGTTCAGTTTAGCTGGGTGAGAGAACTGAAATCCTGAAATGGTGCTGCTTCAGCAAGGCATAGCTCACTGGAGATTTTGTTTAAAGTGACATGGGCCAGATTACTTGGACTTGGAGACAGGTTGGTAGTGGGAGTCTTACAGTCCACACCCTTCCACTACAGGTGTTGCGGTAAGCTGACAGATTGCAGGTGAGCCTGCTAGTGCAATCACGGAGGGATAAAACGTCCCTTTGTGTATGAGAGTTGGAGAGAGAGGGCCCATGTGGTCCTAGCCAGGAGGGCTATGGGGCCACAAGGCTGAGGAAGCCTGAGAGGTTGGAGCCTGCAGAGGCTCTGTGTGGTCTCAGCCAGGAGGGCTGAGGGGCCACAAGGCTTGGTGTAGCCTGAAGTTTGGGGGGCCCAACGATGCCTATGGATAGAGGGTCGCATGGTCAGAGACAGGAGGACTACTGGACCATCTCCCCCCAAAGGTGCTGGTGAGGTAACAGCCAGGAGGCTGCTGGACTGGCGGAGGAAGCCACATCTTATGCTGTGTGTGAACTGCGTTTTCTAGGTGAGCTAGAGAACAAATTTTATGTTAGTTAGAGCCCAGACGAGCAGGTGTTTGTTTGGCTATGCTGTTGTGCTGGTGTTTATGTGCAAAAATAAAGCATGAATGGACTTAAAATACCGTATTGTCGGGAGATTTGCGGTTGAGAGATTTGCGCATGAGAGAGAGCGATCCCTTACAGTATTTATAAAAGTAAAAACATCACAGGCACATCATAATATCAGCGTTTCTCCCTCATGTCTCATCAGACCTAGATTTCGCTTTCACTTCCTCAGGGGCTCCCAAGTTTAAGAGGGGGTACCTCATTGAACAGAGAGAAGCAGGATGATGGTATCAAAGAATTGCTTGTCATCTAGGCTTTCCTGACCTAGCTGTTAGGTAGTATTGGGAGCAGTGGTTAAGTAAGGGCATGAACACACAACGAATAGACTGTGGACAGTCCAGACAGATCATCAGTAGAGAGGATCATTAGATATTCTGACAAGCACAAGCATCTCCCCCAGTTTTGCCTACCATCCAGACACAGGTGGCCCCTTCATTACACACCTCTCTTTCCAGTTGGACCATTTGTAGGCACCTAGCAGAAGAAAATGTTGTGTTAAATCCTCCAATACATGTCCAGCCATTAACAGCCATCCACCATTGTCTTCGTTTAGAGTGGTGATGTGAACAGTATTGTCTATAGCGACAAATCTAGGTTCTGTTTAGGATCCCATGGCGGTCAGGTTTGAGTATGAAAAAATTGGCCACTATTTCCAGCCAATATCACTTTTTAGGGAGCACTGTTACCTATAAATGGGCACAAAAGAGGGCATTTTTATTGTCTGGGGAACAAAAATATCTTCTGGGACAGAAAGGGGGTATTGATTTTAAAAAATCATCTTTCTTCCCCTAAAACAGTAACAAAAATTATTTTTGTCCTCCAACAAAATAAAAACACCCATCTTTTATTATCCTATAAGAGGCACAAAGGTTTATCATTACTACATAGGGTGCAGCAAAGAAGTCATTTTACTCTGTTGGAGCAAAAAGGGCACTGTTACTATCAAACTACCACATTATTAGGCCTTTCTGTAATGTTTTCTGGTAAAGTAATACCTATACAAGCAGTAACATAATAGATAAATGCCACAGCTATATATGTGTGGGACTTCGGGGTATAATTTATTTTGATAAATTCCTTTATATAAACTTTATTTGCTGCTTACTTTTACAGTTGACATGTTTTCTCCTCTGATTCCTCACAGTATGATTCAATTTTATTCCAGCCACACTGAGCCATGATAATATTGCTGTAACTAGCATAGGACATGTCAGGAAGATAGAAGGACTGCTGCAGACTAATACACCATTAAAGCTCTCTTTCATTGAGCAGTACAGTCTTGGCTCACAAGTCTCCATCATAGAGGCATATTGGCGGGATGATTTAAGGCAATGCATAGCGCCGAGGTAATGTTGTATAGCTATAAATTGAACAGTGTGAGTGATGTTGTCTTCTTTTGATGTTTTTTGCAGTCCTGAATGAACGTGTCGGCTGTACGTAGAGTAGGTAGCCCACCAATCATGAGGCTGCATGTGCACATCTTTGATTTATGCACACAGAGAAGATGTTATTCGAGAAGATATATGCACGGAATGAGACATCAGTCCACCCTCTGCTCTAGTTAACTGGGACATGAAAGCTTTAACCCATGGCCACATATAGGGATGAGAATAAACAGGTATAAACAAAAGAGGCACTTAATTAATTTCATACAACATGAGACTTCAGAGTGAAAGATGAAAATGTTCAATGCAACAGAGATGTGCAGCAAGCCACTGAGGGGTTGGTGCAGAAGATGGGAATGGTTAGTGGACCGATGAGATGTGTCAAGGTTTACTCCCTCAAGCCGTTGCTTACTGGGGATCGATACAGTGAAAAGATGGTATAAGGAATCAGGCCAGAAGTAAAAGAATAAATAGGAGCTATAGTTGTATACAGTGCAATTTATCTTCCCAGATGATAAGGTATGGTGGCTTGCAAAGTGGCAGATAATGACGCCTCTGATATGTAATCTCACTGATGTCTCTCTCCTGAACTTTTGGCTAAGAGCAGTGTGTCCATGGGTGTCCACTGTGTAATACAGACATTGAGTTGGCGTGGCCTGGATGCAATCTAGGTGATGGGTTTCTGAGCTGTAGTCCCTCACCTGCAGTAGGGTCTGTATAGCTGTAGCTTGCTGGCCACTCTGCTGACTGTAAACACTGCAGCTACTCTGATATTATTAGGTCTTACAATTCTTTAAGTCACTCTGGATTAGTGGTCTCACAGGAAAGTTGTATCTAATGCTGGTCCGTAAGACCCTTGAAGCAGAAGCCACTAGACATGCTTCCTTACTTCACACTGGATATACAGTACAGACCAAAAGTTTTCTGTATTTTCATGACTTGATATGAATATGATATGAATTAACACATGTGGAATTATATACTAAACAAAAAAGTGTGAAACAACTGTAAATAGGTCTTATATTCTAGGTTCTTCAAAGTAGTCACATTTTGCTTTGATTACTGCTTTCACACTCTTGGCATTCTCTTGATGAGCTTCAAGAGGTAGTCACCTGAAATGGTTTTCACTTCACAGGTGTGCCCTGTCAGGTTTAAAAAGTGGGATTTCTTGCCTTTTAAATGGGGTTGGGGCCATGAGTTACGGTTGGGCAGAAGTCAGGTGGATACACAGCTGATAGTCCTACTGAATACACTGTTAGAATTTGTATTATGGCAAGAAAATAGCAGCTAAGTAAAGAAAAACGAGTGGCCATCATTACTTTAAGAAATGAAGGTGTCAGTCCGAAAAATTGGGAAAACTTTGAAAGTGTCCCCAAGTGCAGTCGCAAAAACCATCAAGCGCTACAAAGAAACTGGCTCACATGAGGACCGCCCCAGGAAAGGAAGACCAAGAGTCACCTCTGCTGCGGAGGATAAGTTCATCCGAGTCACCAGCCTCAGAAATCACAGGATAACATCAGCTCAGATTAGAGACCAGGTCAATGCCACATAGAGTTCTAGCAGCAGACACATATCTATAACAACTGTTAAGAGGAGACTGTGTGCAGCAGGCCTTCATGGTAAAATAGCTGCTAGGAAACCACTGCTAAGGACAGGCAACAAGCAGAAGAGACTTGTTTGGGCTAAAGAACACAAGGAATGGACATTAGACCAGTGGAAATATGTGCTTTGGTCTGATGAGTCCAAATTTGAGATCTTTGGTTCCAACCACCGTGTCTTTGTGTGACGCAGAAAAGGTGGATGGACTCTACATGCCTGGTTCCCACCGTGAAGCATGGAGGAGGAGGTGTGATGGTGTGGGGGTGCTTTGCTGGTGACACTGTTTGGGATTTATTCAAAATTGAAGGCATACTGAACCAGTATGGCTACCACTGCATCTTGCAACAGCATGCTATTCCATCCGGTTTGCGTTTAGTTGAACCATCATTTATTTATCAACAGGACAATGACCCCAAACACACCTCCAGGCTGTGTAAGGGCTATTTGACCAAGAAGGAGAGTGATGGGGTGCTACTCCAGATGACCTGGACTCCACAGTCACCAGACCTGAACCCAATCGAGATGGTTTGGGGTGAGCTGGACCGCAGAGTGAAGGCAAAAGGGCCAATACGTGCTAAGCATCTCTGGGAACTCCTTCAAGACTGTTGGAATACCATTTCAGGTGACTACCTCTTGAAGCTCATCAAGAGAATGCCAAGAGTTTTCAAAGCAGTAATCAAAGCAAAAGGTGGCTACTTTGAAGAACCTAGAATATAAGACATATTTTCAGTTGTTTCACACTTTTTTGTTAAGTATATCATTCCACATGTGTTAATTCATAGTTTTGATGCCTTCAGTGTGAATCTACAATTTTCATAGTCATGAAAATACAGAAAACTCTTTGAATGAGAAGGTGTGTCCAAACTTTTGGTCTGTACTGTACTACAACACCCCCTTCGGGCAGGAAGCAGGATCAGCCCACTTCTACCAAGAGGGGAGGAACAAGGTGGTTAACCCAGTCCCTGCCAACCATACCTTGTCATGCATTGTACATACATTGCATAACAAAACATAACATAACTATAGCAGATACCACTAGGTCTGGGGTACTTCTGAACTATATTGCACTTCATTAGAAATAATGTGTGGCTTGAGGAAGCTCTATATTCAGCCATTTCAGTTTTAACTCCAGACTTATGATGAAAATTAGTGTTATCATTATTGTCTATTATGATTATTATTATTATTATTTTACAGATTAGAGGATTATTTAAAGTGTCATAGTTTCTACCAATCCACTGGATAGGTGAAGAAACCGCCAGGTGGCACTATAAAGAAACATTTTATTGAATAGTTATGTGGCTATACTAAACTTTTAATTAAATATAATTACAAAAGTATTCAGATCAAGGAGGTGGTTTAAAAATATGATAAAATATTTTTTTTCATGGCACAACCCCTTTAAATTGCTTAAAAGTCCTAAGTTGTTTCCATGTAAATTTTACCCAGTGTTTGCCCATTGACCCCTTTTCCCTTTCCAATGTGCACACACTTACTTTTATCAGTGTTAAAGCTTATTTGCTTCTCTAACCGAGCTTCCAACTGTTCAATTTGTAGAAGTATACTGCCCTCTTTCGTGTTCATTTTTTGACACAGTTTAATATAAGCTGCAAAAATTGACATTGCGTAATTATCTGCAAGAAAATTTAAACTAGCACATTCACGGTCACAGGTGCTTATCCATAAAACCAGCATACAGAAAGCAGAATATGGCAGCACAACATTTCGCATACAATGAGATTGAGAAATGGGGATCATTATAAATTAAAGTGGAATTATTCCTACTATAAATGAAAATATAGAAGCTCTTTGCTCACATTTTTGATCAAACGTGTGTCGGGCCCATCTACCATGCATCAAGGTGGCTTTTGCAGATGAGTCCCTAACACTAACAGAACTGCCTCTCTTAGACTTAGCTGGTTCCTACACTGCCCTGAGCATTGTAGGCTTAGGTTAGGCCCAGGAGAGTCTAATTATCTGCAAGTAGGGATGAGCGAACCGAACCGTAACGAACCAGATTCGTTACGAACTTTCCCAAAAGTTCGGTTCGTCATCGAACCGAATTTTCAGAAAGTTTGTGACGAATCTGGTTAAAATAATGGCGACGCAAAATATACGCATATTTATTGAGAATGTACGCTAATGCGTACATATTCAGTTAAGTAGCGTACCTTTGACAACGCTAGACTGTATGTTCGTTACTTGAGTAGGAATGTTCGCAGACGCAGTATATGCGTACGCTAATGCGTACATATTCAGTTAAGTTGGGTACCTTTGACAACGCTAGACTGTATGTTCGTTACTTGAGTAGGAATGTTCGCAGACGCAGTGTATGCGTACGCTAACGCGTACATATTCAGTTAAGTAGCGTAACTTTGACAACGCTAGACTGTATTTTCGTTATTTGTGCGGTAATGTTCGCATTAGCGTACGCATTAGTGTAAATTCTCAAATATGCGTATATTTTGCGTCGCCGTTGTTGAAGTCACTTGGATTTTTTCCACTTTTTTCATTGTAATAGCAACTGCAAGTAAACGAAACTATACCCTATCAGACTCCCATTATTGTAGCAGCAATTATTCAGCCATTATAGCAAGGTTCGTTTTAGGTTCGGTTCGTACGAATCCGAACTTCACTAAAGTTCGCCGAACCGAACCGAACTTTTCAAAAGTTCGCTCATCCCTATCTGCAAGGTAATTAAAAAGTATATTAAACAGATTACAGCCAAATTCTGACCTATGTAGTGTCCCACTAGTAACGGTGACCCAATCTAAGTACATTAATAACCACCCACTGATTTCTATCACTGATTTCTATCACTCATAATTAAGTAATGTCATAGCCAGACCCTTATTTCTGATATTTAAGGACTCTATACTGACAGAGAGTGTTCCAGAGGATTGGCTCATAGCAAATGTGGTGCCAATATTCAAAAAGGGTCCAAAAACAGAGCCTAGTAGAAACTATAAGCCGGTAAGTTTAACATCAGTCGTGGGTAAACTGTTTGAAGGTTTTCTAAGAGATGCTATCTTGGAGTACCTCAATGAAAATAAGCAAATAGCTCCATATCAGCATGGCTTCATGAGGGATCGGTCATGTTAAACCAATTTAATCAGTTTCTATGAGGAGGTAGGTTCTAGACTTGACCGTGGCGAATCAATGGATGTCGTATATCTGGACTTCTCCAAAGCATTTGACACGGTACCACATAAAAGGTTAGTATATAAAATGAGAATGCTTGGACTGGGAGAAAATGTCTGTATGTGAGTAAGTAACTGGCTCAATTATAGAAAACAGAGGGTGGTTATTAACTGCACATTCTCAGATTGGGTCACTGTCACTAGTGGGGTACCACAGGGGTCAGTATTGGGCCCAATTCTCTTCAATATATTTATTAATGATCTTGTAGAAGGCTTGCGCAGTAAAATATCAATTTTTGCCGATGACACTAAACTGTGTAAAGTAATTAACACAGAAGAGGACAGTACACTGCTACAGATGGATCTGGATAGACTGGAGGCTTGGGCAGAGAAGTGGCAGATGAGGTTGAACACTGACAAATGTAAGGTTATGCACATAGGAAGGAATAATACAAGTCACCAGTACATACTAAATGGTAAAACAATGGGTAACACTGACATGGAAAAGGACCTAGGAATTTTAGTAGTTAACAGCAAACTAAGCTGTAGAAACCAGTGTCAGACAGCTGCTGCCAATGCCAATAAGATAATGGGTTGCATCAAAAGAGGCATAGATGCCTGTGATGAGAACATAGTCCTGCCACTTTACAAATCACTAGTCAGACCACACATGGAGTACTGTGTGCAGTTCTGGGCTCCTGTGAACAAGGCAGACATAGCAGAGCTGGAAGGGTTCAGAGGAGGGCAACTAAAGTAATAACTGGAATGGGTGGACTACAGTACCCAGAAAGATTATCAAAATTAGGGTTATTTACTTTAGAAAAAAGACAACTGAGGGGAGATCTAATAACTATGTATAAATATATCAGGGGTCAGTACAGAGATCTCTCCCATGATCTATTTATCCCCAGGACTGTGACCGTGACGAGGGGACATGCTCTGCGCCTGGAGGAAAGAAGGTTTGTTCACAAACCTAAAAGAGGATTCTTTACGTAAGACTATGGAACTCACTGCCTGAGGAGGTGGTGATGGTAAGTTCACTAAAAGAGTTCAAGAGAGGCCTGGATGTATTTCTGGAGGGTAATAATATTACAGGTTATAGTTACTAGAGAGGGGTCGTTGATCCAGGGAGTAATTCTGATTGCCTGATCGGAGTCGGGAAGGAATTTTTTTCCCCTAAATTGAGGAATATTGGCTTCTACCTCACAGGGGTTTTTTGCCTTCCTCTGGATCAACTTGCAGGATAACAGGCTGAACTGGATGGACAGATGTCTTTTTTCGGCCTTATAAACTATGTTACTATGTTACTCATTCAGTTACCTACTCATATTTTTCAATCAGTACAAACATTGTGTGTGTCACAAATGCTATGAAAAAATCAAGATATGACACTGAATGACTCACCCCGGCCACCAGGCCTTAAGTCTATGAGGCACTAGAATGGCTTAGACGGCAGGGATGACATCATGAAAACCTTCGGAGTCGATTCTCAGGCAGTGCAATGATGTGATCCTGATCGCCTTCATCCAAGCCTAGGTGTTTTTGATCAGGTTATCATGCCACCTAAGACCCAGTGCAAGAGATCTCAGAAATTCAATCACGGCCAATTACGCTGGGACGCAGCAACTCAGGCCACACACACACACACGAGCAGTCCTGGAGGGGCATTGGGGCACTTTACATACTGGCCCTTTAGGGGTCATATACAGTTCATACTGGTACTATGGGGGAGCATTATACATAATGGCACAATGGGGGGGGGGATAGGGGAACATTATATGAACTGACAATATGGGGGTGATGAGGGAAGAATGATATATACTGGCACTACAGGGGGGAAACAGGGAAACATTATATATACTGGCATTATGAGGGGAGCATTATACATACTGGCACTATAGAGAGATCATTACACATACTGGAACTACCTGAGGAGCATTACACATATTGGGGAGCATTATAATAGAGGGCAATACAGGGGACATTATAATACAGGGGGCACAACAGGGAGGCATTAAAATACTGTGACCATGGTGGCAATTATCATTATTGGGCACACTATGGAAAGCATTACTATTAATGGGGGCACTCTTGGGGAGCATTATAACTATTAGGGGCAATTTAGGGGCACTGTTACTAATGAGGACACTCTGAGAGAGAATTATTATTGGTGGGACTTTGGACAGCACTATCACTATGTGGGGGACTATGAGAGGAACCTAACATGTTTGTGTTGCAAGCTCTACAGAAAGTACCACTGAAAGTAAGAGACATTTAGTGTGCAGTAACAGAGAAAAAAGTTTGATTGCTATAATGTTAAATTAAGTTAAATGTTGAGATTTATTGTATTTGTGTATTCAATAGTATTGTTTGGATAGGCCAGGGTTAAAAAAATTGACTCAGCTCTTTTAGGTTGCTAGCAGATGGACCTGGATCTGCCCCAATCAGGGGAAAGAGTCTAAACTAGCTCTGCTACTGTACTCCTCAGCACTATGCCTGAGTCCCAGAGAATTATCATCTCTGGGACATTTATAGCTATCCAAAGAGCTCCAGGGAAAGAGAGAATGAGAAGGAGGATTAGAACATCCAGAATCTGCAAGGCCATGCATTGGAGCTGGTCAGCAAGGTACTGTGTGATGCAGAGGTTGGAAGAGGAAAAATGCTGCTGCTATTGGGGGTAGGAAAAGGCCAATGCTGCTACTAGTGTGCATGGCAGCCATCATGAATCTCAGGAATCTCTCCCTATCAAGTACAGCCAATGTTGGGCACCCCAGTCTACTCATTACGTGTGTATCCCCTTGTATCCCATAGTGCTTTGTCCCTTTAACTAGGGTGTAAATAACACATATATGCATAAAAAAGAATGGCATAAGTTGAAAAAAGAACTTGTAGGGTGGCATTATACTGTTTTTAAATAACATGCTTTGGGTTTTTTGTGTTGTTTTTTTTTGCAGAGTTCTTCCTGCCATTTTCCACTGCTTTTTTAAGCAAAATATACTTACAGACTTAGATACACAATCTATGGGGATGGAAGGGTATCCAATCTATCAAGGACAAAGGGCTCTAGAGGCAGAGGGGCCCAATTTACAAGAGGGCAAGGGCTTTCTGGGGGAGTGTCCCAACGTACCAAGGTCTCTGTGGAGGAAAGGGGGGCCAGCGTTCTATAGGGAGTGAGGGCTTAATCTATATGCAGCCATGGTCCCTGCAAGGGAAAGAGGGAGCAATTTTGAAGAGGCCAAGGGCTCAGTGGGGAAAAGGGAAAAACATACTTGATTAAATAGTATTACATTTTTGTATGTATATTTGACAGATGCTGTTGCTGTCAGCATTTCTTATCAGACAAGCAGCTTCAGCAATCCCCACCCTTTTCTCCATCTGTGCTGAGCTTGCTGTAAGTCTCAGCTGTATTTCTGAGATTCTCTTCCTCTCTGTCATGCTGTAAGTATAGAAAGGGGAGGATAAGGGTCCAGCATCAATTAGTCACAGCAATATTCAAAACATGAGTGGCAGTGGACAGCACAGCCACATGCATGCAAGTGCTGCGCTCTGCCAGAGATGGTGTAGGTCTGCGGGGTAGCGCCTACTGACATCACACAGGCTTACACAAAGGGCCCTATTGACTTCATTTGGAGCAGACCATCAGTCTCAGACTAGTGGCTCAGTGTTTGAGCAGTGTTTAAATGTAGTGGCATGCATCTCCAGGGGGTCCCCAGTGGGAATACAAGCAGGCAATAGTCAGTGGTGATGGGCTCCTCTTTGTAAAATTTTGCCCAGGTCCCTAGTGGTAGTATAAGCCATACTTCTTTGACGTGGACCCTCTCAGTTGGGGAGGAGTGGGTAGGGGAACAAAGCTTCTGTCAATTGGGAAGTGATTGGTAGGGGAACAGTGCTGCTTTCAGTGAGGGAAGGATGGGCAATTGGACAATGGAAAAATATCCTTTAAGGGCAAATTTAAAGGGAACCTCTCATGTCAGAGGGGCTGCCTGGGTGAAAATAGGGATATGTCCAGGTTCAGATCTGAACCCAGACAACCCCTTTAAGTTTAGAAAGATTTAAAGAGGCTCTGTCACCCTGTTCTAACCTATGTATATTAATACATAGGTTAATAGGGGCAGTTTTCCTATGAAGGCACATACCTGAATAGCAGAGTATAAAGCAGCGGTTGAGGAGAAATCCTTACTTTAAAAATTATGCTAATGAGCCTTCGGAGCACCGGGGGGCGGGCTCTTTCCTTCCGAGCACTGGTTCTTCACCACCCTCCCGGCTCCGAGGCTCGCCCCCTGCCTAAGTGCACGCCCCTTCATTGAGTGATTGACAGCGCTAGAACCCGGAAGTCACGGCGCATGCGCAAATGAATGGAAGCGCTTGCAGTGTTCGGCACTGTAAGCGCTATAGCGCAAGCGCCGGGCACGATTACAATGCGCAGGCGCGGGATTTCAGAGTTCGGTCTAGCGCTGTCAATCACTCAACGAAGGGGCGTGCACTTAGGCAGGGGGCGAGCCTCGGAGCCGGGAGGGCGGTGAAGAACCAGTGCTCGGAAGGAAAGAGCCCGTCCCCAGTGCTCCGAAGGCTCATTAGCATAATTTTTAAAGTAAGGATTTCTCCTCAACCACTGCTTTATACTCTGCTATTCAGGTATGTGCCTTCATAGGAAAACTGCCCCTATTAACCTATGTATTAATATACATAGGTTAGAACAGGGTGACAGAGCCTCTTTAACCCCTTCGCGCCCAGCGCCGTACATGTACGGCGCTGGGGAGATGCGGACACATGGCGCCCGCTCGCAGGTGCGGCGGGCGTCATGGCCGGCAAGTCTCTGCTGTTTCTAACAGCAGAGACTTGCCGCTACTTACCGCCATCGGCGGCGTCTTCCTCGGAGATTAGATGCCGTGATCACGGCATCTAGTTGCGTCTCAACCCAGAAGCATTCGCTTCCGGGTGGTGTACAGACACCCCGTGTGGCCAATCGGGGTGTCTGTACACCATATGAAAACTGTAATCCTCGCTGGTGAGGATTACAGTTTTCAAAGTGCAATTCTTATTCTGGCCACTAGATGGCAGGCCAGGATAAGAAATGAGCAATTCATGGATTTCTGAGTCTATAAAATCCATAATTGCTCATAAAGAAAAAAAAAAGCCACAATATATAAGCCCATATTTGAGCTTTCCAATAGTAAAAAAAAATAAAAAAAATGTTAAAAAATATATAAAAAATAAAAAAGATGTAAAAGTTCAAATCACCCCCCTTTCCGTATAAGTAAAAAATAAATACCTAAATAACAATAAATATAGACATCATGGGTATCACCGTGACCAAAAACGCTCGTACTTTTAAAATATAAAAAAAAAAATTCCAATACGGCGAATTGTGTGGCGGAAAAAAACGTCCAAATGGCGATTTGCCGTTTTTTGTCGCTTTTTTTTCTAAAAAAATTAAATAAAAAGTGATCAAAAAGTCATACACACCCCAGAATAGTATCAATAAAAACTTCAGATCGTCCCGCAAAAAATGAGCCCCCATACAGCTCTGTACACATAAATACCAAAAAGTTGTAGGGGTCAAGATTTGACAAGGAAAAAAAAAAAAAGGGCAACTTTCTAATTATTTTATCACTATGAAAACGCAGGAAAAACTATACATATTAGGTATTGCCGGATTCGTACTGAATTGTAGAATGAAACTAATGGATCAGTTTTAATGCTCATCGAACGCTGTAAATAAGAAACCCGTAGAACTGTAGCGGAATAGCGTTTTCTTTGCAATTTCACCCGGTTCGGAATTTTTTTTCCCGCTTCCCATTACACCGTATGCAATATTAAATGGTGGCGTTGGAAAGTACAACTTGTCCCACAAAAAACAAGCCCTCATACAGCTATGTGAACAGAAAAATAAAAGAGTTATGGCTGTTTGAAGGCAGGGAGCGCAAAACGAAAATGCATAACCGAAAAAAGCTCCGGGCGCGAAAGGGTTAAATAAGTTTTGCTGAAACTATATAGCAATCTGCTCAGCTTCTCCTGCTCTAGGACATGATGACTGCAGACTGCACTGTACTTCATGGGGACAGGTTCTTTTAAGGGCATTTCTATTCTATCAATTTTTGCATTCCTTACATTCAAGGGTTTTTTTGCAGTTGGGAAGGGCAATTATCTTTAGTTATTGACATACAGTACATCTGTTTTTCTTTATTAGATCCACAGGTTTCCATTTCCCAATTTCTATCTGGAAAAATGAAGTCACCGATAATATGCACCTCCTTGTGAGTTGTTGCCTCACCTGTTTCCTTCAATAGTAGATTTTCTGTGGATTCTGTTATATTTGGTGGATTACAGCAAACCCCTATCAGTATTTTATTATTGTTTTACCTCCCATGTGTTTTTCCTCATAGAGACTCCACATGTTCATTAACCTCACAGATATCTTCCTGTAGTGGGGACGATAGACAGGACTTTACATATAGGCAACCCTTCCCTTGGACTGTTTCTACAATCTTTTCTGAACAAACTGTAACCCTGGTCAGAATTCAGTCTAGAAATCTCAATACTTTTATCTCATTCTGACTCATCATTTGCTGTTCAATATCACAGAAAAAGAATTAGCAGCATTTAAATGGGTTTATACAAGGTGAATCTTGGCTGACCAATGTGATTCTCTCTACTTATTTGGACTATGAATAATCTTAAATAAAATGAAAAATGTCACTTATCTTGAACTAAATTCACACTTTCAGAGACTTCTGAGTTTTCTACTTAAGCAACTGATGGCTGTCTGCTCCAAGTCATTAAAGGAAAATCTAGCTGTGGAGTCAAATAATCCAGGCTTACTTGAAAAGAAGAAACTGGGATTCTGATAATTTCAAACCATCATATGTATTTAGCGGGGTCAAAAAAGAAGAAAGTGTTTATCTTTCTTTGAACATCATGTTATAATGTATGTATAGAACTGATAGCATGTGGATTGGATAACTTTTTATATACAGTACATTGCACTTTCATCTTGTACTGATCCTTAGCCTGTATTACAGTTAACGGGTATCTGCCACGTCCTCGTAGAACTCCAAGTGCCTGCACACCATTGCAGCCTCATCTTCTGTGACTTGGTTGTGCTTTTTTGTAGCCCTCCCAGTTTGGCCACTACCAGTGCCATTAGCTTTGGTACCCAGTAGCTGTGAATTGTCAGATGGGAGGCCTAAAGCACCCAGTTTCAATGGCACCTCATCCCTTGTAACTAAGCGCAGACACATTAGCCAATTCCATGCTATCAGTTGCCAAAATTAAAGGTGTCAATAGCCACGAAATGGGAGGCTAAAAGGCAAAAAGAAACGCGGCCAGAATCTCAGACGATAGGGCTACCTGCAGGTATGGGTTTCTCTTACAATGTGATAGGTCCTCTTTAAAAAGCTATCAAATTAACTAATTGTGTTATTGTTCATTTCCTTCCTAAATGTAAAACCAAACAACTTTTCAAACAGGCTCAATTAAAAATGCAGGTGGCTCTAGTATTTGTTTAACTCCTTCACCCAGATGGCTGAGCTGATGTTTCTGATTTAGATCTGACAGCACTGTACTCATTGCTGTGCAAGCTTGCTCGGCTTTCTCACACCCTTCTCTCAGTGTTAGAGATAGCATCAGGGAAGGAAGTAGGTTGGCAGATCAGAGTGTGGAGAGGGGGGAAGCATCCAAGTGTTCAGGGAGGGCAGATCACACAAGCTGTACCATATCACAGGGTAAATAGGGAGAAAATCAAATATGTCTGTCTGGTAGGGGGATTACATAGGCTGTGTATGAGTAAAGAAGGTAAAGAGAGCAACCAGAACATACTCTTTGGCACAATAGGCTTAGTGGTTGCTGATACTCTTGAATGCACATTATGCTTTGTGGTTGCAGATAGCGGCTGAACCAGAGGCGTAGCTAGAGGTTCAGCACAGGGGGGTCGAAACATACATGAGTGGGCCCCCCACTTATTGGCTTCCCAAACGCACGTTTCCAACTTCACAGGCACATACTACTAGTTGTGGTTATAATATTGTATTAGAAAGATGACTATGCTGCTAAGTACAGTACAATAGACTTTCTACATACCCTAGTCTAAATACTCTACCACATAATGCAGTAAAATATAGCATTAATAGGAGTAAAAAACAAGGGGACTCCTATGTTAAAGGAAACGTGTCCCCAGTTTTTACATCACTCCCCTGCCCCCATCAGACCTCAGATCAGCTTAATGTGCCCCCATCAGACCTCAGATCAGCTTAATGTGCCCCCATCAGACCTCAGATCAGCATATTGTGCCCCATCAGACCTTAGATCAGCAGAATGTGCCCCCATCAGACCTCAGATCAGCATATTGTGCCCCCATCAGACCTCAGATCAGCAGAATGTGCCCCCATCAGACCTCAGATCAGCGTATTGTGCCCCATCAGACCTCAGATCAGCGTACTGTGCCCCCATCAGACCTCAGATCAGCGTATTGTGCCCCATCAGACCTCAGATCAGCGTATTGTGCCCCATCAGACCTCAGATCAGCGTATTGTGCCCCATCAGACCTCAGATCAGCGTATTGTGCCCCATCAGACCTCAGATCAGCAGAATGTGCCTCCATCAGACCTCACATCAGCAGAATGTGCCTCCATCAGACCTCAGATCAGTGTATTGTGCCCCCATCAGACCTCAGATCAGCTTAATGTGCCCCATCAGACCTCAGATCAGACTATTGTGCCCCATCAAACCTCAGTTCAGCCTATTGTGCCCCCATCAGACCTCAGATCAGCGTATTGTGCCCCCATCAGACCTCAGATCAGCGTATTGTGCCCCATCAAACCTCAGATCTGCATATTGTGCCCCCATCAGACCTCAGATCATCGTATTGTGCCCCCATCAGACCTCAGATCAGCTTAATGTGCCCCCATCAGACCTCAGATCAGCGTATTGTGCCCCCATCAGACCTCAGATCAGCGTATTGTGCCCCCATCAGACCTCAGATCAGCAGATCAGCGTATTGTGCCCCATCAGACCTCAGATCAGCTTAATGTGCCCCCTCAGACCTCAGATCAGACTATTGTGCCCCATCAAACCTCAGTTCAGCCTATTGTGCCCCCCATCAGACCTCAGATCAGCGTATTGTGCCCCCATCAGACCTCAGATCAGCGTATTGTGCCCCATCAAACCTCAGATCTGCATATTGTGCCCCCATCAGACCTCAGATCATCGTATTGTGCCCCCATCAGACCTCAGATCAGCTTAATGTGCCCCCATCAGACCTCAGATCAGCGTATTGTGCCCCATCAACCTCAGATCAGCGTATTGTGCCCCCATCAGACCTCAGATCAGCGTATTGTGCCCCCATCAGACCTCAGATCAGCGTATTGTGCCCCATCAGACCTCAGATCAGCGTATTGTGCCCCCATCAGACCTCAGATCAGCTTAATGTGCCCCCATCAGACCTCAGATCAGACTATTGTGCCCCATCAAACCTCAGTTCAGCCTATTGTGCCCCCATCAGACCTCAGATCAGCGTATTGTGCCCCATCAGACCTCAGATCAGCGTATTGTGCCCCATCAAACCTCAGATCTGCATATTGTGCCCCCATCAGACCTCAGATCATCGTATTGTGCCCCCATCAGACCTCAGATCAGCTTAATGTGCCCCCATCAGACCTCAGATCAGCGTATTGTGCCCCATCAAACCTCAGATCAGCGTATTGTGCCCCCATCAGACCTCAGATCAGCGTATTGTGCCCCATCAAACCTCAGATCAGCGTATTGTGCCCCCATCAGACCTCAGATCAGCTTAATGTGCCCCCATCAGACCTCAGATCAGACTATTGTGCCCCATCAAACCTCAGTTCAGCCTATTGTGCCCCCCATCAGACCTCAGATCAGCGTATTGTGCCCCCATCAGACCTCAGATCAGCGTATTGTGCCCCATCAAACCTCAGATCTGCATATTGTGCCCCCATCAGACCTCAGATCATCGTATTGTGCCCCCATCAGACCTCAGATCAGCTTAATGTGCCCCCATCAGACCTCAGATCAGCGTATTGTGCCCCATCAAACCTCAGATCAGCGTATTGTGCCCCCATCAGACCTCAGATCAGCCCACCCAGCCACATAAGATAAAAATAAAAAACCTTTCTTACCTGTTCTGCGCTGCAGCTGCCCTCCAGTCCGCGCTCCGCTCTCTTCCCTGGCCCGCGCACACTATGACCTGACGCTGCATGCAGCGTCAGGTCATAGTGCGCGCCGCCAGGGAAGAGAGCAGAGCGCGGACCGGAGGGCAGCCGCAGCGCAGAACAGGTAAGTAAGATTTTTTATTTTTATGGGCCCCCTTGAGTCAGTGGGCCCGGAGCCGTCGCCCCCCCTGCCCCCCCGGTAGCTACGCCACTGGGCTGAACACTTTTAATAAAACAACTGCCAAGTTTTCCCTTTCCTTCTGTGCCATATTGGGTCACTGGGAAGCTAGTACCTGCTTGTGGGATTGCACTAGTTACTTCATATAGGGAGGCACTGTCCCTCCATGCATCCTTTTACTAAGTGCAGTTTGGGCTATGCTGGGTCCCCTAGACACTTTTGGGGTGGCACCATGTGTTGCTGCTCTCCGGAAGAGATGGTAAAGCATGGTTCACCCCATTGGGAAATAAATCCAGTGAGTCAGGATATACAGTAAACCAGCGTCTTCTTCTGGTCACTCAGTAGTCTGGCAGAGTCTCTTCTTCTAAGCATTATTCCCTAACTGCAGAACATAGGGGCTCTGACTGCTCTCCTTATATAGTTTATGGCTGAACTAGAACTTTCTAGTGGGAGGGGTGAAGTGGAAAAACTCAGCATAAACTAATACATTGTTACAACTCCTGTCTCTCAGAGACTTGCATTAGAGCTTCAATGATGCTCAATGGCAATAATCAGCAGTTTTTCCAGACAAAAAAAATGTTTTTCAGATATAACATAGCTAAACCAGACATTCAAAAGGTCAGTTTGTCTGGTTTTGGTGGTCAACAAGTCTGTCTTTTCCCTCCAAAACATGTTCTTCTTTAAACTTAAATGGTAACTGGAAAATTATTAGCTTCTCATTATTAGCTAGAAAGTCTTAAAAGTATCTCATTAACACTTTCCACAATGCTGTGCAAATACAGTTCAAATGAATAGGATATATGTCAACATATATATAAAATGCGGTTACACAGTATTAAACAGTATAAGTCAATGCAAGTTCACCCTTTAAAGTGAAATAAAGTGAGGAGTTGATGACTTTGCCTAGAGTAAGCAGACAAATGTCCACAAATGTCCAGACTTCAAAGTATCCCTGCTCCAGGGCACTACATAAGTCAGTCCCTTTTCATGGACATGCTCAACTGTGCTTGGCGGTGAATGTACAATGTGTAGGTCGCCCAACCCTGCAGTAGGAGCATGGCCCCTAGGCCACAGTGTGGCTAGCAGTCTACTCATTAGTTGTACATTTTTTACCACAAACACAGTAATGATTTTGTCAAAGGATGGAAAAGGATTAATATTTGTGGGTGGACCATGTAAATATCCCACTCAGCAAAATAACACTTGTAAACCTATATATTTCATCTCACGCTCAATGACATAACTGTGTGATAATTGTTACAATTCCTTCCTAATGTGTGTCTTCCACTGTTCCACAGGGTAGATGTTACTTGGTTGCATCTTGCTATATTATAAGTGGAATGGCAGAGCCCTGTATTAAACATCTAAAACAGCAAAAAGAAAATCTTCCAGCACTTGAATAAAAATCAAGCTTTTATTGTCACACTTTAATAACCATCAAAAGTCTGATACAGAAGATCACGCTTTTCAAACAATAAAATACATATTCTTAATCAGAGTTATGTATCTGAATACACTCATGTCTATACGTCAGTCAACACCTCAGTTGCTGCATAATTATCTAAATCATTTAGGGCTCGTTCACATCAGCGTTCAGCCCTTCCATTCTCCTTCTCTGTTGTAGGACCAGGAGAATGGAAAGAACGGATTCGGGACATAATTGAGCTGAACGGAGCCTACGGACCCCATAGACTAAAATGGGGTCTGTTAGGTTTCCGCTCAGAAGATGATTTTTGGAGCGGAGACAAAAGTTGTGCATGCAGGACTTTTGGCTCCGCTTCAAAAATCTTCCTCTGAGCGGAAACCTAACGGACCCCATTATAGTCTATGGGGTCCGTAGGCTCCGTTCAGCTCAATCCCAAATCCGTCCTTTCTGGACGGTGATGTGAACGAGCCCTAACTCATTAGTAGCAGACAGGTGAACTCATTTGACCAAGTATGTATAATGTGAACAGGCACCAAACTAAATAAGAAACATGGTTGTATTTAAAAGGTTCATTTAAAAGTGGACTAAATAGATGTGAATTGTACAAGTTTATGACAAAAACAGATCAAGTTTCTTACTCCATTGGATATCAGGTTAAAATTAGAGATGAGCGAGCATGCTCGTCCGAGCTTGGTACTCGTTCGAGTATTAGGGTACTCGTAAGTGCTCGCTGCTCGGACAAGTATCTCGCCATGCTCGAGGAAATGGCATCTCCCGCATTTTGAATTTTTGGCGCCTATAACTCAGCCAATCACTAGCCAGGAGACTCTGTGGTACCCCCCAGCATCACGTGGGGCCTTACATGTCGATAGCAGGGGTTGGCTGGCCAGATCAGGTGACCCTGGAATATACTAGTGACGTCCGGCGGTGCTCGGCTCAAAGGCTGTCTGGATGTCATTAGGGACAGATCTGCTGCGTTTCAGGGAGAGTGTTAGGGCCTGGATTTAGTTCTCTGTTAGGCAGGAGTGATCTCAAAAGAACCCAACAGCCCTTCTAAGGGCTACAAGACACTTTTTTTTGTCTCCTGGCTGGGCTGGCTGGCACTAGTAGTGCAGCTATCGCCATATATAACAAACTTAGTTTTTTTGTTGTTTTATCTCAGTGATACAAATCCATTTCATACAGCTGTGTGGAACCATTCTGTGTGTCACAGTTCAGCTGTCCAGTCACCACAAACCACAATCCGTATTTTCTGTCCAGGTGACCCATACTGTACGTCACGTAATTAAAAAAGGTCTTTTGCTCTCACTGATACAGCTACATTAGAAAAATCTGAGTGCGACATTTGTCTGGGTTGCACTTAAGCAGACCAAGTCTGCCTAATCTAATAGATTCAGTGTAATTGCTCCATACTGCACTGTACGTAATAAAATACGTAATTTTGCTCTAACTTATCCACCTATATATTAACTTGTTCAGATTGAACAAGTTTGTGGGTTTCAGTACAGCAGGCCCATTTTTTTTTTTTGTATATATAATACACTTATATACAGAAAATGTTGAACCCCAGGGCTAAGGGTCGAGGACGAGGGCGTGGGCATTCAATTACTGCAGGGGCAGAGGCCGTGGTCCTGGGCAGGGTGAGACAGTACCTGCTGATGAGGGAGCAGGGGAACGCCGCAGAGCTACACTCCCTAGCTTCATGTCTCAACTTACAGGGACACGTGGTAGAGGACTGTTGAAACCACAACAGTGCGAACAGCTGATGTTGTGGATTGTGGACAATGCTTCAAGTAATTTGTCCACTAGTCAGTCTTCCACGCAGTCCACCCATGTTACCAAAGGGAGCACTCCTCTGGCTCCTCCACCTCAACCTCGTTCCCCCCAGTCTGCCCCCTCCCAGGAAAATTTGGAATGCGATCCGGCATACTCTCAGGAACTGTTTTCTGGACCCTTCCCAGAGTCACAAACCACTTCTCCGGTTGCTGCTGACCTCTTTCCGATGCCCAAGTTTTCCAACTGTCGCAGTCTGAGGGTGATGACATTGTTGACTTAGTGGAAGAAGTTTGTAAAGAGGTGTCGGACGATGAGGAGACATGGTTGTCAGACAGTGGTGAAGTTGTTGTCAGGGCAGGAAGTCCGAGGGGGGAGCAGACTGAGGAATCAGAGGATGACGAGGTGGCTGACCCAAGCTGGGTTGATAAGCCGATGGAAGACAGTGCTTCTGATGCGGAGGCGAGTGCTGCACCAGAACAGGTTGGAAGAGGCAGTGGTGTGGCCAGAGGGAGAAGCAGGGCCAGAGCTGGTGCATCAGCAGCAACTGTTTCACGTAGTGAAGCTCCCATGGCGAGGCCTAGATGTTCGCAAGTCTGGAGGTTCTTTAAAGAAATTGAGGATGACCGACGGACTGTGGTGTGCAACCTGTGCCACACCAGGATCAGTAGGGGTGCCACCACTACTAGCCTAACGCCCACCAGCATGCGCAGGCATGTGAGTGCTAAACAGCCCACTCAATGGAACCAAGGCCGTTCACCTCCTGTGGGTCACACCACTGCTCCTTCCCCTGTGTCACTCGCTGCCTCTGCTAGTCAACCCCCTGCCCAGGACCCCGGCACGAGCGCCTCCTGCCGGAAAACCACACCTTCGCCTCCACGATCCTCCACATCGTCCACCAATGTGTCCCTGCGCAGCTTTCAGCTGTCATTACAGCAGACGCTGGAGCGCAAGAGGAAATACAGTTCCACCCACCCACATGCCCAAGCCCTCAACGTCCACATCTCCAAATTGCTAAGCCTGGAGATGCTGCCCTATAGGCTGGTAGAGACCGAGGCCTTTCGCAACCTCATGGCAGTGGCTGCCCCTAGGTATTCGGTCCCCAGCCGCCACTATTTTTCCCGATGTGCCGTCCCAGCCCTACACCAGCACATGTCACAGAACATCATCTGTGCCCTGACCAACGCTGTTTCTGAGAAGGTCCACCTAACCATGGACACGTGAACAAGTGCTGCCGGGCAGGGACACTATATATCACTGACGGCACATTGGGTTAACTTGGTGGAGGCTGGGACAGAGTCTGACCCTGGGGCCGCTCATGTACTGCCCACACCGAGGATTGCGGGGCCTACCTCGGTCACGGTCTCTCAGACATACTATGCCTCCTCCTCCGACCCCTCCTCCTCCACCTCCTCCTCCGAATTACCATCCATGGGCATGGCGCCTTCAGTCGGTAGCTCTAGGTGCAGCAGCAGTGCCGTGGCTAAGCGCCAGCAGGCGGTGCTCAATCTGCTGAGCTTAGGTGACAAAAGGCACACCGCCCAAGAACTATTACATGGCATCATGGCACAGACCGATCTGTGGCTGGCACCGCTGAACCTCAAGCCAGGCATGGTTGTGTGTGACAACGGGCGTAACCTGTTGGCAGCTCTGCAACTCGGCAGACTGACACATGTGCCATGCCTGGCCCACGTGTTCAATCTCATAGTTCAGCGGTTCCTCAAGACATACCCCAATCTGTCTGATTTGCTCACCAAGGTGCACTGCATCTGTGCGCATTTCCGCAAGTCGACCACAGATGCTGCCACTCTCAGGGCAGCACAGCGCCGCCTACAACTGCCCGCTCACCGACTGTTGTGCGACGTGCCCACAAGATGGAATTCGACATTAAACATGTTATCCAGAGTTTACCAGCAGCGCAGAGCGATTGTAGACTGCCAGATGTCAACTTCCACCAGAACTGGTAGTCAGGTCACTCAGATTCCTCAAGTCTACAATGAGGAGTGGACGTGGATGTCTGATATCTGCCAGGTGTTGAGCAACTTTGAGGAGTCAACACAGATGGTCAGCGGCGATGCCGCCATTATCAGCCTCACCATCCCGCTGCTTTGCCTGTTGAAAAACTCACTGCTCAGCATGAAGTCGGAAGCTTTGCGCTTGTCACAAGAGACGGTGGAGGAAGATACGTCGCTTGATAGCCAGAGCACCCTGAGGAGGAAGAGGAGGAGAATGTCGGCGAGACAGAAGAGGGTACCAATGCTCAGTCCTTCTTAAAGGGGTTGTCCGAGTTATTTTTTTGTTCTTTGTATGTTTCTAACTTGTCGGGTATAACAACTTTCCCATATACTTTGTGTTTCTAAAGCTGCTGGTTTCTCAGAATTGACTGAGGGTCACATGACCTGTGATGTCACCTTATCTCCCTGGTCTTTGATGTTTGGTGCACAAGCCTCAGAGTTCAGATAACAGTCTGTACACGAGACCTCACTGGCCACGCCCCCTTTCTTTGCCGGGCTCCTGCTATCTGCTCTCTCCCTGGATTCCTTCAGATAAAACATTAACCCCTTCAGCCAGAACACACTGAGGGCTCAAGGCTTTACAACAAATAGTAGCTGCAGCAGTGAGAGGAGACAAATGCTGGGCAAGAAGCTATAGAAGAATTGTATTGTACAAGAACAGGTAGGGAGAATTTCCTGTGTGTATCAGCAGTGTCATTGTACAGCTGGGACTTGTAGTCCTACACATATAACATGCTGCTGAGTATTCCAACAGGCAGACATGTCACTCAGCACTTGTATTCACTGCCTTTGCAGAGAAGGGGGGAGGGGCTGAGATTGTTGTTATTGCATGTAAACAAAGGCCAGTAGAGAACCAGGGAAATGAGGAAATATAGATTTTTTTGCCTAAAACTTGCTGAACTTAGTTATATATTGCTGCCCATCAGATTTACAGTGCTATATATTTTTTTTCATAACTTGGACAACCCCTTTAACTCTTGAGCGTGTATGGGCTGAAGAGGAGGAGGAGGAAATTGAGAGTCAGGCCAGTGAGAAGAGGGAATTCTTGCGTGTTGGGACTCTGGCGCACATGGCAGACTTCATGTTAGGCTGCCTATCCCATGACCCTCGCGTTAGAAGCATTTTTTCAAACACCGATTACTGGGTGTTCACTCTCCTGGACCCACGGTACAAGAAGAACCTTTCCACTCTCATCCCTGTAGAGGAAAGGAGTATGAGAGTGAATCAATATCAACAGGCCCTGGTGCATGAGCTGAAACAATCCTTCCCATCTGACACCGCTAACGGCAGAGGGCGTGGTTCTGTGGGCCAAGTAGCGGGGGAGAGGAGGCGAGCAGGCAGCTTGTCCAGCACTGGCAGGGGAACGCTCTCCAAGGCCTTTGCTAGTTTTATGTCACCCCAGCAAGACACTGTCACCTGTCCCCAGTCTAGGCAGAGTAGGGGGGAGCTGTACAGAAAGATGGTGAGGGAGTACCTAGCTGACCATACCAACGTCCGGACCGATCACTCTGCTCCATATAACTACTGGGTTTCAAAGCTGGACACGTGGCCTGAACTGGCGCTGTACGCCTTGGAGGTGCTGGCCTGCCTTGCCGCTAGCGTGTTGTCAGAGCGGGTATTCAGTGCAGCTGGTGGCGTCATCACCGATAAGCGTACACGCCTGTCAACTGACAGCGCTGACAGGCTGACGCTTATTAAAATGAACAAAGCCTGGATTTCACCGGAATTCAAATCTCCGGGGGAAAGCAGCTAAAGATTAACATTACTTATGTATCCGATTCCTCTTCTCTACTCCTCCTACTCCTCCTCCTCCTTGGCGTCTTTGCCTAACGCTGACCCAAAACACAATTTTTTTAGAGGGCCAACTGGCACTCTTTTCCGACAATTTTTCCGGAGGGCCCCCTACAGGCCCTCTCTCCAAACAATTTTTCCGGAGGGCCACCTACAGGCCCTCTCTCCAAACAATTTTTCAGGAGGGCCACCTACAGGCCCTCTCTCCTAAACAATTTTTCAGGAGGGCCACCTACAGGCCCTCTCTCTAAACAATTTTTCAGGAGGGCCACCTACAGGCCCTCTCTCTAAACAATTTTTCCGGAGGGCCACCTATAGCCCCTCTCTCTAAACAATTTTTCCGGAGGGCCACCTACAGGCCCTCTCTCCAAACAATTTTTCCGCAGTGTCAACTACAGACAATGTAAAACAATGTTTCAGGAGCGTCAAACAGACAGTCCAAAACAATTTTTCAGGAGGCGCAAGTACCGACATTTAAAAAAAAAAAATTTTTGCTGAGGGTCGACTTTATGTACTCCGAAAAGAAAAAAATTTTTGGAGGCTCAATTAAAGCCATTTCACTGAATTCTCAGTCGGACAAAGTCATTGGTGGTGTAACCGCCATGCTGTGTCAGGCTAAATTTTTGGGTGCTTCACCGGCTACCTCATCTAACTTGGTCACTTGTTGGTGTCAGCGTCATGCTGTATCAAGCTTATGCCGGCATCGTGTGGCTGGGGATAGGAGAGCAGTGCCAGCATGGGCATGGGTGATGGACCTTCGTTGCACCTAGTTGGGTGCTTCCCTAACATGTGATGGGCATGTGCCTCGCCTTTCTTGGTCTGGGTGAGCACAATTGCCATGGGGGTAACCACCAGGCTGTTGCAGGAGAATTTGGGGTAATGGTGGGATTAGGCAGCCTCAGAGGCATCCATGCATGCTGCCCCTGCTGTTTTCTGTCCATTTCCATGGTTTCCATCATTTTCTGAGGTTTCCAGGTTTTCACCCAGCCTTCCCTAGGCAGAGCCTTGGTCACCTGCAAAAAATGCTCAAGTCTCCCATTGACTTCAATGGGGTTCGTTACTCAAAACGAGCACCCAAGCATCGGTAAAAGTTCGTCCCGAATAACGACCACCTGAGCATTTTAGTGCTCGCTCATCTCTAGTTAAAATTAATACTTTTATCAATTGTACTACTTATCATGTTGTACGGCTTTAAACTTCTCCACAACAGTATCACGGACCTACCTGGTGTGTTCCTTGGTCTTCATGATGCTCTCTGTGCTTTAAACAGAACCCTGAGACTATCACAGAGCAGGTGCATTTATACGGAGACTTGATTACACACAGGTGGATTGTGTTTATCTTCATCAGTCATTTAGTACAACATTGGATCATTCAGAGATCCTCAATGAACTTCTGGAGTGAATTTTCTGAACTGAAAGTAAATGGGCCGAATAATTTTGCACGCCCCACTTTTCAGTTTTATTATCACAAAAAAAGTTTAACTGATCCAATAAATTTCGTTCCACTTCACAATTGTGACCCACTTGTTGATTCTTCACCAAAAATTTAAAATGTTATATCTTTTTGTTTGAAGCCTGAAATGTGGCAAAAGGTTGAAAAGTTCCAGGGAGCCGAATACTTTCACAAGGCACTGTATATGTGATAGCATGCGATTCTTGTAGAGTCTCATATGCACAGCTGAACATGTTACACAGAATGCTAATCCATCTAATCACACTCTCTGTAGGATCTACCCATTTCCATCAGATACATCAGGGGAATACTGATACTTTGCGGGTAATAGGCCTGGAAAAAGTCTGTACCGAACTTTTGATGATCTTTAAAGTGCGACGATAAAAGTTAGATTTTTATTAAAGTGTTGGAAGAACCTCTTTTTGCTGTGTTGGATGTTTACTATCTCTTGTGACGACCTGGCACTCTCTTCCATGCAGTCCGGTTACTGGTGAGCTGACTCTTCTATTATTTCTTCAAAGAGTCTTATAGTAGCATCTAAAGAACATTCCAAGTTATGTAGCCGTGGAGACTCTTCTTCAAGCACAATCAAAATACATAGGTGTTAGAGATGAGTGAATCTTTTAAGATTCGCTTCGGCGAATATTCGCCGATTTTTTATTTATTTTTTTTTTCGGAATTTTAATCGCCGAATTCGGTTCAAGTTGTGTTAAAAAAAATTGTGTTCTGTGAACATTCCCGCGAATATGTACGCATGAGTGTACAATATGTGTATGAAGCTTTAGTTTATTATTGTCTAGGCCCACAAAAATAACGAACATACAGTAGTAATTTACTTAAAGGGGTTCTCCGAGTTATATATATTGATGACCTATCCCCAGGATAGGTCATCAATATCAGATTGGCGGGGGTCCAAAACCCAGCACCCCCGCCGATCAGCTGTTTGAAGAGGAGGCGCGCGCCGTATCAGCGCTGCCTCCTCTTCA
This sequence comes from Rhinella marina, assembly GCA_900303285.1. Lineage (NCBI taxonomy): Eukaryota > Metazoa > Chordata > Amphibia > Anura > Bufonidae > Rhinella > Rhinella marina. The sequence continues at coordinate 60,382 of ONZH01019281.1, read as the reverse complement.
CTGTTTATATGCTTGCCGACATGGGGGTAGTGGTGAATAGGTGTAATTACACCTAACTGATTGAAATGAATGGGGCGGTGAGGTGTAATTACACCTACTCACCACTACCCCCGTGTCGGCCAGCATGTAAACAGTGAAGAGGAGGCAGCGCTGATACGGTGCACGCCTCCTCTTCAAACAGCTGATCGGCGGGGGTGCCAGGTGTCGGACCCCCACCGATCTGATATTGATGACTACTGATGAGCGAATCGAAGCGGCAATATTCGTGATCCGCACGAATATTGCCCGCTTCGGCTCGGCTCGGCATCCCGAGGCAGCGTGGATTAGTGATTATTCGTGCGTCACTGCAAGTTTGAAATGCCCGTTTTTTTTCAGCCAATCAGCATCAAAGGGAAGCCTGTGGGAACGCCTGCTGTGATGTAACAGCCCCTATACCTCCCCAGCAGTGATTGGCTTGCAGTGACATGTGACCTAAATTTACATAAGGTAGGGACCTGCACAGTGTCGGACTGGCCCACCAGAGGACCGGAGGATCCTCCGGTAGGCCCCAAGCCACCCAGCCACTTAAAAAAAGCATACTTACCTGTCCTGCCGCGCTGCCGCTGTCCTTGGCTCCCACGCTCCACTGTCTTCCCTTCCGGCGCGCACTATGACCTGACGCAGCATCAGGTCATAGTGCGCGCTGGCAGAGAAGATAGTGGCGCGCGGAACCTGATGGCAGGGGCAGCGCGGCAGGGCAGGTAAGTATGCTTTTTTTAAGTGGCTGGGTGGGCTGATCTGAGGTCTGAGGGGGGGGAGAGACCCTGATCTGAGGTCTGATGGGGGCACGAGATGCCGACCTGAGGTCTGATGGGGGCACGAGACGCCGACCCCTGTACTGTGACATCACTGTGTTTATTATCCCTGTACTGTGACATCACAGTGTTTATTATCCCTGTACAGTGACATCACTGTGTTTATTATCCCTGTACAGTGACATCGCTGTGTGTATTATCCCAGTGCAGGAAGAGGTAAGTGGTCTGTGTTTGTGTGTTTGTTTTCTATTTTTCAGGGTCGTGAATGCAGAGGACTACGTCGGATTCGGTGGACCAGCTTTTTTTTTTTTTTTTTAATAAAATGGTCAAACAAGGGTCTGGGGGAGTGTTTATTTCAATAAAATGTTTTATACTTGTGTGTGTGTTTTTTTTTTTTTTTACAATACTACAGTTTTAGTAATTATGGCTATCTACAGATGGCCCTGATTACTAATACTGGGCTTAGTGCTTGCCGGTATGGCAGGCCAGCACTAACCCCAACATCTATTACCTTAGCACCCACCGCCACCAGGGGTGCCGGGAAGAGCCGGGTACCCCCAGGACCAGACCTTCTAAATTGAGGGTCTGGCTCTGGGGCGGCTGCAGGCTGGTACCATTAGGCTGGGAAGGGCCAATAACCGTGTCCCTTCCCACCCAGGTAGTGCCAGGCTGCCGCTGCTGGTTGTATCTGGCTGGCGAAGGAAAAAAGGGGGGACCCCACGCCATTTTTTTTTACGCGCCGGCAAGGAACACAGTGGAGCGCGGAACCTGAGGACAGCGGCGGCCAGAACAGGTAAGTATGCTTTTTTTTTAAGTGGCTGGGTGGGCTGATCTGAGGTCTGAGGGGGGCGTGGGGCCCCCCATGAAATCATTGGAGCGGGGGCCTGGAGCAGTAGCTCCAGGTGCTCCAATTATAATCCGGCCCTGGCAGCACGGCAGATATTAGAACATGGCAACCGCATTAAAGTGATGCGCGCGCCATGTTCTATGTATCGGACGGCAAGAAAACTCGGTATCGAGCTTCGGTACCGCACTAGGTACCGAAACCGTACCGAGTTTTCCATATATCATGCAACACTACTTTCAACTACTCACCCCCCAACACTTGTGTCTCGCCATTGTCCACCACCTCCTCAGACAACACTGGTAAATCCCCACTGTCAGCACACTGAGACTGCAAAAGGTCTTGCGAATTGGGGCAGAGAATGTTCTGGGGTAGCACATCAGAGAAGGGGTGACTATGGGGTTCCAGGGAGTACGTGACCACATGCAATCTCCATCCAAAAAGTCATACTGAGGCTCACCACCATGCTTTACACTGCAATCTTATTGAAAGACAGACAATCAGGGGTTCACCGCCAGGTTGTCAGGCAGCATTTTTAAGTGGGTCACCATTACCGTGTCCCTGAAAATTGCCTTGGGGTCATCACCAGACTATTGGCCAGATTTAGAAAAAATGGTGCAATTAGGGAGCCTCAGAGGCATCCCTACATGCTGCCCCTGGTGTTTCCTATCTATTTCCAAGGTGTTTCCATCTTTTTCTGAGGTTTTCACATGTTGGGGCAAACTTGACTGTGCAGAACCTTTGGCCCCTGCAAAAATATTCGGGTCTCCCATAGACTTTAATGGGATTCGTGATTCGGCTCGAACCCACGAATCCCGCTGAAAATTCGGGCCGAATACCGAATCCCCGAATCTTTTAGGATTCGATCAACTCTATTGATGACCTATCCTGAGGATAGGTCATCAATATATATAACTCGGAGAACCTCTTTAAGTGAATACCTACGCATTAGAGTACAAATTATTAGATGTTTTTAGCAGTTAAGGAGAACCTAAAACAACCTAAACAGTGGATTACAAATATCTACAGATAAAAGAAGTAACAAAGAACGTGGGACGCCAGCTTCTTCCGGAACGCCGTTTCACTCAACCTTCCCGGCACGCTGCATGAAAAAGCACGCACCCCGCGGCCTCGTGCTGTCAGGGAGAACACAGCACGGCCGAACATAGAAGGAGCCACCTGAGATACTTCGCTTCCCACCAGACCCACCAACGAACGCAAGGAGGTAACGTACATCACAAACTGTTATATTATCGTTATAGTTTTTACACAGGTGACTATAACAGAAGCGCAATTACAGTTATAAAAGCGCAACTACATTTATCTATAACCACAATTACATATTTCTACTTTCTCCTTTGGGATCAAGACTAAGAATAACCCATATATAGAATCAGTGACTATTTCTTGCTCTCAACCACATTGAAATCAGAGAACTGTTTCTATGCAACTTTTGACATAAACTTTATTTTATATATTTATATATTTATTGTCATTAGTGATGATCGAGCACTAAAGTGCTTGTACAGTATGCTCGGGTGCTCTAGCCGAGCACTAGGGGGTGCTTGAGTTCTCGGCTGAGCACCCGAGCATAATTAAAGTCAATGGGAGTAAACCAGGCACCCTCCACTCTGCCTGGCTTACAAAAGTGCCCAAAATAAAATAAAAAAATGTCTCTAAATGTCCCCATTAGCCCTTAACCCTTTCACCCTTTTTTTGGTTATGCATTCTCGTTTTGCGCTCCCTGCCTTCAAACAGCTATAACTGTTTTATTTTTCTGTTCACATAGCTGTATGAGGGCTTGTTTTTTGCGGGACAAGTTGTACTTTCCAACGCCACCATTTATTATTGCATATGGTGTAGTGGGAAGCGGGAAAAAAATTCCAAATCGGGTGAAATTGAAAAAAAAAACGCTATTCTGCTACAGTTCTACGGGTTTCTTATTTACAGCGTTCGATGTTCATTAAAACTGACCAGTTACTGTCATTCTACTGGTCAGTACGAATCCGGCGATACCTAATATGTATAGTTGGCCTTTTTTTTTGTCATATCTTGACCCCTATAACTTTTTGGTATTTATGTGTACGGAGCTGTATGGGGGCTCGTTTTTTTGCGGGGCGATCTGAAGTTTTTATTGATACCATTCTGGGGTGTGTATGACTTTTTGATCACTTTTTGTTTAATTTTTTTTAGAAAAAAAAGCGACAAAAAACTGCGAATCGCCATTTGGACGCTATTTTCCGCCACACAATTCGCCGTATTGGAATTTTTTTTATATATTTTAAAAGTACGGGCGTTTTCGGTCACGGTGATACCCATGATGTCTATATTTATTGTTATTTAGGTATTTATTTTTTAATTATACGGAAAGGGGGGTGATTTGAACTTTTATATATTTTTTATTTTTTATATATTAACATTTTTAAAAATTTTTTGTGAATATTTTAAAGCTCAAATATCAGCTAATATATTGTGTTTTATTTTTCTTTATGAGAAATCAGGGATTTATTAGATGGAGTTAAATCCAAAAATTGCTCATTTCTTATCCTGGCCTGCAATCTAGTGGCCAGAATAAGAATTGCAGTTTGAAAACTGTAATCCTCACCAGCGAGGATTACAGTTTTCATATGGTGTACAGACACCCCGATTGGCCACTCGGGGCGTCTGTACACCACCCGGAAGCATACGCTTCCGGGTTCAGACGCATCCTGATGCCGTGATCACGTGTGATCACGGCATCAGAAGGCCCAGGAAGACGCCGCCGATGGCGGTAAGTAGCGGCAAGTCTCTGCTGTTAGGTCATGTCCCTGCACCGCACCAGTGCCGTAGATGTACGGCGCTGGTCGGGAAAGGGTTAAAAGGGCTTTTATTTGTTTTTTTTAAATAAATTCTTTCCCGACCTAGCGCACCTCTATCCCTACACTATCTATCCCTCCTTGCGGCAGCTCTCCCTGACTAACACTGGCCGGGAAGGCGTCACCGGATGCTGTATAGAGTGGAGTGTATGGAGTACTGTGTACAGTTCTGGGCTCCTGTGAACAAGTCAGACATAGCCGAGCTGGAGAGGGTTCAGAGGAGGGCAACTAAAGTCATAACTGGAATGGGTGGACTACAGTACCCAGAAAGTTTATCAAAATTAGGCTTATTCACTTTAGAAAAAAGACGACTGAGGGGAGATCTAATAACTATGTATAAATATATCAGAGGTCAGTACAGAGATCTGTCCCACGATCTATTTATCCCCAGGACTGTGACTGTGACGAGGGGACATCCTCTGCGTCTGGAGGAAAGAAGGTTTGTACACAAACATAGAAGAGGATTCTTTATGGTAAGAGCAGTGAGAATATGGAACTCTCTGCCTGAGGAGGCGGTGATGGTAAGTTCACTAAAAGAGTTCAAGAGGGGCCTGGATGTATTTCTGGAGGGTAATAATATTACAGGTTATAGTTACTAGAGATGGGTCGTTGATCCAGGGAGTAATTCTGATTGCCTGATCGGAGTCGGGAAGGAATTTTTTTCCCTAAAGTGGGGAAAATTGGCTTCTACCTCACAGGAGTTTTTTGCCTTCCTCTGGATCAACTTGTAGGAAAACAGAACTGGATGGACAGATGTCTTTTTTCGGCCTTATAAACTATGTTACTATGTTATGTTACTATGTTCCCGGCCAGCCAATCAGTGTAATGCCAGTAGCTAAGATTGCTACTGGCATTAAACTGAATGCCATCCCTCCCCACACGCTAATTAATTACGAGCTGTATGGGGGCTCATTTTTTGGGGGGGGCGATCTGAACTTTTCATTGATACCATTCTGGGGTGTATGACTTTTTGATCACTTTTCACTTAATTTTTTTTAGAAAATAAAGCAACTAAAAACAACGAATTGGCCATTTTGACGCTTTTTATTATATATAAAATATATATAATAAAATATATATTTTTATCCTATGGGCGTTTTCGCACATGGCGAAAATGCACTTGCATTGTAGTCTATGATGATTTTACTACTTTCCTATGGAGCCCTGTTACGGGCAAGGGCTCCATAGGAAATACTATGCAGCAGCCTCCTGCCATTCACAAAGGCAGGGGCTACTGTAGACACGCTTCGGCTCCTCTGATCGCCACACGCGGAAGCGGAAATATTTAACTGCCTGTTGATTATAAAATTGACAGAGCCTCATTATCCCAATCAGATGGATGAGAGCCCTTAACTCCTCTCAGACTTTTGAAACTCTCAGTCAAATAAAAGGGTGTCAATAGAGATAGCTCATGGATCTCCAGAGTTTCCAAAAGGGTGTTACAGCCTAATATTTTATACAGTGAATTAAAACAACACGTGGATATACTGGAATACAAGGCAACCACCCCTTAATCCATCTCACTCCCTTTTTTTTGTAGCATTAACTTTGCAGCGCAATTTAACTTTAAACATAAAGCTGGAAGAAAAAAAGCTGAAAAGTACAAATTAAACTTTTCTGCTATCAGTTTTATAAAAAAAAAGAAAAAGTAAAAATATTTCTTAGGTTTTGAACCCCAGACTTTTTTATAGGAAGAAAATGATTTACTACTAGTCTATAGGACTGCTGTGGTCTAAGGACATGATTTTTTATATGTAACTACAGTATTTAATCAATATTGTGGTTGTGAAGAAACCAGTAATACTATTAGGCATCCTCTGCTACTGTCTACAGAATATTTGAGGTTCACGTACTGCAAGAACTATAAAATAACCTTTATAGTAAAAGTTATGGCAGAAAAATAGAATTTTTACTCTCTAGCTTTTTTCTTCTATGGCAAAAGTTACAATTTACTGTAAAGTTATTGTTACTTAAAAATAAATAAATAAAGCAAAAACCATTACATGTTTTATAAAGCAGACACTTGGAGGCATTGTCCACTATCTCTAATAATGCCAATCACAGACATTTAAACCCTCAGATGTCATGTTCTCAATTCAGCAGTGAAAAACCAGGAGCACCAGCGGCCCAAACGACTTTCTTGTACTGAGATTGAGGGAGTTGTTTGATTGCTATGGCAGCCTCAGGCCATCTGAAGATACAAGGCCTGCCAAAGCAATGTTCCTATGGAGCCCTGCCACAGGGTTCTGTATAAACACAGTGAATCTCTCATAGGTTGCAATGTTAAATCAGTGAAGTCTATGGGAGAGGCAATAAGAAAATTGCATTCTCATGTCCCCTAAAGGGACTTAATATAAGTGTAAAAAGAGTTTTTAAAAATAAAAAGTGATCTGAAATTCATATAATGTACATTATGGTAGCAATAAAAACTACAGCTCATCCTGCAAAAAAGTAGCACTACAACGACTCATAAATATGTATACATAAATATTAAAAAGGTATAATGATCAGAATATGCAAAAATTGAAAAAAAAATGCCACTGCTTTTATTTTTTTAAAGTATTAAAGCACAAGAAAAATTATACACCTTATTTTTCGGACTAGAAGACACTCTTTTTTTCCCCAAAAGTGGGGGGAAAGTGGCAGTGTGTCTTATAGTCCAACTGCTAATAACCGCTTTCGTTACTGAAAGAACCATCAGCATGCGGGAGACATGGGGAGGTGAGGGCAGCCGTGCACTAGCTGTACTCCCCTTCCCTGGTCTTCTTCCAGTGTCCAAAATGTGCACAGTGTCAGGATGTAGTGCACGTAGGCGTACACTATCACTTGACACTGTGCCACATCACATCACAGTACACAGCAGGACCAGGAAGAAATGATGCAGGGAGTGGGAAGTCCTGGATCTGCAGCGCATCCAGAGCAAGCAAGGTAAGTTTATTTTATTTTTTTTTTGTAACGTCTGATCTAAGGTCTGATGGGGGTCCAATCAGAGGGTAATTGTGAGCGGGGGGTACGATCTGAGGCTGATAGAGCTTGGGAGTCTGATTTTGGGGTCTGATCCGAGGTCTGATGAAGCATGGGAATCTGATTTGGGGGTCTGCTCTGAGGTCTAATGAAAAATATTTATTTTCATTTTCTTCTTCCAAATCCTAGGTGCATCTTATAGTACGAAAAATACAGTGAATGTGATATTGGTGTAATCGTACTGACTCAGAGAGTGAAGTAAAAAGACCCATTTTACAACAATTAAAAGCTAAACACATAAGATTGCAGCAGAATTGCATTTTGGATTTCTTCCAGTGCCCAATATATTATATATGCAACAATAAATAGTGCTATTAAAATGAACAACTTGCTAGACAAAATGAAGCCCTCATATGGCTACATTTAGGGAAAAATAAAAAGTCATGTCTATAGGAAGGCAGATAGTAAAAAATAAAAAATAAATGATAAGGTTGGGAAGGGGGTAAGTGTGACTGTGCTCGGAGAGGGTTTCATCCCCAACCCATAACCAGCACAGCTTCAATGAAGTGAATATTAATGAGTTAGTTGGGCCCCTAAATGTGATACTGCTAGTATTGCCCTGATCATGGCCAGAGAAGAAGTTACACTCAGTACTCAGAAGGAATGGTTTGGCACTCACTCAGCAATTACTTGTATGTGAAAAGGAGGGTGATAAGTCCTAGAGAATGGCTATTGCCACCCCCTTTATGCACTTTATTTTCTTATAGACAATACAGGGGTACAGTGTAGACCTACCTGCACTTTGTAGACCATGTTAGTCAAGAACACGAATGAAGATTAATGTAAATGCATTTATAAAGTTATGTTGTTTTTATTTGAGTCCATAAATAATATTGTTTGTGAGAAAGAAGTGCTCATAAATATTTTCATTATTTTTCATTAGTTTTGTATAATTTAGTTAAAATGAATGATACAGGGAGTGCTGATGTACCGTTAAAGGGCTAAATGACTTCATCTTTGCTGGCCAAAAGTCAGACTGGAAATAATGTAAAAGGTTTTATAAGGAATACATTCACCCTATCCCTAGGATATGCAGTCAATGTGTGATCGTGGAATCCACCCCACAGACCCCCATTATCAGGCAGTGCTGCCCCTTCTAGGTTTTTCAAATTACTGAGGTACACTTGGACATGAGGCTGTAAGTTGAAGGGGTCCTTTTAATGTATTAGTTAAAAATTAAGGGATGAATTTAGTATTTCCACGCCAGTTTTCTGGTGTAAAAGTCACAAACTTTGTATTTGCGGCTTTTTAAATGCCATTCCCAAGAAGCAAAAAAAAAAGCAGCTGTTGATAAATGTCCTTTAAAGTGGTTGGTTTTATGGATAGGTGGTAACTGTTGTTTCTGGGCCAATGTCTTTAAAAGGCATCACCAGAGACCTTCCTATTCAGCTGTTTGAATAGACACAAAGCTGCAGTTCACCTGATTAAAATGCTGTTTTTCTTTTTTTCATCTGAGGCCTCATTGCCAAGTTATGATATTTTTTCTTAACAAATTAGGCTTTTGGTGCAATGAAGGCGTTACCGTTGCTCTTGTTATAACCATTGTCACTCCTTTTTCGTGGCAAGCCCCTGGCCGCTTTGCCACTGCCTGGTCCTGTCAATCAAAGCAGCCAGGGAGGGACTGACCACAGAAAGGAGAGGAGCTTGGGTGCAACAAGAGCAACTGTGATGCCTTCATTGCACCAAATGCCTAATTTGTAATGAGGTCTCAGATGAATAAAAGAAAAACAGCATTTTAATCAGGTAAACCACAGCTATGTATCTACGGTAGGCAAACAGTTTCATAGGGAGGTCACTTTCAGACCCCCTAAGGGAACCTGTCATCAACTTTATGCTGACTGTACTGAGGCCAGCATAAAATAGTGACAGAAATGCTGATTTCAGCAGTGTGTCTCTCTTGAGCTAAAAGTGAATGGTTGCTGAGAACCAACATCACAAACATTGCATCCCAGGCCTTGAAAATAGTCAAATCTACCTGAGAAGAGTCATGGTTATTCCTAATCTCCTGCCTATCTGCTGATGATTGGCATCAGGAGAAGGGAGAAAACTAGGTAGAAACCTGTCAGTCATCATTAGGTAGGCAGGGAAAGCAGGAATTCATTAATAACCATGACTCTTCTCATGAAGATTTGACTCTTTTCCAGGCCTAACCTGCAATGTTTGTGATGCTGGTTCTCGGCAACCACTTAATTTTAACTTATAAATGACAGACCGCTGATATCAACTCGCCTGTCTCTACTTTATTCTGCTGTTAGTATGGGTAGCATAAAGGTGATGACAGGTTCCCTTTAAGCTTTTTTTACTTGCTGTGACTCACATGCACAATCACAAAACTAAAAGCACCTTAAAGAAATGTAGCCATACATCTTGAGCTAGAATTCACAAACTAGGAAAGGGGAAATCCATGCCCAAATACCCTTTCCCCAGATCCAAATTGATGCATCTAGATTTTGGTTTCCTGGAGATGCAAAGGCCCAAATATTCAGGAAAACTGTAAAACTGTAAGCTGTAAACTAACTAGACATTTTAATATATATGTCCACCTGATATTTTCTGCAGCAACATCTGGAACATTAATTTATTAATATGCTGCGGATAACACATTTGAATAAGTAGTACTTACAGCTAACAAGTAACTCCATGAACAAAGAAAGAATGCTATTGTGTTACACTGTTTGCTACATAATCAGTTAGTTGTACTTAAAATGTATGAGCATATGGATGCCGTCTGTAGCCGGAGAAGTGTGAGCACCTAGCCATTGAAAGGTCACGATTGACATATTCCACAGCAGAAATGCATGAACAAATGAATTTTAGGAAATATGTTATTCTATGTATTTTATGTTCTGCAGAGCCATTTTATTCAGTATTCTTAAAGGAGTTTTCTAGATTTTTTTTAATTGAGATTAGGAGATTAGGGAGGTTAACAAGTGGCTGAAGAACTGGTGTAGGGAGGAGGGGTTTGGATTCCTGGAGAACTGAGCCAAAGATGGCTAAAAGGTTGGATACGATAGCATCTCTTAGAAAACCTTCAAACACTTTACCCACAATAGATATTAGACTTACTGGCCTATAGTTTCTGGGCTCTGTTTTTGACCCCTTCTTGCATATTAGTACCACATTTGCTACAAGTACTAGTCCTGTGGAACACCCCCTGTTAATATAGAGTCCTTAAATATCAGAACTAAGGGTCTGGCTATGACATTACTTAGTTCTCTTAGAATATGGGGTGCATGCAATCTGGACCTGGTAATTTCTGTATTTTAATCTTTTTAAGACGCCGATGTACTACTTCCTGGGTCAGACAGGGCACTTTTAATGGGGAGTTTACTTTTACAGTCTGCATTTCATCTGACAGTTAAATTTCCTCAGTGAATACAGGAAGGAAAAATTATTTAATAGATTCACTTTCTCCTCATCGCTCTAGAACTCCATCATCATCACTCTGTAAAGGGCCAACACTTTCAATTTTACCATTTATAAATAAATGTATTAACTGAAGAACATTTTAGGATTAGTTTTACTCTTTTGCAATGAGCCTCTGTCTTTTACATATTTTATTTTATTTATTTTTTTTATTTAATTCTTTGCTACCTTCCTGTTTTAGTGATTTAAACGCTTTCTTTTTGTCATTTATTTACATTTCTATTTATCCACATTGATTTTTTTCATGTTCCTCACCCTTTTATTCCCACAATTAGAGTTTAGGATTCTTTCAAAAATACCCCATTTTGTAGCTCCATTTTTATTTTTGAGGACATTGTCCCAATGAGGCTAATGACCTCTCTAAGCTGGTCCAATTTTGCTTTTTGGAAGTTTAGCAATTTTGTGCTTCCCTGACACTCTTTTGAGAAGGTTATTATTGGAAGGTTATTATTTTCTGGTGACTATTTCCCAGGTATCCCCCAACCTGCACGTCCAATGTTGAATTTCACTCATTTAGATACAGGATCTGGGATTCCAAACATGCTCCTCTAACCTTACAGCCATCTTCTCTTCCAAAAACAGCTGCACCTTCCACATTTAGGTGCAGCCCTAAATGCACCTAAACTGCATACATTAGACAAGATGTGCAATGGACTGCGTTGTCAATCGTGCAGCATATACTTGCTAATGGGGATTACAACAGAAAAAAGGAAAAAATACAGTAAACTCGTGTTTTCAGTCTGCTTATATAACTCCAAACCAGATGATGATGCTGATTTTATTTTTTTTTTACCTATAGAAGCAAAGCAAATCCAAAGTCAGGGCAGGCTGAGTACGTGAGTAGTCCAGGTAGAAGTTCCAAGGTCGGGGCAGGCAGCATGGACCAGAATAGGTAAGCAGGCTAGGTACAGTACATAGGTAGTTAGTTCCCAGAAAACCTCAAAGCTCAGACAAGGAGGTGAATCTACAGTCAAGCTAAAAATGGAAGCTGGACAGGTAGCAAAAGAAAAAGATTAACTCTCAGTGCTATATGGAAGTTCACTGACCGCTAGTCCAAATTCACACATGTAAGAGATGCAACACCCACCCAGGAAAGCTGGACAGTGGGGGACACCTGCCGCCAGCATGACATCTAGTTAGGACAAGTGTGTTAGTAAAAAAAGACAATTAGAACTGATTCAGAAGAGGCTACACCTCGGTGGACCAAAGAGTTAATGACAAGTGATGTAGAGGGGAGGAAGGAAAAAAGGTGAGACTTGGATGGAAACTACAGTACTGTGCAAAAATTTTACACAGCTGTGGCTGTAAAGTAAGAATGTGTTCCAGATCCCTGATCTCAGCATCATTGAGTCTGTCTGGGAATACATGAATAGACAGAAGGATTTGAGAAAGTCGATTCCGACAGAAGATCTGTTGTTAGTTCTCCAAGATGTCTGGAACAACTTCCCTGCTGAGTTCCTTCACAAACTGTGTGCAAGTGTACCTAGAAGAATTGATGCTGTTTTGAATGCAAAAGAGTGGTCACAGCAAATATTAGGCGATCCTCAGCATTGGAGAGCTGAAATACATGATCCAGCTGATGGACCGCGAGGATTACGATGGCACACACCGCCACCCGAACCAGCAAAAAAAGGAGGTGATCCAGCAGGTGATCCAAGGCTTGCGCCATTGTTTCGACACTGTGCGGACCACGGGCCAGATCCAGCGGAAATGGTCCGATCTGAAGTTTAAGTGCCCAGAGTGGCTTACTGAGATCCGTGCAGCGATACGGCAGGGTGAGTAAAATATTTGAAAAGTAAAAACATGTTAAAAAAATTAGTGTACTGTATTGTATATATAACAGTGAGTGCTAATAATGAAAACTGTATAGAAAGGTAACGTGGGCGTGCGTAGTGCGCTGCAGCAATTTTCTTTCATGCTAGGCCACGCCTCTAACTCCACCAAAACAAGTGAAGGTATTCTCAGATACGTGCCCCTTCCCAGTAATTTGCCTTAGGCTACTTTCACATATGTGGTGGTGATCCTGCAGGCTGTTCTGCAGTATTTGTCCTGCCAATTCCTGGCGTTCTTGCCGAATAACGGCCGGATCAGCACCGTCCCCCATTGTTGTTAATGGGGCTGGCTGTTCTCCCGTTTGTGTCAGGCAAATGCACTAGTGTGAAAAAAAAGTACCCTTAGATATATGCCCCTTCATAGTTAGCGCTTCCTCCTCCTACACACAGACTCACAGACTTGCTCATGCTGCAGCTAATGTGAGTGGGCGATATCAAAAGTATTCCCACCGCACCATGTTAACGATATTAAGAAATTTATTGCGATAACGATATCTATCGTGATAAATACCTATTTAGAAGAAAAAAAATGGATATGGCCCCCCTCTCATCCATAATATCTTCATAGTAGTATACAGTGTTAGTATTAAAAAGAGTGATCATAACAATTGCGTACGGATTTATGTTGGAGAGCACCGTCAACAACGGTGTCACCATGGTCACCGTCACCGTTGAGGCAGGACGGCCCCTGCAGTACCTGTAGCTTCTAGTAAGTGTAAAAATATTTAATTTATTTTTAATCCAAGCTAAGTGGGAGTGCAGCTGCAGTGACATAAGAGCACTAGTGGTTAGGAATGGGATCCAGCCCCAAACTATTGCCATGTATCAGAAGTTACAACTGTTCATTACAGTTGAATGTAATGCCATTATTTAATGATTTTTGTCAGCTGCTGCACCACAGAGGAGCCTCTCTCACCCTCTTCCACCCCAGCGAGCAGGGGCGGATTGGCCATAGACCTTACAGGGAAATTTCCCGGTGGGCTGGTGCCCAGGGGTCCGCCTGAGCCATCCTCACAGCCATCCAGGGGAAGTTTTTGGAGATGTATTTTGTGCTGCTGGCAGTATTTTGTGATGGACTGTGGTATTTGGCTCTGTTGAGGTGGTATAATGTGCCACAATATGGTATTGCTGGCCCTGCCTTCCATCAATTTGGATCCAACTACAAAATGGGGCCACTTTTAGTATTTTTTCCAGGGCCACTTCAAGTTCCCAGTCCACCCCTGCCAGCGAGAGAGGACCCCACCTGCCCCTCCAACACCACCAGCCCAACTTCCCGAGGTAGAAGGTAGGTAAAATAAAAAGTATAATGGGTGGACCTTCTGTCTTCAAAATAAAAGTTACATTTATGTTTTATCTTTTGTAGTTCCAACCATCAGGGAGGAGTTTTCCCCTGCTGGACCATGGGAAGACCACACAGTATGGGTGTCCAGTAAGTACAAACCCCAAGCTGACCATGTGTGGCCTTCTTTGAATTAGAGGCAGCCTTACGCCGATTTGAGACCAGGCTCCATGCTGCGTCCCGGATTATTCGCGGCCTGCAGCTGGAGCTGAGAGAAATGCAGGACATGATGGCCAGACGTCGGCAAAGGCCAGCGTAACCTTTTTTTCCCCTTTCTTTTTTTTATTATATATTATTTGTAAAAGTTATTATTTATTACTAAAATTAATCTTGTAAAACCTGTGTTTTGAGTGTTTTTTTTTAAACATTTAACTCCTTCCTGACATAGTGTGAGGAAGACAGGGAAATTAGTCCAAAGGCCATTTTCCTGGATTAATGAACACAGCGGTGTCTGCTGGACAAAGTATTAATAAATTACGCACACTCCGGTTCACTGATTACAATTTACAGTAAAAGAAAAAGGCTTGGCTTGTTTGGACAACAAGCCTGTACATTCTACCTTGTAAACATAGACAGGGAAAATTATACATGGGCTTTTTATGGGTGCCCCGGCCAGTAGTAGTAGGGGATGGGGTATCAGCAGAGAGTGATTAGTAAACATAACTAATATAACGGTGTATAACAATAGCTACTCGCATGCTAAACACTAATGTAGAAAACGGAGGCCGAGGTAGACAACAGTTTTTGTTTTTTAAAAGGGTTTTGTTTTGGAGACTTCATCTTCATCCTCCTCCTGCACCGCAAGGGAACTTTGGCGTTGGGGCTCCCCTACAGTGACAGCATGGCATGCAGACATATGGCCAGGATTCCCTTCCCCCATTGCCCCCTGCTGCATCAGCGTGTGTGTCTTTTCCAGCACAAATATTAGTGAAATTATGTCGTTCACACCGCAGCTGTCCCGGCTGACCAATTTAGTGGCTTCTTCAAAGGGCGTTAGAACAGTGCAGGCATCTCGGACCTGCTCCTTGTGGTCGAAGATTCTGGCTTGCTGCTGGACAAAATCACCCAGTGCTCTATGCTGCTCAAGGAGCCGCTGCAACATATGAAGCGTGGAATTCCACCTGGTTGGCATGTCACCTATAAAGCGCTGTGGCGGAAGACCGTTTTGCTGCTGCAGTTCCAGCAGAGCGTGGCTCAAATGAGTGCAAAGCTTCCGAGACTTTGCCAGCACTGTGAGCAGGCCAGTGAATGTTTTTAGAAATCTCAGCACCACTAGATTTAGGACATGTGCCATACAGGGAGCATGCGTGAATTGACCCAGGTTCAGCGCTGCCACTATATTTGTCCCATTGTCACTCACTACCTTGCCCACTTCCAGCTGGCGTGGAGACAGCCAGCGCGCTGTTTGCTGCTTGATGTAATGCAGCAAGCGCTGGCCTGTGTGGCTGCTGCTGCCAAGACAAATTAAGTCTAAGACTGCATGGCAGCGTTTCACCTGGCACATATGATATGAAGGAGGGGGGGGGGTAACTCTCTGCCCTGATGCTCCAGCAGGTGGACTGCCCGTGGAGGTGGAAGCGGAGAGTCTGACCCCTGATTACATATGGATACTGTATCAGCAGATGACAGCAGATCATCCGGCTGTGACTGAGATGAGCGTGCCATCCACTCCACTACCTCAACCACTTCCTCCTCCACTACAATTTTGTTCCTTTGTGACTTGGCCTGATTGAACAGTGGCCAACTATTACGAATTACAGAAGTAGAATCTCCGGCTACAGACCTTTGGCACTGCTGCCCTGTGCCACTTTCTCCTTTTTTTTGGAGCTCGAGGTCTGGCTGGAACTGAACCCCTTTTGCTTATCAATTCCAGACATTTTTCATTTGACAGTGGCCCTGCAGCTGGTCTTTGTCTTTGTCCCTGTCTGTCTCCCTATCTCTCTCCCTGCCTGATTAATTACTAGCCTTGCACTTGCCCTGCAGTATCCCTGATATGTGTAATATTGATTCCCAGTTACACCCCAATTTTAACAAAACAGGTCTCAGTCTTTAGGAACTTCACACACAGTGCTTCTGCTCTCTCACCAGTCGCAGCACAAGTGATGCGTCATTGGCTTTCCACGCCTGAGCCAATCAGAGCAAGCCCTGCCCACTAGGTCAGGTGACCGCTTTCTTCCCGGACTTTTGCTGCACGAATAACAAACTAACAGTAAAAGTTCGCTAATTAACTGAATTTGTACGTATCAGCGTATAAACTAACTTATACATAGCATCAGCGTACAATTTATCGAACAAGTATGTAGCGAATGCGTAGAAAGCCTTGAGAACATTTTTGAATCTAACAAAGCAAATCTCAAAAAATTCAGATTCGCTTTGTGGCGGAAAATTTCCAAGATTCGTATCACATCTATGAAGCAGCGAATAGATTCGCTCATCTCTAGCTGCTCATCACAACGCTGCTGTCTGAGCGTGAGCTACTTAAAGGGTGGACATCTCTGCATCCGTCCAGGCACTGCGCTGGATGGAGGACAGGGAGCCAGAAAAGCGGACTGTCCAGCCTTAAACCGGACGTCTGGCCACCCTAACAGCAGCCTGCCCCTAGGGTGGCCAGAGGTCCGGTTTTAGGCGGACAGTCCGGCTTTCAGACTCTCTGTCTTCCATCCGGCACAGGGCCTGGATGGACACAGGGATGTCCTTTTGAACAGCTCACTCTCAGACAGCAGCACTGTGCAGTCTGAGCATGAGCTGCAGGGAGAAAGCCAAACTCCCTCCCACCCCTGCAGCTGACTTGATTTTTACCTTAATTTTTCAATCCTCGTTGGCTGCGTAGTGGGAGGGGGTGTGGTATGACCAGGTCGGGGCATGGTTTAGTGGACCTGGGGGTGGGGCTTTTAAGTCCACAGGTCGATGCCATGGTAATTTATGAGGATACACAGTGGGTAGCAGTGGAAGAAAACATCTTTTATTACTACTGAAAGGTAAATATGTGAAATTTACATTATATTAGGTAATGATTGATGATGAATTAGTCTAAAACATAAGTTATATTTATGGTAACCAGAATACCCCTTTAACTGTGTCATCCACAGCGCTCTGCCCCTTTAAAGCTGTTCTACAGCAGTGAAGGAAAATGGCTGGGTTGTTTATGGAAACCTGGTGTGAAACTGTTTGTGTGTGGAGACTAACAGCCTGTGAGCCTCTATTGGCTGATAAGGATCATGTGACCAGGCTTTTATTGGCTAATGCATTTTTTGGGAATCACACAAAGATAGGCCATTCTGCTCCTTCCTAAAATAGACAATACATGAGGCCCCAATGGAAAAAAGAAAATTTCATTATTTGATTTCAGTATTTGAGTGTGTATAGGTTAGGTTTACTATGTACTGACAGGTCACATTGTGTTTATTGGGTAATATCAGTTTCCAATGGGTTTGTTTTAAAAATGTTTTTAAACTGGTGTGAGAGTGGACCTTCATGTGAACTGTGATTATTTGCAGGGTGCCCCTATGAAACACACAGGCTGCACTAGTTCAGTGTTATTAACTTTATTAGGCTACAATGCACACGAACATATGTGTTTTGTGGTCCACAAATTGCGGATCCGTTTTTCTGGGTTTTTTTTTCCGTTGTGCTTCCACATCCATTCCGTATGTCCGCAAATTACGTCCGTTGTGTTTCCGTATGTCTTGGGTTTTTTTTGCGGGCCACAAAAAAAAAACTGAAGGAGGAAATTGTGTGAATTTAGTATCCACATCCAGAATACAGGTATATACGCTGGTCATCTGAATGTTTGGTGGCCATTTTCTGCAGTGTTTCCAGGGTACAGAGTTTTGTTGGATTCCTTGGCTTTGCTCACATCGGATTCTTGCATTTTGGGTCTTGGTTTACTGCACTGGCTTTTTTGTCGACGATGCGGACAGCAGTCACTTCTGTTGGACGAGGAACTGAGGAGAATGAGGAGACTTTGGGTCCATCCTATTACTTCCCAACGGTACAGGAAAGGCCACTTCCATACCCTCTAGACTGATCTTCATCAGCATCCAGAGAAGTTCTTTGGTTTCTGTCTGATGTCAGTGTCCACCTTTGATCGCCTGCTGTCCTCTCTCCGTACTGTCATCAGCTTCCAGGACACCAACATGAGGAGCTGCATTACTCCTGAGGAAAGGCTCATCGTCACGCTGAGGTAAGCAATATGTTCTTTATTGCTAACAGTAATGTCCACTGCTTCTGTCATTAGTAACATGGTTCTTAAACTGGCTGATGTTACACATGTGCTAACGTCAGCTGACGTTACCAGTCTTTGTCCCTTATTTCTTTGTGCCATTGTCTATTTCCATTTTTTATTATTTTAACAGCCAAATGACATGCAAAGTTTAAAGGTAGTGTTGTCTGCGAAGCTCTTTTTTTTTCTCTGGCCATGCCATCATCATGTTGATTGTGTTCACATCATCCTGCATTTACCCATACATTCTGCATAAAAATGGTGTGATCACAGTAGACATAACAAAGCCTGTAGGAGTAGGGCCCACACCCTCATTGTTGGTAGTGTGTTGCTCTGTACTACAACTTTTCAGGACAAAATTAGGTGCCAAAAAGGGACATATAATGTTTACCACATGTCTACTAACAACCATTTTAATAACCATGTTTCTGATGCCATAAACTCTTTGCAAGTGAAGTATGTCACCATTTTTTTTATTTCAACAGATTCCTGGCAACTGGGAACTCATTTGCATCCCTGCATTTTGAGTCCCTTTTGGGAACCTCAACGATTACTTGGAATGTGCGTCACACTTGCCATGTCATCTGGCATCGACTACGAGAGGCAGTGATGCCATAGCCCAAGGCAGAGGATTGGCTTCTAATCGCTGAGGGCTTTAATCTTTCTGCACAGTTTCCAAACTGCATCGGGGCAATGGATGGCAAGCACATTCGTGTTAAGAAGCCTCCTCACTCAGGGACCCGATTCTTCAATTATAAACAATATTTTTCGGTAGTGCTTTTGGCTTTTGGCTTGGTAACTACCAGTTTATAATGGTTGATATTGGTGTTGGGGGGGGCTTAACTAGCCCTCTTGTGGTTCAGTCAGTC
This sequence comes from Rhinella marina, assembly GCA_900303285.1. Classification (NCBI taxonomy): domain Eukaryota; kingdom Metazoa; phylum Chordata; class Amphibia; order Anura; family Bufonidae; genus Rhinella; species Rhinella marina. Next base: position 41,177 of record ONZH01019281.1, on the reverse strand, counting down.
ACTCCAAATTATCCAGAACACGTGTGCACACCGATAAAGTACAAGAGACAAACTTAGTGTTCAGTATCAAGTTCTTAGCTCGTGCTCTCCGCCCCTCCACTCTAATAACATGGTTCTGCAAGATGGGGAAGGCGTTATTCTCTGGACTCAAATCCCGCTACCACCTGATCTTTTGCTTTGAACTCATTGGGGACCCTCCTTGGGACTCCTATGGCATCTATCTATACATGTGTGTCCAAGCTCTCAGCTGGCTTTCCTTTGAGCTTCACTGATGTGCTTGGGGTTAACATCACTTGTAATGGACCATCAAACCACGGTTTAAGGACTTTTCAAATGTGTCTTTTTAGCAGCACCCAATCTCCAGACACAAGTGGGTGGGTTCCTGGTACCTTATCAGGATCTGGAAGTGAAGCAAAAACTCGAGAATGTATTTTAGTCAAATGCTTGTGCAAACTAATCACATAATCTGTCAGACAACCATGTTGCATCTGGAGCTGCTGTGGGAAATACAATCCTGTCCTAGGGGCTAACCCAAAGGGACTAAGGCCTGTCTTACGGTTAAGGGTATACCTTACTGAAAAGAGGGCTAACGGCAGGCACTCTGTCCATGGCTTATCAGTCTGTGCCATGGCTTTTTGAGTCTTTTACTTTAGTATCCCGTTCAGTTCTTTCCTACTGCTGCTTTGTGGATGGTACGAAGCACTTTAGGCTTGTTCTACACCGTAAATCTTAATCACCTTTTGCATCACTTCACCTGTAAAGTGAACACCTGTGTCACCTTCAATGGCCTCTGGTACCTTGTACCTGCATACAACTTCGGCCATAATCTTCTTTGCTGTGACCTTAGCTATGACCTTAGGTACCGGGTATGCTTCTGGCCATCCTGAAAACAAGTAATCACACACCAATACATACTTATACACACCCACCTTGGGTAGCTGAATGTAATCTGCAAGCGTTGAAACGGATACAAGGGACGAGGTGTGTGTTTTTGAGGTACCGTAACCACCTGACCCACGTTGGTTCGGGGCACAAATCATACATCTTTGAGTATACCTGGCTGCTACAGTGCTGAACCCTGGGGCGTACCATGCGCTATGTACTAAATCACATAGCAGTTTTTTCCATGGGTTGCCTGTGCCATTGTGGGTTAGAGGGACCTGGGAAGGCAGACTTTTCCTTGAAACTATATTAGTCCTTCCTTTGCAGTCCCCCCTTTTGATATCCACTGGTCCCTTTCCTCCTTTCCTGGCTGGTTCTGTAAGGTGTTAAGAACTTTCAGGGAGACAGGAGGAGTTATTTCAGGGACCTAAGCTGTGGCCACTAAGGCAGGGGTCTGCCTAAGCAATTTGGCAGCCATTTTTGCCACCTGATCTGCCTTGGCTTTCCCTTCGCCTCCTCTGTGTCTGTTTCACAGTGGCCTTTCTTTCTTATCACTGCCACTCAAGTTGGCAACATGAGGGGTTCCATCAGAGACCTCACCACTTCCTAATTTTTGATGGATTTACGTGAAGGGGTCATGAACTCTCTGGCTTTCCAAATGGGCCCATAGCCATGGGCTCAAAGGCATACATGGAATCAGTGTAAATGTTGGCTGTTTTTCCCTCTGCATCTCTGCAAACCATGTCCAGAGTCTCTGGACTCTCTTCTTGGGCAGACATGTGGTGGAAAGGACTCTGCATTTTTAGTGTCATATTTAGTAACCGCTGCCCAACCTGTGTAGCACCTGCCATCCTGGCCATACCTCGATCCATCCACAAAGAGCACATTATCTAATCTAATGGCTGACTTACCATATCCCACTGTCTCTTGTGACATCACCTGCCAACAGTCATGAGGTGCCTTAACTCTTCCCGCCCCCCTTGCTCCAGAGGCAACAGTGTGGCTGGATTCAAAGTATTACACCTTTCAAACAGTAACATTGTCAGGCAACAAAATGGAACACTGTATTGTCAAATGGAGTATCAAAAAGATTTTTGGATTATACTTGTGTGAGGATTAATGTAATATCATGAGGAGCAGGCACTGTCACTTTGTGCTTCAGAACTAAGTCAGAGCTTTTATCAAGCATGGCTTGTACAACTGCTACAGCTCTGATACAGAAAGGGGCACCTCTGGCCACGGGGTCAAGTTGGGCTGAGTAATATACCACAGGGCGTTGTTGCTGGCCATACAGTTATATGAGGACAGCTGAGGCCATTCACTTCTGTACAATACAATCTAAATGTAATAATCTGATAGACCCAGTGCGGGGAAGCACCAAATGATCAGCTTTTGAACATAAAAGGCATCTACCGCCTCATCTGTAAAGTGGAAGGAGCTAGAGGACAAACAATCATAAAGAGGAAACAGGGCCCAAAAATGTCCTCAGTGCATTCAAGTTTCTGGGAAAAGGGGCGTATTAAAAACTGTGGCTTCATTGACAGCATGTATCATCCGGTACTGGACGGGTTTTCCCCTTCTCACTTTCCTTTTTCTCAGGGTACTAAAGAGTGTTAGAAGGGGATACAATCTCCTTGATAACCCCCCTTTTTTCACAAGGTCTCAGACTGTCTGAGATATGGCATCTGACTGTGCCATACTCAAGGGATACTGCAAGCATCTTCTGGGAGTATGGACACAAACATGGACCAGGGAGTTTTATCACTAACGGCTAACAAAGTTCTTGGTCATTAAGGGCACCTGTTAGTTTCACAGTGCGATCCTCCTGGTATGCGATGCTGCAAGCAAGTCTCTACCCAGGAGGCAACAGGGGACAGTATCACTGACCAGCAACCGGGCAAGCACTTCTTGGTTAAGGGCAAATCTAACATGGATGGGTTCTGTTAAAGGGGAGTGTACTACTTTCCCATCCATTCCTATTCAAGGACTGGTGTCCGTGGAGATTAAGTCAGGGGGGGACATGTTTGCTGTGCACAACTGTCTTAGCTGCTCCAGTAGCAATCAAAAACAGGACTTCTTCTTTATCACCCAGAGTGAGGGATATCATTGGAGCTGGACTTTAATCTGCTAAAATGTTTGAGGGCACAGCCAATACTGGATTGCTCATTTCCTAATACTGGTCTACCTTTTTTTTTCTTTCTCATCTGTCTTTGTGTCATCTCTAAGAACATGGGTGTTGGTGGGGACAGTGATCTGGGCTCAGTTAACACAGAATAGAATCCATGTGGCGTGGTCGAGGAGTACCACATACAGCATAACTCTCTCCAATCTGGGTTCAGATGCTGCAGGTCCATTACCCAGGACCATTATAAGGTGGAAGACTTAGTTTTTCCTTTCTCCGTTTGGGAGGTGGTTTAAAATTACCGTGATAACATTCATAATAATACTTGACACTTTCTCTGTCTCTCTACACCTCCTCTATACACTTTCCGTAAGATACTCACAATCGGACTCCTGTGAGCTCGTTATCTTTCAGGCACCCTTTATTTTTCCTACATGCTTTTTTTCTCACTACTCTGGATTCAGTTTTCTATCGGGGGGCATGTCTACAGCTTTCGTTAGCTTGCTGATGTTCTTCACTGCCTGTCTACATTCTTTCTTCCCTACTACTTCTGTGGAAGCTTATGTCAAGCTACAGTTTACCACAGGTGAGACAATTTCCATCACGATCCCCTCCTTCTGTGATTCTAGCATGGGCAGGACGCCCAGGACCAAGTACTTCACTTGACTTTGTATCAAATGCAGGACCTAACCTAACATCTTCACCCGGTTCCCCTTGACCTGGAGTCCTGAACACCTGCATGATCACAACAACCTGTTAGGAATTGAGATGAAGTTGCCTCCAAGTGCTGACTTAATCCTAGTAACAGAAAAAACATAGACGTTAAGTCATTTAATCCAATTAAACAATATTAACGTATTATAGGTATGTGTATATCCTTCATTTACTAAGTCGAATACTCGTTGTGGTTCTACTTGCATCTATGTGCATTGTTTCCTACTTGTAGCCACGGAGTCACGGAGAATACCAGTAACTAAGATGACCGCTGGGCGGGGACTGATGTTCCCTCAGTTAAGATGGCCACCTGGAAAGGAAGTTGCAGGAGTTAAGATGGCCACCGGAGTGGGAATGGGATTAGTTAAGATGGCTGCTGCAACGGAAATTGGGATGTAGGACGTGCCATCTTGTGTGATAACTGGATACAAGGAGGTGAGCCGCGGGCGTGGTTTTGGCACTGACGTACTTCATAGGTCCACCCCTCTGAACAGGGAGACTGAGGGGGCTAGTGATATTGCGGGGGATGTGTCTGTGGGAGCGCGGTAAGGTCCTCCTGTACCATTTTAGGGGCCTTGCTGACGGCATGTAAAAGTAATCATTTGTCTTTTCATTATACATTTCTGCCCAGACTAATTTCTTATATTTAATAATTTTCCGCTGATGCTCGCATTGTTTTTCATAACATCTAGAATATAATGTGGTAAATTCAAGGCCGAATGTCCAGTGTTCACTCCTTTTTTTTTGGCCTAAAGCCAGCGCAAACACTTCCCTGTGATGATTTCTGAACTTAACCCTTAATTTGGCCTCATCATCACATCAGTAGAGCAGATTTCACTCACAGTAAACTTGGCTGTGTGACCTTTATCTACTAGTCGGTTCTCTAGCAACACACAAGGTCAGATTTCTGGTTCACACAGACATAACATGTAACAAACATGACATTCAACGTAGAACAGACAGACATAAAGAAACATTTCTCATTCTCCTCTATCTTTTCACATTCCACCCAACCTTCTTTAGACAATTCTGCAGCAGTTCGCAACCAGGCTTTGGAATCACTATCTTTCAGCAGTCCTTTCCTTTTTCAGACTAACTGCTGTCCTGTAAAACGCTTTTCCAGATTCTAACAAACCTTCATCTTCTAACGTTCCCTAAAAGTATCTAGGACTCGCTTCCACATACTCGGCTGCAATCTTCCCTCTGAAGGCATTTCAGCAAGTTTAAACAACTTCTTGACATCTTTCACGTACTTTTCCCTTCTCGAGTCTATACCAGACTGACAGCATTCTGAGCCCCAGTCGGAAGACTGTGCTTTCTCTTGAACACTTTGAACATCTTGACCGTGCCTTATCAGTGCGGCCGACACTAATCTGAGTCAGTTGTCCTCCAAAAAACCATGGGGGGAGGGGAAAGAATACACACAAACACACATTTTCCCCAATATCTATATAGGCCGACTCGAACGGCTCAACTTCACTTCGCTCGTGGGGGAGTTGCAACAATGGGCATGACAATCACCACTCAGCGCACTAACTGCTAACTATCTACCTGGTCCTGCGGACCCGGACAGCCCTTCTGACTGACTGTCCCCCGGTACACGCTAGTCGCGACACCAGAATGTCATCTCCCTGGTCCCATGGACCCGGACAGCCTGTCTGACTGACTGTCCCCCGGTACGCGCTAGTCACGACACCGGAATGATTATTTATCCCTGTTCTACCGTGTTCTCACAGACTCTGCTGTCAGTCTGGGTCCCTACTGTGATCTGACTGAATCCCCACGTGACCTTTTTACAAATATCTGAGGGGCTATAGATTCCGGAACCCCCGGCGGAGACCACCAGGCGTCTGGTCACGTGACGTTTCACTCAGGTCCCACAAAACCTAAACCCCAGGTCACCACTACCCCCTCGAGCCACAGGCAAGTTATCAAATACAGTGTATATGTAACTTACCGTGGTCGGTGAGGGTGATCAGGCCTCCTTCGGGAGGAAGTGGTTCCTGTGGCGTCGGTTGAAAATTGGGACGCTGAGTCCTGGCGCTCCTTATGGGGGCCCCACGTTGGGCGCCAACTGTTGGGGGGGGCTTAACTAGCCCTCTTGGGGTTCAGTCAGTCACTCCAAATTATCCAGAACACGTGTGCACACCGATAAAGTACAAGAGACGAACTTAGTGTTCAGTATCAAGTTCTTAGCTCGTGCTCTCCTCCCCTAGCCTCTGAGCAGAGGCGTTGCTAGGGTCTCAAAAGATCCGGGGCCCAAGCCCCAATGAATATGGCCCTCAGTCGCCCCCCCCTCCGGCATACAATCCCCCACAGTCACACCCCCCGGCATAAAAACCCCCACAGTCACCCCCCCAGCCGGGGCCGGTTTTAGACAAAATGTGGCTCTGGGCAAAATCAAAAGTGGGGCCAAAAATCTTGTAATAATGCGCTAACAACACAGTTACTGTATTTTTCGCTTTATAAGACGCACCACAGATTTTAGAGTAGCAAAATAAGAAAAAAATATTTTTCATCAGACCTCAGATCACCTTTTCCGACCCCATCAGACCTCAGATCAGCCCACTCAGCCCCCATCAGACCTCAGATCAGCCCACTCAGCCCCCATCAGACCTTAAATCAGCCCACTCAGACCCCATCAGACCTTAAATCAGCCCCTATCAGACATCAGATCAGCCCACTCAGCCCCATCAGACCTCAGATCAGCCCACTCAGCCCCCATCAGACCTTAAATCAGCCCACTCAGCCCCCATCAGACCTTAAATCAGCCCACTCAGCCCCCATCAGACCTCAATTCAGCCCACTCAGCCCCCATCAGCCCCCATATGAGCCCACTCAACCCCCATATGCAGCGTTAGGTCATCGTGCGCATACTACGTCCTGACGCAGGATTTCTCTTCAGGCGCGCTTTCCACCAGCGAAGATTGGTGAAAGCACCCTGTTCTGTAAATAAGCCTCAGCCTGTACCAGGCTTCCAGGTTCATTGTTAGTATATCCCAGTTCAGGCCACTAGGTGGCAGCAGTGAACTGTGATATAATGATTTCAATACAGACTAATGGAGCAATTTACATCTGATGATTGTAAGTTGTGGTCCACTTAGGGGACTTAAAAAGTAAAAAAATTAAAAAAAAGTTTTGAAAATATTTAAAAAAACGTAAAATCACCCCATTCTCCACACAAAAAAAGAACAAAATGGCATTATAGGCATGCAAAAACACCCATACTTTTAAAATATTGAAAAAAAGTTCGCCTATATGGTGTAACAGAACACTTTATCTCCCAAGAAAATTGAATAAAAAGTAATAAACACACCCCAAAATGACAGGCTGTGTACTTAAGCTTTATTTAGCCTTTATTTTCAAAATTTCCTGTGGGGATTTGAACTCACAACCTACTACATTACAGGCAAGTACCTTAACCACTGGGCTATTGAGGTCAGTGTTAAGTCAATGGTGAAAAACCTCATAGAGGTTTCTCTGATATTGAAAAACCTCCTAAGAGGTTCTCTTGCATTATACAAGAGAACTTCTATGAGGTTTTTCATCATGTGCTTAACACTGAGCTCCATAGCCCAGTGGTTAAGGTACTTGGTTGTGAGTTCAAATCCCCACATGAGTATTTTAAAATTAGAGTCTAAACTAGACTTACAGGGTGTTCCCAAGTATAGTGGGAATACCCCTTTCACCGTTCATAACACTAACTCCATATATGGACATAGCCATATATGGAGTCAAAGCAGGGACTCCTGACCTGGGAAATTCCCCACTCTGGAGTCCCGACTGAAGCAGGGGGCCCCCTTAGAGGATCGGGTGGCACTGCAGCTGTCTCCACCAGTCCTGAGGTTCGGGGCAGTGGTAGATTGATTCGGGGCCCTGGCCCCGGATAAAAAGCCCTAGCGACGCCCCTGCCTCTGAGCATCCTTTATTTACACAGACATATTTATACATCACAGGAAAAGGGCGTAAGCATGCAAATAGCAAACTACATATGCATCATTCTTGTACTCGTATGTGTTCTTGATTGGAGAGAAGTCTCATACCATTCTGTGTCACTAGCCTGAAAGTGTGATATGGCTAGATATTGATAAGAGTATGGGGGCCATCTTAGACTTGTTGCATCAGCCAAATATATATATATTATACACAAGCTTTATAAAAGGTTACAGAGTATAAAAGTATGAAAGTATAAAAGTATAAAAAGGTACATTGCTCTTGTCTTGTCACATTAATCAGGACACTATATTCACTTTATTCTGAAGACGTGGGAGACTCAGGATTTGCAGATAATAGAATACATTACATCAGGTCCATATACCTCAACATTGGGGCCTATGGAAGCACATCAGATGCTCGCATCTTTAGTGCTTCTAGAATGGGTGAGCGGCTTCGTGCCAACCAGCATGCCCTGCCCGAGTCCAGAAGACTGCCCGGATATGCCGGTCCGCCGGCTCCATTTGTGATCGTGGCGGATGAAGGGTTTGCCTTGACTCACCATGTTATGCGGTCCTTCCTAAAGCGTGGTTTGGATGTCAAGAGGCATATTGTCAACTACCAATTGACTTGAGCCCGTCAGTATGTTGAGTGCACTTTTGGAATACTCTCTAGCAAGTGGAGGGTGTTTTTGTGATCCATATAGATACATCTGGAGAATGCTACCCTGGTGATTCACGCTTATGTTGTTCTACACAACTTCACCAGGATTAACAAGACTTCCTCTTCTGTTGACATGAACCAATTTCCAACATCATCAGGTGGGGGTTTGCATCTGACCCTGCATAGACGACCGGGGACTGCAGGCATTGCAGTTCGGGAACTCTATGCAGACTTCTTCAGCAGCCCAGAGGGAGCCTTGCCATGGCAGATGGACGCTATTTGTGTCAGGGTTTGATTTTTTCTGGGCTTGGTAGTTTGTTTTTTTTTTTTTTTTTTAAACAGATAGCTTCTTGAATTTATGTTGTAGTTGAGTGTAGGGACTCGCAAGAGAATGAGGACCCTTGACATGGGCTGAGGTTTTTGGCCATAAAACAATTCAATGTGAAGATAATTCCTAAAGATGCTTTTCAAAGAGTACTTTGTTATGTTGAAATGTTTTGAGCTGATGACATAATTTGGGTAACAAGCAAGAACAGAAGGCAAGCAATTTTGAAATATGTGTTTTAATTTTACCCAAACAAAAAAAAAATACAGACAAGCCATGTCTCAAATGTCACAGTATACATTAAATAAAATAATATAACATTACAAGTCAAAAAGATCCCTTGTAAAGGATGTTGGCCCATATGATGGTCCAGGCCGAACATGTCCTGGATCTGGGGGCCCCTGATGTATAAGTGGCTGGATAATTGTCATGGCTAAAGGGGGGGGGGGGGTTTGGGTCTTGGCATGAGAAAACGTTGGGCCTGGACACATGGACCTTGGGCTGGTGGCTGCCGAGGTGGGTAGAGAAGTTTGGGGGAATATCACCTGGCAGCGGATTCTATCAATTATAGAATGTATGTCCCCATACATCCCCATACACAGGGAGGCATACATCTCTAAAACAAGGGCCATTTAGGATATACAAGTACTCTGCCTCTCTGGAGGTACCCACCGCAACAATGGAGCCAGCCCCCTCATCATAATTTCCCCCTCAGTCCTCTTCCAGTCTAGGTATTCTATGACTTGAGCATCTATCAAGTCATGAATACCTAGGCCAGAAGAAGACTGAGGGACACCCCTCCTTCTCCTCATCTTTGTCCTGCATGGTGGTTCAGGGCTCAGCACCTCCAACATCAGAAAGCTGGGATTCCTCCGGGTCAGGGTCCCCCAGACTGTCCACAGTACTGTAGGGCAAATCACATGTAAATGTAGTACAGTAGCCAAAAGTGACATTAAAAATACAATGCAATTATGGCCAACATAGTGGTGCATGTCCATAATAAGGTGAGCCTGCACAGATCCAACAAGGGTCACATTATATAATCAAACAACTGTCGGACTGTTGCTTTGTACAGTGTTCAAATAACAGAACATTTTGTAGGTTGCTGGGTGTTTAGATCTGTCCGACTCTAAAACATGTAAACACATTCAGGAGCTAACCAAGTGCTGAAATTCTGTCAGTGTATATCAAGGGAGAGGGAGATTTGCATTGCTTGGCATACTTTTCAAACAGTGATTTTGGCACAGGCTGATTGGAAGTCAACCATTAAAAAAGCCATAAACAAAAAAAAAGCAACACATACAACAATTACAAATAGCATGCTTTAAAATAAAGGTTAGACACATCAAACACATGTCCACGTCAGTCTCAAATTACAAAAAGGACACTTAAAAATGTGTTCCAGATTCTGTGCATAAACATGTTCTGAAGTTACAACAATCGTTACCCTGGAATATGAAATTGTGGCCACAAAAGGTCCAAACTGTGATTTCTCTGTAAACAAGATAATCTGATGGATAGGCCACCGCCATCATATATTGCATACCAAACCCGGAAGAAAGGTCTGCAATATTCTCATAGTGACCACTGATATAAAGTTAAAAACATAATTTTCTTTGCACAAAAAACTTAGTCTCAAATCCATCTCTGGTCGAAGGAACCGTAACTGCTGGGTGTAGAGGTGCAGCCTTTTTTTGAGTGCACTATCACCACTGCGCCCCATCTCTATCAATTCCCGACGGAACTGATCCTGACAGCTGTTCCATCGAGTTTTGTTTTTTACTGTGGAAACATTAAACATTCACGAACGAAATATATAATTTCGATCAAAAATTCCAAAAAAATACAAGTAACATCAAAAGATAACAGTAGGAGAATGCACAGCACATGGTACACAGTAGGGCATCGCTCACTAACAGCCCGCAGCCTACAGATCAGTCACATTTATTCGTGGGCCAGCCACAAGAACTAAACGGCAGAGGCATGGCCCAATCTGAGTTAGCTCTGTATACACTGGTAATGCGTTTCAACATCGTCTAGCAGGGAATACTCTGCTTGCCGCTTACACTGTCACCTCACCAGGCCAAACTTCTCAGCAGCAAAAAAATGTTGTGTCCAACATGGCGGGGCAGTTGTGGGTATCAACAGCGTTTGAAAACGTACATGAGCATCAAACGCTCCAGAAAACGCAGACCAGGGCAATGTCGGACATTACATTGTGGTACTGATGTTGAGCACTGGATACTAATGTGAGAGAACTGGATGAAATAGGAGAATATTTTGCATAGGCCTCTTAAAAATAATATTTATGGGAAGGGGACAGATGTCGCCAGATCAATCATAACGGGGCCACATATGTCCAAAACTGTAAAGGCCGCATCCCCAAATTAAGCCTATCCCCAAAAGGGACATGAATATGACCTCATGGGACTACTAGCAAAATAATTATGGACAACACAGGGGCAGGACACAAGGGCCAAGATACAAAACGACATAGCTTGCACTAACCTAAATCTACACTACCTCTGCTGTCTGCTCTGTCCCATTCAGAAGGCCTCATGCATCAAGCCACTCCTTCCCAGGACCCATCTTTTTTGATCCGGTCGTGGTACACATTGGTCCTGGTGATTAGCTTCTCAACATCCCAATGGGGCATTCTTTCCAAAGGGCTGAAACCACTATCCTGAAAACTCTTGCAAAACGGAGTTTCTACTTTGTGTAGAAAAGGTCAGAGGCCTTTTTGACATAGGTTTCCTTGCTACGGATCCGCAAAAAATGCAGACACATGGATGACATACGAATGGCTTCCGTTTGGCATCCGCATTTTTTGTGGACCCATTGACTTGACTGGAGCCGCGGACCATTTATTGCGGACAAGAATAGGACATGCTTTACTTTTTTTGCGGAATGGAACCACATGGCTGACTATCCGCATCAGAACCGTAAAATATGCGGTATGAATGCGGAAAAAAAATATGTTCGTGTGCATGAGCCCTTAGATTGTTATTGCCAGTAGTACTAACTCCAGATGCCGCTGTTTACCTTGTGAGCTGTGCTGGACTGTGTTCTAAGACTGAGATTAGTCCCTGTATGAGGAGCTGTGCTGAAGTTCTGGATCCGTGCAGCAACTGATACCAGTAGCAGGAGCGTCCCGGTGACAATTCCAGGTAGTGGAGGAAGGGTTTTGCTGGCACTGCAAGCCATAACAGATCCGGATCTGGTGAGTCATGACCAGCATGCGTGCTAAAGGTAGAGGATCAACCTGTTTCTGTGTAAGCCTACACTGGTGACTCAGTGGCACAGTATCGACTTGTAGGCTCTGCTGTGCACGCCACCGGTAAGTTTTGTTATTTCCTGTGGCACAGTATTGACTTGTAGGCTCTGCTATGCACGCCACAGCGCTAGGTTCGTCCGGCCAAACAGGAACTTCGTGTCTGGAGTATAAGGTACTCTGTGAAGCTCTGTATTGCTATGTGGTGTTATGGTTTATAGAGGTTCTGGCAGGTCTGAGTCCGATACTCTGCCGGATGATAAGTTTGCGAACCCTGTGCTGTGCCACTGGCGGATGCCTCGGCAGACACTACAGCAAATTTATAACACTAAGGGGAGATAATATAGTTCTGGCAGTAATACATAAGGTCTTGCCTATAGTTAAATTGGTAAACACCTTTCACTACATATTCCAGCGAGTGGTGCAGCACCAGCGTGAGTGCTCCCAGAACTATAAATACATATTTTGCCATACTGTTGTTTCTGTGGTGTTTTCCCAGGTTTGATTTGTTGGGAATAAAAGTAGAAAGTTTCCTTATCAACCCGTGTGGCCTTGCTGTATACTGGGGAGCTCTCCCCGTCCACGACTTACACTGGTCATCAAGAGGAAACAAACAATGCAAGAGCACTCTGCAAACACAAATAAAGTAAATACAATAGTGGCATATTCACTATAGAAAATGTACTATCATTTGTCCACCCCCTAAGGAGATCTCTTTAGGACAGGAACCTGCAGTAAATACTACCTATTTTGCAGCATACCGGCCTCAATTAAATTCAGGGATCGCAAGTGCATGCTGATCCCACTCTGTATTTTACCTCTTTTGGTGCCATAATGACTTTGAATTCAGGTTCTTACACAGAAAATAGAAAACCTCAAAGCTCAGGAGAGGAGGTGGATCCACAGCCTAGCTAAATAGAGAAGCTGATCAGCTCCTTAATCATCAGCTGGACAGGGTGCAAAAGGAATAGATTAACTCTATCAGTGCAATAAAGTTCACTGAGCACTAGTCCCAACTCATACAGGGTGAGAGGAGCGATAACTGCCCAGGAAAGCTGGACACCTGCCGCCAGTACAGCCACCAGCCACAGGGAGGTGTGTGAGTTTAGGGAATTTGTCACAGGGAACACGGTGTAGCCGGTGGTTTTACTCATGGTTAGTTGAATCTTCCCTGGGCCAGTGTGCAGTTGCGTGGAGGGTGGACTCAACTTCCCTTGGGGCACACTCCGTACGCAGGACTCCACCGGATAGTCAGATGAGGTGCCGTGTCGGTCGGTTGGGTCCTGGTTATCCTTGATGCCAGTGTCTTAAAGTAGACACACCCTTAGTAGTAGTAATGATGAGGAAGCAGCTTGTATGAACAATAAACTTTTTACTCTTTATCTTGCAAAGGGGTCTCATACAGGTTATAAATAATCCACTTTATATAGAATGAGAATGCTGCAGGAAAAATCCTCCTGAGACTGGTTACTGGTTGATGTTAGTAGAGAGATAATGTTGCTCTTATGATGAGAGTAATTCACGTATTATAATCCACTTGTGATGATAATCCACTTATGATGATAATCCACCTGATCTAGGCCTAGCTTAGGATAGTACAATATAGTCTCAGCCTTTCATATAAGCAACCCCACAGGGCAGGCATTAATACTTCTGAACCACTGTTTCATGGGTGCCTTAAATATGCAGAAAGCAGTCCACTCCTCCCGGAGGGCACAAGGTGGCATAAATACAACTGTTTGCACTTATAGTCATTCAAGCGTGTGTTGCTGCCGGAAGTTAAATCTTCAACACAAAGGTGCCAGCTAAAGTCCATAAAGCATAAATTCAGCTATTACCTAAGCTGGTCTTCCTTCTATCCATTTACAGCTGGGTTCCTAGTGGCTTGGTATGGTGAGTGCTAAAGGCAACCTGACTTGGCTAGGGTCAGATAAATTGGCAGCCTCAGGTTGGATAACAACTCCAGTTTCTCCTCCTGCACTTGACTTAAGATGTTTCTCTCTGTCTGGTCTACTCCATACTGGTCTCTGTCTGTCTGGTTTTAACCAGTTACATGGATATATATATATATATAGATAAATATAAGGAAACAGCACCACCTAGTGTTGGAATGGTGTAATGGTGTACTCAGCCTAGATAGGATTTCATTGCAGCAAATAATGACAAGATAATAATTACAGTGACATGGCTATTATAAATACACAGTTATAGACAATTTGCTGCGTCCCTTTCACACTTTATGTGGGACACTGCACCAGCATAACATCTAGTTCAGACAAATGCATTTGGGAAAAAGACAATTAGAACTGATTTAGAAGAAGAGACTACACCTCGCTGGACCAAAGGGTTGATGACAAGTGATGTAGAGGGGAGGGAGGAGAAAAGGTGAGACTTGGATGGGAAGTATAGTACTGTGCAAAGGTTTTAGACAGCTGTGGCTGCAAAAATGCTGCAAAGTATGAATGCATTCAAAAATACATGCTGAGCCAACTCTGTATTTTACCTCTTTTGGTGCCATAATGTCCTCCATTGAATTTAGGGAGTGCAGGTTCCACATTTGTATAACAATCATATAAAAATGAATTTAAAAAAAATGGAAATTTCCTGGTCATAAAGGGGTTAATCAGAACATGGCAATGAAAATAATTTTTTTTTTCCAAATATTAAAATGCAAGAAAAACAATACAAATGTGGTATCATTGTAATTGTATTCACCCAGAGAATGAAGGTATGGGTCAGTTTTACCATATAGGGAACGTCATGAAAACAAAACCCATAAAACCTTAATGGAATTGTGTTTTTTCCAGTACATTGTATACAACAGAAAATGGTGCTATTACAAAGTACAACTCATCCCGCAAAAAACAAGCCCTCATACAGCTATGTGAATGAAAGAATAAAAAAGGTATGGCTCCGGGGGGGAAAAAATGAAAAAAAAAGAATGTCCTCAAAGGGTTCAACCTAAAACCGATCTATGTGATCTGGCCAATCCAGGGCCAATAGAGCTCAAAAGTTAAAGCAATGAGTGAGGACAGGCTATGGAGAAGAGGTAGGAAACACTTCCTTTCAAATGTACTCTACCAATTATGATGGAATTAGAACATGGGTCAAATCAATGATGAGTAATCCCTGGGTTCAACAATTCTGCCACCAGATTTCCCAAAGGCTTGCATGACTTGTGCCTTTAATAAAGAGAAGAGGTCCTGTGTGTGGATCTCTTTTCACAATGGCCTAAAACCTGGCCTGTAGCTAAAGCAACCTCAAAAGAAGATACTGGCTGAGGGGAGATCTCAACATGGGATCGCAGAAACCGTTGAAGGCAGTAGGGGAGCCCATTTCACTGGAGAGATGATGCAAGAAATGCTAAGAGCATTGGGTATAGAACAAGTCTTTCACACTTCCTACTATCTCCAAAGTGGTGGAAAGGTAGAACAATTAAATAGTAACCTAAAATTAAAGATTCAAGAGGCCATGAAAGAGACAAAAAAAAAATCTCTATGTCATATGTTTGTACCACTCCTCAAAAGAAAACCTTTTTGTCACTCTATGGGGTACCCTTTGGCCAGGCTCCTAGAAGAGTGCTCTACTTCCCCCCAACAGGCCCAGTTATTGCATTGTATTCTGATCTCAGTTCATATGTGAGTGCCCGACAAAACGAATTGACTATTCTGTATAAATATGTGCAGGTGCACTCCAACATTGGTGAAGCTTGACAGCAAACCCACCAGGATACATTCCAACCTTTGCAAATATATCCGCAGTTTAAAGGGGTTCTCCGGGAATTAAGAAAATGAAAATACTTAAATATTATTTCATTATTAGTATATTATGTCACAAACCAGCAGGTGTGAACCCACTGTGCCTCGTGCCCTGCCTCCTCAAAGGGCATTGTCTAAGTGAACCCCTCGATCTTCACAATACCCCTGATGGTGGGGATAGACTTTCCAAGGGGAACACCAGGTCGCTACCTCTTGAGGAGGGTTGGAACAGGAGGCAGCTGGTCCAGGCGGACCATGAGGTACCTGAGCAAGGCACCAGAGGTACAGAGTAGTCAAAAGGCCAAGTCAATACCAGGAGCAACAATGCAGGACCGAAGGATGAGGCAGAGGCGAAGTCAGACAGGCAATGGGTCAGGGTAGGCGGCATAGGTACTAGTCAAGCAATCTGGGGTGGCAACAAGAGAGTCAATGCAGGCAGGCAGGGAGGGGATCAGGCGGGTAGCGGAGTCCGGTAACAAGAGCAGGAGTCAGGAACACAAACAGGAACAAGAGCAACCAACAGCAAGACACAAGGACCTTGACACTGAGGCATCTGGGAAGAGGGCTGAGCCACTTATATATGAGCAGGTGGACCAGGGTTGGTCAACAAGGCCACATGATCCAACCCACATGATCAAACATGATCACATGATCCAACTTGCGCCGGCCCAGAGGGAGTGATGCAAGGAACAAACAGCAGGGCTAAATGGAAACTGTGGAGTGAATCCTGAAACAGCACTACACAGACAGAGCCCAGAACTGCAGCAGTGGAATCAGAAGCATATGCAGCAGATCACCGCTGAACACGACACCCATGAACACGGCGGTAAGCAGGGGAACCAAATACCTTTCATTAGTTATAATGACTCTTTGTGTCCGGGGAGCAATCATTAGGAAAAATAAAATGGCTGCCATCCTACTAGTACATACAAAACCTGTCCTAATTACACAGAAGGACAAGTTAAAGAGCTGCATCTTCCTCTCTTACTTGTCAGGGATTATGATCCTGAATAAAGATGAGCGAATCATTCAAAAATTTATTCACCGAACATTCGCCAAACTTTTCCTAAGATTCGTATATTCGACGAATAGATTTGTTGTATTTGCGTAAAAAATATACATTATTATGTGCTATTAGCGAACATTCGCTCGTTAATAACGAACGTTCATTTAAAAAATCTACGCAACTTCTTAGAAGACGTACCCATGAGCGTACAAATAGCTTACGAATCCTCAGCGTACTATTGTCTACGTGATTATGCAATACGCAGGCATGTACGATGAGAGGCCATGGCGTGCACACCTCAGAGGCAGAGCGAATATATTCGAGAATGGCATCCAGACGATTCTCATCATTTAGCTCTGCTGCACAGCTGAAATACATAGTCCGGCTGATGGACCGCCAGGATTACAATTTACACACACCGCCACCCGAACCAGCATAAAAAGGAGGTGATCCAGCAGGTGATCCGAGGCTTGCGCCATCGTTTCGACACCTTGCGGACCCCGGGCCACATCCAGCATAAATGGTAAGATCTGAAATTGCCCTCAGAGGCAGTATGTATATTTGAGGTAGAACAAGTAAGGTGCTGTCTATCCGGCTAAGTGCATAGTACAACCATCCACCATACAATAAAGTGAATATGAGGACACATTGCGGTACCTGTAAAGAAATACACACAATGGGCAACATACTTGAAAACGTTGCTGAAAGGTAAAAACATTAGTGCAAACAATCCAGTGCAAACAATATAGTGCAAATACATTATAGGTATAATGTAAACATTTTAAATATCACCTACCTAGTCTGCTCACAGACACGTTTAAGTCTCTTTTCTTCTGACGCTTGTCATAGAACTGGAGCAGAGTCCCAAACTCAGTTGCAATTTGTAATCCAAATGGGTAACAAAATAGCAGCAAAGGTTCCTTAAAAAACCCTCTTTCAAGGGGCTCCCCAATAACCTGAAAAGGGGGGAAAAAAGGGATGAGGCACACGTATACGCAACTTGGTTAAAACTTTTTTTTTGATGGGGGGAGTCCTGACAATCTATGTCCATCTGGGTGAGGACAAACGCAGGGCAACAAAAATAAAAACAAACGCCAACTAGTGCTCACCCTTCAAGTTAAGTCCACGTTGTGGCTCCCATAAAAGCTGCAGGATCCTTAGGCCAGCAGGTTCTCTTCACTGCTGCTGGAGCTAAAAGACATGAGAGGGCCCTCTTGCCTCATGAAAGCGACACTGGCTGCGGCAGCAGACCCCCACGACCTCTCAGGGATGGTCTTGGTAGTGACCGGGCGGTCACACTGGCACGGGCCTTGGCAACTTGGGCCTTGCCCATTACCTTGTAGTGGCGAGATCCTCCCGCCGGCATACAAGGTAACAAAATCTCCGGCTGTAAGGGCTCTGGTAACGGTTTTCCGCGAGCGGCGGACTGCGTGGCCTGCACCTGCCATAGCAGTTGGTATTGTACCACCGATGGCTGGTACACAAAACTGTTGGTGGTCATCTGTCCCACATGAAGGATCGGCAGCTGTGCAAATCTGGTATCAGGGGTTCCAGCTGAGCTTGGGATTTCTTCTCAGATCGCAGAGTCCCATCATTGGTCTCATGGGAACACCGAGCCTCTTCTGCGGCCTGGGCCTCCTCAGTCCAGTCTTCCGAGGGCGCTGCAGGAGTAGCTGGTCGCTTAAGGATTTTCACCCCAGGGGCCTTGGAGGCTCTTCATGGGGGTATACTCCACATAATCCCCTGCGTGGAGATTGTGGCGGACGGGCGGAAGATATGGCCGCTTTACAGAACGGCAGTTTACGTATAATTCTTCCGCCGTCTCCTCATCGCCGATAAAACCTACTCCCCGTTCCACAACGCAGGGGCGTAGCTATAGGGGAAGCAGGGGAAGCGGCTGCTTTGGGGCCCAGACTCACAAGGGGACCCCTCAGGAGGAATACTAAAAGATTTTATTGTCAGGGCCCCCTCAACAGTATTATACAATGACATTATATATAGTATATACGTGTAGGAAACGGACGGAGCGGCTGCCGGGCCTCGTCTGAGAGAGCAGTTTTGACCAGCCACAGGAGTGGGGGATGCGCGAGTTGGGGGTTGCGAAGAAGTTGCTGAGGGGGAGCCCCATTCTAAAATTTGCTGTGGGGCCCGGTCAGTTGTAGTTACGCCACTGAAATAACGGTACCCCTTCTGCGCTCCAGCTTAGGGTCACCGGACCGTGGGTGCTCCAAAACCTGCACAACCCACTCCTCTACCAACTTTTTGTATTCCCAGAGGGTCAGGGCGTTCCGAGTGACAGCCTCGGGGACCATTGAATTTTGACGAAAGGAGTAGTCCTTCCGCGGCAGAGTGGGAACTCCTGCCGCCTCCGCCATGTCAGCCAGCGGCGTGAACACCTCAGTGGGCACCTCAACCGACTTCTTAGGCTGCCGGACATATTGAGAGACGTAGATCTCCTCCGGTTCCTTCTCCTCATAGATGTTGGTGCCCCACACCATGCCTCCCCAGTCAGGGCCTCGCTGTGTCGCCATCTTAATTTCCTGAGTTTCTTCGTCTTCCTCGCGCGCTGGAGAAGGGGGCGGAGCTACCAGGGAGGAGTCTGCATCGCCAATGAATTGAATTTGTACGCAACAGCGTATAGAGTAACTTATACGTAGCAATAGCGTATAATTTATAGGACAAACTACGTAGCGAATGCGTACAAAGCCCAAGTGAATCACCTAATCGGATTCGCTTCGCAGCTAAAAATTCGAATCAATAAAACAAATCGATTCGCTCATCTCTAATCCTGAATACAGTTTAATATGATCTTCAGCTGAATCTCTGTAGGAATGGAGTTCATGAGGAGACATGCAGTACAGAGAGGAGGTGGGGGATATGGATAATGAGCAGCAGTCCTTGTATGCAGTCTCCATTACCACAGTCTGTCCTGTCCATCTTCTCTGTATTTTGCGTCTCCTCATGAGCTCCATTCCTACAGAGATTCAGCTGAATATCTTATCAGCTGTATTCAGGATCATAACCCCTGACAAACAGAGCAGAGAGGAGGATGAGGCAGCTCTTTAGCTCAATGCTGTGAAGTAAGTTGTCCTCTTGTGTGATTAGGACAGGTTTTGTGTGCACTAACAGGATGGCAGCCATTTTATTTCTCCTGATGATTGCTCCCTAGACAAAATGAACCATTATAGCTAACGAAAGGTATTTGGGAATATATTTATACTAAAGTAATAGTTTTTTAAAGTAATAGTATTTTCATATTCTTAATCCCCAGAGAACCCCTTTAAGGGAGCCACTATGTAAGCCTTTGTGTTCTGCATTAAATGAGGTTTTGAGAGAGAATTGAGAAAATCTAATTGTTGGATATGTACACATCCCTCAATAGCTCCTAAGAAATTTGCTCATCTCTAATGTAAATCTCTATACTTATTTAGAGAAGTAGGTTTGGTTTTTCACACTGCCCTACTTGTAGAAACTATTGTCCATCCCTGTCAGATCCCAGAGGCTACCATTTAGCTGAAAACCCTGGTTCAGGGGAACAAATCAATGTAGTCAACAGAGTGAAGGGTCCGAGGTCTAAGGAAATTGCTCATTATGTTCAAGAGGAGAAAAATTATGATGATGTAAACATAATTGTGCCAAATGTACTCCATTTTAGATTTGTGCATTTCCTATTCGTCTAACATATTTAGACATACACCTTTGTCTTTACTTGTATACTAGGGAACATGTTCTTTTGCAAACACATAAATTGGACAAATCAATGTTTTGGGCTCCCTTGCCAGTGGTGGACTACCAATTACTGTATTTTTCACTTTATAAGATGCAGTGCAGGTATAGAAGTGTTCACTAATATGCAGGGGATATGGGGAGTGAAGCGCTGCTAGCATCCTCCCTGGTCTTCTCCAGGTCTGCAGGTCCACGCTGCACTGTCCTAATTGCGTACATCGTCAGAATGTAGTGTGTGCACTATGACCTGACCACACTATGACCTACCCACATGATACAGGGGCAGTCAGAGAAGATCGAGGAGTGGTGACTACAGGAGAGGACGCTAGACCTGCAGAGTAGCAGAAGAGCAGGAGAGGTAAATGAATTTATTTATTATGGGTCTGACATATGGGAGGGGAGGGATCCCACCTGAGGTCTGACATGGGGGGATCTGACCTGAGGTCACACATAGGGAGGGCCGACCTGAGGTCTGATATAGAGGTCTGACATGAAGTCTGATATGGAGGTCTGATCTGAAAAGTAAGGGGGTATGTAAGGGGATATTTTTGCACTAGCGCACATTATAAAGGGGCATTTTTGGACTAGTGCATATTATAAGGTGGTAATTTTGTACTGGAACACATTAGGGGAATTTTCTTACTGGCACACATTAAAAGGAGTATTATTACTGTGCTGTTCTCCTCATAATTGTTTTTGTATTGTATTCAATTGCATTATTATTCTCCCTTTAACATGCTGTTTCTATGTATTGTTGTATTGCTGCCATCTGCTGGCCAGAATTTGTATGCTGCACGCCTCTGCTCTTGTTAGTAAAGTTTTTTCTATGCTGGGCGTGGTTTTAAGCAGCCTTGGTCCTTGTCACTTCCTGCAGCCATTTTCAGTATTTCATTTTCTGTGTGACTGGACAATCTAACACTTAGGCTTGTGAAGGCATCAGTTTTTGACCAGCAGTTAGCCTTAGGAAAGTCACCTACAGGACAGCATCATACCACTACTACCAAAGCTTGTATTGTGTAATCGCTTGTTGCTGTAGTTGGGTCAAATAAACTCATGTTGATTCACATCACCGTGTCTACATTTGAATCCATCTAACCTGAGCTTCTGCCGGTCTGGTCTGCTCCACTGCTTGGATACGAAGGTAGGAAAGTCACATAGCCACTATTAGTTACACCTTCAATCGCCTTCATGTGAAGACAGAACAGTCAAAAACTGCCTTAGAGCCCTGTACCTCAGTCAAACACTGCCTTAATGCCCTGTACCACAGTCAAAAACTGTCTTAAAGGGAACCTGTCATCTCTGAAACACCCCCTGAACTAGAGTAAGCGTTGTATAGTGTAAGTGATGCTGAATCCGAATATATAAGTTTTATCTACATACTCACTTCCATTCCGACGCTGTGCTCCCACAAACCAGCAGTAAAATGCACTCAGTGGACTCCAGTGCTCACTCATATAATGGAGAGGACTAAAAGAAGAGTCCTCTCAATGTATTTTACTGCTGGTTTGTGGGAGCACAGCGTCAGAATGGAAGTGAGTATGAAGATAAAACTTACATGCTCGGATTCAGCATCACTTACACTATGCAACGCTTACTCTAGTTCAGGGGGTGTTTCGGAGAGGATAGGTTCCCTTTAAAGTCCAATACCCCGGCTTGAGATTCCCTCAGAGCCCAGTACTACACTCAGGATCTCCCTAGCAACAGGCCCACGTGCAGTAAATCTGCCCGGCTACAGTGCATGTCCGCACAAGCTTAAGGGGAAGCGCTGTGCGTCCGCAGTATCTGTACACGCCTGGAAGTCCTCTGCAATTCGCCAAGCCATTTTCTACATCCTTTACTCGCATAATAAAAGAACTGTTTATGCACCCAGGGTTTCCTTCAAACCATAGCCCTTATAGAGACTTGCTGCGGACACCCAGACTCCAAAACCTCATAATGCACTTCAAACACCTTAGGAATCTTATCAAGGTGCCCTACCGGAACCGTGCTGCTATTTTCAGCCCCCAATTCAAAAGTTCATTTTCTTAAAGAGACAGCGTGCCTTAAATCAAAATGGCCAAAAAGGACCTTGCATAGTTCCCAAGTGATGAAATAAGGCAAATGCAGCCTGATACTGATCATTTTGAAGAGCAGGAAGCAGAACCCACACTTCCAGCAGACCAAGTCGTCCGACCAAGACGCTCTCTCAAACCGACAATAAAAGCCATTGAAAACTATCACACCATGAAAGATGAGCTATCTGATAACCTGGAAGAGCAATGGGAACGAGTTTCCTCCCTAATGTTAGGACTTAAATCCTCCTCAGGTGATGCTGCAAGGCTACAAGTTGTCGTTGGAAGGCTGAACAAAGCTCATGAAAGATTAAAGGGACTATCCACAAGGTATATAACCTTTCTAAAAGACTCTAATATCGATGAAGCCCTATCAGAACTGAGCAAGGCAGAATCAGTAGACAGAGAAAGAGACACCATGGTGCAGGATATTAAAGATAAAGTGGAACTCCGTATCTCTCATTTACAAGAAACTAGATCACACAGATCAAACTCATCTAAACATTCCTCACGATCATACAGCTCATCATGCTCAAGAAGCTCCACCCTGAGTGACAGAATATTAGAGGTCAGCATAAATGCAGAGCAATTCAGAGTGAGACGTTCCTTCATCGAAAAAGAAGGTCTTGCAAGAGCAGAAGCAGAGGCTAATAGGGTAGAAGTAGAAGCTCTCGCAAGAGCAGAAGCAGAGGCCAAGAGAGCAGAAGCAAAGGCAGAGGCCAAGAGAGCTAAAGCAAAGGCTAATAGGGTAGAAGCAGAAGCTCTCGCAAAAGCTAAAGCAGAGGGCAGAAGCAAAGGCTAAGAGGGCAGAAGCAGAGACTCGGATAAAGGTTCTTGAAACAGAGATGGAAGAGGAAACCGCGTTAAAGTAAGACTACTTGAGCAAGCATTGAGCCAAGGTCTCAATCAAGACTGCTCGCCATCACAGGAAATAGACTATCCAGTTGATCGCACCAGCAACTATGTGCTGAAACCGTTATCTGCACCACTCCCCGTTTCCTGTACCATCCAAGCCGACAACACTGAAACCTCTAAGTCAGCTCTACCTGCGGCACCAGTGCCTCCCACAGCACCCAAGCAAGCTAATAACCATCACCCAGATGTGCCCTCTCAAGGTCAGTTATTACAGCAAGATGGCTATCAGGTGTTCTCTGACATACCTCCACAGCTCAAGCAGCAGTCGTCAGAAGCTACAGAGGCTAAGCCACAACTCAACCCTGCAGCAACATCATTCTACCCAGAAGCATCTCACCCTTTTATGCCAGGCAACCCATACGCCCAAGGGGCATCACAATTTTTCATGGCAACAAGCAGTGAGAAATCAGATATGTCTGAGTTTGCCAGGTTTATGGTGAGCAGAGAGCTGATCAACACCAGTCTCTCAAAATTTCATGCAGAGAGCTACAGAGTCTGGAAGGCAACCTTCAAAGCCGCCATTGCCAACCTCAACCTAACCACAGAGCAGGAGCTTGACCTCATGATCAAATGGCTGGGCCCAGGGTCTTCAAATCGTATCAAGATCCTCAGAACCGTCTACGTGGGACAAGCAGAAGCAGGTCTCGCTGCCACATGGCAGAGACTTGAACGTACCTTCGGCAGTGCAGAAGCAATAGAAAAGGCCCTATTCAAGAGACTGCAGAACATCCCAAAGTTCAATCTCAAGGAAGTCCATAACCTTCAGGACTTAAAGGGGTATTCCCATCTCACAAATGTAGTTTGTATAGTTAGATATAGCCATACCAGTATTATTACTAATAGAATGTATTTATATCAAATGTACCATTTAGAAGATTTTCCTATTTGTATAGGCATTGTCCCACACATATCAGTTAGGCCGTTGCCCCTAGTTGTGGCCACCGCAGCCATGTAGTAGTGGTGGTCAGCTTGCCTTTGTTCAAACCCGCTCTGAGGTAACTGCTGTATTGTGAACGCACATTGTATGAGCATGCGGAGACATATCTTAGGGTACTTTCACATCTGTGTTTTGGACGCTACAAGTCCAAAATGCAATGGTCAGGATCTGTCCAAAATACAGACTTTATAAATGGATCCCTGCTCCATAGAGATGAATTGATATTGGAACAGGATCCGTTTCTCTGCGTTTTGGAAGTGCAGACAAAAATGCTACAACCCTAAGATGTGTCTCCACATGTTCATGTAATGTGTGTTCACAATACAGCAGTTACCTCAGAGCAGGTTTGTAAAGGAGCAAGCCGGCCACCACTACTACATGGCTGCGGTGGTCGTAACTAGGGGCAACGGCCTGACTGATGTGTGTGGGACAATGGATATACAAATAGGATAATCTTCTAAACGGTATATTTTATATAAATACATTCTATTAGTAATAATATTGGTATGGCTATATCTAACTATACAAGCTACATTTGTGAGATGGGAATACCCCTTTAAGTGATCTGCTCATGGAACTAGAGCTTGCCAAAAGAGACCCTCATCTGTCTGGGCTGTTCTACCTGGATACAGTCCATGGAGTGAACCCAATTGTCGTGAAGCTACTATACTGTCTGCAAGAGAAGTGGGCAGCATCAGTCTCAAGGTACAAAAGAGTGCATGACGTTACCTTTTCCACATTTATTCATTTCTGCAGATTCATTGATGAACAGTCCCAGAAGAGGAATGAACCGAGCCTAGACTTCCTGGAGTTCAACACTACAGCTTCAGTGACATCACCATCAAGGTATGAAAGTGTCATGCGTAAACACAGAGACTTTAAGAGCAGCGTGAGCTTTAGAAAGACTAACCTACCATCCCCTGCAGTATCCACGGGTAAACAGCACTCTACCTCACCAGGAGATAAGTCCTTTAACACCTTGCCGACCTTGCGCGAGTCCCCAGTCTGCAGCGCCGTCTAAAGACGGCGCTGCAGGAAAGGGGTGTCAGGGAGCCCCAGGACGGACGAGTGACGGGGGTCCGGCTGGCCATAGCCGGACCCCTGCTGAATGCGCCAGCATCGGTGAAAACACCGATGCCGGCGCATTAACCCTTCATGTGCCGCGGTCAGCGCTGACCGCGGCACATGAGGCGTGCGACATGGTCCGCCGCTATTCAGGATGGCGAGCGGGGCCATCGGGTCCCCGTGCTGCTGTGACGGGGACCCAATGGCTTGGATAGCAGCCCGATGCCTTCCTTAGGCATCGTGGCTGCTATCCCTGCGTTTCTGTGCGATCCAGCCCCCTGGATCGCACAGGAAGCAGGCTGTAAGTGTATTACACTGAGTAATACCATACCTCCCAAGTGTCCCTCTTTTGGAGGGACAGTCCCTCTTTTTGACCCATGTCCCTCTGTCCCTCTTTTATCCTTAAATGTCCCTCCTTTTGACCTGGGGAATTAATGCATAAATGTGCATTAATAAATTTACTAAATTGCTCCTTACTAAAGTGTCTATACCTATAAATTAGACCAGAACTTTATTATTTGGTGCAATTTGGACCTTAAAATATCTATAATCTGATGATTTATGTGCTAATAATTATATGGACAATGAAGCGCAAGAAAAAAATTGCCGCAGGGGCTCCAGTAATCATGCTTTGGGCGGAGTTAGAGGTGTGGCCTAGTATGAAAAAAACTGCCATGATTTGCGCCGCTCACATTGTCCCTCTTTGCAATTTTCAAAAGTTGGGAGGTATGTAATACACTTACAGCCAATGCATTACAATACAAAAGTATTGTAATGCATTGTAAAGGGGATCAGACCTCCAAAAGTTAAATAAAGTGGAAAATGAAAAGTTAAAAAATAAAGTAAAAATAAATAAATAATAATAATAAAAGTTAAAAAAAAATAAGCCATTTTCAAAAAAAAGTTAAAAAAATGGTAAAAAAAAGGTGAAAAAAGAAAGGTATACATATTAGGTATCTCCGCGTCCGTATCGACCAGCTCTATAAAAATATCACGTCATCCACCTCGCCAGGTGAACGCAGTAAAAAAAAAAAAAAAAACTGTGCCAAAACAGACATTTTTTGGTCACCTTCCCTTACAAAAAGTGTAATAGCAGGCGATCAAAAAAGCGTATGTACCCCAAAATGGTACCAATCAAACCGTAATCTTGTCCCGCAAAAAATGAGACCCTAACTAAGACAATCGCCTGAAAAATAAAAAAAAATATGGCTCTCAGAAAATAGCAACACAAAAAAAAGATTTTATTCTGTTCACAAATGCATCTAATGTGTAAAACTTTCCAAAAATAAAAATGTTAGACATATTGGGTATCGCCACATCCGTAACAACCTGCTCTATAAAAATATTACATGAGATGGCCCCCCAGGCGAATGCTGTAAAAAAAAAAAAAAAAAACTATGCCAAAATAGCCATTTTTTTCCCTCTTCCCTCACAAAAAGTGTAATAGCAGGCGATCAAAAAGGTGTATTTAACCCAAATTGGTACCAATCAAACTGTCATCTTGTCCTGCAAAAATGATACCCTACCTGAGACAATCGCCAGAAAAATAAAAAAAATATGGCTCTCAGAAAATAGCAACACAAAAAAAAGATTTTATTCTGTTCAAAAATGCATCTAATGTGTAAAACTTTCCAAAAATAAAAATGTTAGACATATTGGGTATCGCCACGTCCATAACAACCTGCTCTATAAAAATATTACATGAGATGGCCCCCCAGGCGAATGCTGTAAAAAAAAATTTAAAAAACTATGCCAAAATAGCCATTTTTTTCCCTCTTCCCTCACAAAAAGTGTAATAGCAGGCGATCAAAAAGATGTATTTAACCCAAAATGGTACTAATCTAACCGTCATCTTGTCCTGCAAAAATGATACCCTACCTGAGACAATCGCCCGAAAAATAAAAAAAATATGGCTCTCTGAAAATGGCAACACATAAACAAGATTTAATTCTGTTCTAAAATGCATCTAATGTGTAAAACTTAACAATAATAAAAATGTTAGACATATTAGGTATCGCCGCGTTCGTAACAACCTGCTCTATAAAAATATCACATGACTTTCCCCCTCAGGTGAATGCTGTAAAAAAAAAGCTAAAAAAAACTATGCCAAAACAGCTATTTTTTTCACCTTGACTCACAAAAAGAGTAATACCAAGCGATCAAAAAGGCGTATTTACCCCAAAATGGTACCAATGAAAACCTCACCTCATCCTGCAAAAAATGAGCCCCTACATAAGACAATAGCTCAAAAAAATCAATGGCTCCCGCAAACCAATCCATCAAAATCTGTGTTGTAAAATCCATATGGCACTCCTTCTGTTCTGAGTCCTGCCATGTGCCCCCACAGCAGTTTACCACCACATATGGGGTGTTGCCGTATTCAGGAGAAAATGGGTAACATATTATGGGGTGCTTTTCTCCTGTTACCCCTTATGCAAATAAAAAAAATTGGGGCTATAGCAACATTTTATTGGAAGAAATGAAACTTTTCATTTTCATAGCCAAGTGTTTCCAAATTACGTAAAACGCTTAGGGGGTCAAAGTGGCCAGTACCCCCCTTAATATATTCGTTGAAGGGTGTAGTTTCCAAAATGGGGTCACTTTTTGAGGGTTTCCACTGTAGGGGTACGTCAGGGTCTCTCAATTACAAAATGGTGCCTACAAACTATTTTAGCAAAATCTGCCTCCAAAATCCATATGGCGCTCCTTCCCTTCTGACCACTGCCACAAACCCATAGAAACGTTTACCACCACATATGGGGTATTTCTGTAAACTGCAGAATCAGAGCAATATATATTGAGGTTTAGTTTGCTGTTAACCCTTGCTGTGTTGCAAGAAAAAAATTATTAACATGAATAATCTACCAAAAAAAGTGAAATTTTGAAATTTCACCTCCATTTTCCTTTAATTCTTGTGGAACACCTCAAGGGTTAACAAAGTTTGTAACAGCAGTTTTTTATAATTTGAGGGGTGTAGTTTCTAAAATGGGGTCATTTATGGGGGGTTTCATTATGTAAGCCACTCAAAATCACTTTACATCTGAACTGGTGCTTAAAAAAAATGGTTTTGGAAAATTTGGTGAAAATTTGAAAAATGGCTTCTAAACTTCTAAGCCCTCTAACGTCCTAAAAAAGTAAAATGACATTTATAAAATGATGCCAACATAAAGTAGACATATGGGGAATGTAAAATAATAACTATTTTTGGAGGTATTACTATTTATTTTGAAAGTAGAGAAATTGAAATTTGCTAATTTTTCCAAATTTTTTTTTAAATTTGCTATTTTTTTATAAATAAAAATGAAATATTTTGCCACAAATTTACTACTGTCGTGAAGCACAATATGTGACGAGAAAACAATCTCAGAATGGCCTGGATAAGTAAAAGCGTTCCAAAGTTATTACCACATAAACTGACACATGTCAGATTAGCAAAAATCAGTCTGGTCACGAAGGTGCAAAATGGCCCGGTCATTAAGGGGTTAATCGCGAAAGCCCCATTCATAAAAAAACACACTCACTGAGCAAATGTAGAGGGTTTAGATCCAAAACCATACAGGAGCGCAAGAAAGTCCTCACTGAGCTTGGGGTATGTTTCAGATGCTGCGCTTCATTGGAGCACATGGCCAAGGACTGTAAATCTGCCATCAAGTGTGAGGAGTGCCATAGGGAAAAACATGCCTCAGCTATGCACCCAACCCCACTTGCCAGAGATTCATCAATCGCGGTTGCCATTAGTCCTGCTCCAAGTCATGGCGGGGAGCCCCAGAATCACGCTAACACCGCCACAGCTGTTTCCTGCTCATGCTTGGATGTACGTGGGGAGAGCCAGAGTGAGAAATGTTGTGCCCGAATATGCCTAATCAAGGTCTACCCAGAGGGACTACCAGAAATGGCAGTAAAAATGTATGCCATCATTGACCACCAAAGCAACCAGTCCCTAGCAGGACCTAAATTCTTTGAAGCCTTTGTAATCAAAGGACCATCAGAACCCTACACCTTAAACACCTGCTCAGGCCGCATAGAGACTAGCAACAGGAGGGCACAAGGATTCATCGCTTCTCCTATCAATGGGAATAAGGAAATACCCCTACCGACACTGATCGAATGTGACCAAATACCCAACCATAGGGACGAGATTCCCGCAGAAGCTGCATTTCACCAACCACACCTAAGTCACCTGGCCAGCGTTATCCCACCTATGGACATCAACGCAGAGATTCTACTCCTGCTTGGCAGAGACAATCTAAGGGTACACAAGGTGCGCCAACAGTGTAATGGTCCCAACTATGCACCATATGCCCCAAGACTGGACTTGGGATGGGTAATCATAGGAAATGTGTGCTTGGATAGACCAGGAATGAACTCCTTCAAGACTTACGTGCGTGGAGATGGACGCGCAACTTGCATTAAGCCATGTCCTCATCACTATGAGGTGAAAGAGAAGTCTCTAGGCCTCATACAGCCACCTGACATAATTTCTCCCCTCTTTGCCGACAACTTGGGGAGATCAGTCTTTCACACAAGCAAGGATGACAATAACGAAGCCTTGTCAGTAGAGGACAGAGAATTTATCAAGATAATGGACAGTGAGTTCTTTAAAGATGAAACCAATCACTGGGTTTCTCCATTACCCTTCCGAGCTACCAGGGTAAGACTCCCAAACAATCTGGAACAAGCTCTGTCTAGATTGAACTCTCTTCAGCGTACCATGAACAGCAAGCCTGAAATGAGAGAACACATCGTCGCCTTCATGGATAAAATATTCCATAACAACCATGCAGAACCAGCTCCACCCTTAAGGAAAAACGAAGAGAGTGCTGGTACTTGCCTTCATTTGGAGTGTATCATCCGCACAAACCTAATCAAATTAGGGTTGTTTTTGACTCAAGCGCCAAACATCAAGATGTATCTCTTAACGATATTCTTCTCACAGGTCCCAATCTGACAAATAACTTAGTAGGAGTGCTGATGAGGTTCAGGAAAGAGCTCATTGCCATCACTGCTGACACTGAACACTGTTTCTCAGTCAGAGAGGACCACCGGAATTTCCTAAGTTTCCTGTGGTACAAGGACAACAACACCAACGCAGAGATGGTGGAGTACCGAATGAGGGTGCACGTATTTGGAAATAGCCCTTCACCTGCCGTAGCGACTTATGGCCTTCCGAGAACTGCGCTAGAGGGAGAGTCCAAGTACGGTACAGATGCCAGAGACTTTGTGGAAAAAGACTTCTACGTAGATGATGGACTCAAATCACTACCGACTGAAGAAGCGGCCATCGATCTGCTCAAAAAGAGAGCCTTCGAGTCAGGTGATCATGCACCTGGATTCAAGGATATTAACCTGGGACTGGACAATCCACCCGTGCAGAGCAGCCTGGGCCTCAGGTGGGATCTCTCGGCCGACTCCTTTGGTTTTCAGAGTTGTGCAGACAAGCCATTCACAAAATGTGGTGTCCTATCAGTGGTGAACAGCCTATTTCATCCGCTGGGATTTGTAGCACCCATCACCATACAAGGTAAATCCCTACTGAGACAGCTTTCTGAAACCGTCAAGGATTGGGATACTCCACTTCCTTCTGATAAAGGACAAAAATGGGAAGCCTGGAAGCAATCTTTGTGTGCTTTGGATGAGATCCACATCCCGAGATGCTATGTTAAAACCTCACTTGCCTCCAGCATAAGGATGGAACTCCACGTGTTTTCAGATGCCTCCACAGAAGCCATAGCAGTGGTTGCCTACCTGAAAGTGACAGAACCCAACAATCAAAATCATGTTGGATTCGTCTTTGGTAAGGCTAAATTAGTCCCCAAGCTCGATCATACTATTCCCAGACTTGACCTCTGTGGGACTGTGTTAGCAGTGGAGATCGAAGACTTCATACAGCAAGAACTGGGTATCGACATAGATGAGGTATTACATGGACAGTAAGGTTGTTTTAGGTTACATCTACAATCAGACAAAACGATTTTATGTGTACATCAGTAACTGCATAGAGAGAATCAGGAGATCCTCCAAACCTGAACAATTGCACTATGTACCATCCAAACTTAATCCAGCAGATCACGCCACTAGGCCTATGTCTATAGGTTCCTTTACTAACTCTTCTTGGCTTACAGGTCCGGAGTTTCTGCTGGGGCAGGCGGATGAATGTGTACAGGAAGTTTACAGCATTCTGGATCCGGATAATGATCCAGAAGTCCGCGCTGAAGTTAGTGCATTAGTCACTGGAACAAAGCAAACCTCCAGCCTCAGTTGTCAGCGCTTTGAACGATTCTCCAGTTGGATGAGACTTTTCAGGACTATCACAAGGTTAGTGCATTTTGCGAGATGTTATCACAATACTCAAGATAAAGATTGTCATGGTTGGCATGTCTGCCGTAAACCCTTTTCTGCTGAGGATATCTTTCATGGTGAGTCCCTCATAATACGTCAAGTCCAGCAGGAAGAATTCAACATAGAATGAAAGTGCTTGTACAACAAACAGCAGATTCCAATAAAAAGCCCTCTTGCCAATCTAAATCCAATCATGGACAGTTTTGGCTTGCTGAGAGTTGGTGGTCATCTGAATCAAGCCCACTTAGGAGTTGCAGAACAAAACCCTCTCATCATTCCCAGCAAACATCATATCACTGTCTTGCTGATCCGACATCACCATGAAAAGGCTGAACACCAAGCCAGACAAATTACTGAGGGCAAGCTACAGTCTGTAGGCCTATGGATTATAGGTATGAAAAAAACGTGTGGCCAAATTACTGCATGATTGTGTGCACTGTCGCAAAGCGAGAGGAAAACAACTACACCAACAAATGGCTGACTTGCCTGCAGATAGATTAAGTACAGAGCCACCTTTTACCTACGTTGGCCTAGACGTCTTTGGGCCATGGATGGTGTCCACATGCAGGTCCTGCGGCGGTCACGCAAACAGTAAACGCTGGGCTTTGTTATTCACTTGCATGAGTGTGTGTGCCGTTCACATAGAGGTAATAGAATCAATGGACACATCCAGCCTTATCAATGCTCTAAGACGGTTCTTCACAATCAGAGGACCAGTGAAACAGTTGAGGTCTGAACGTGGAAGCAATTTCATTGGAGCATGTAGAGAACTGAACATCGACACCAAGCTCCTTCAAGATCAGTTAGCTGAGAAAGGTTGCACCTGGATTTTCAATCCTCCTCATAGTTCCCACATGGGGGGCTCCTGGGAGAGGATGATTGGGATCTCACATAACATCTTGAATTCTATGCTAATGGATGTAAACTCTTCAAGACTCACACATGAGACTCTAGTCACCCTTCTCGCTAAAGTGTAGGCCATAATCAATTCAAGACCCCTAGTGCCAGTGTCTATGGATCCCGAAACACCTGCCATACTGACTCTGGCTATTCTCCTTACTCAAAAAACTCAGAATACGCTAATGCCTAATGGAGATTTTACTCATGCAAACATCTACCAGAAACACTGGAAACATGTGCAATACCTAGCGGATTACTTCTGGAACAGTTGGTGAAAGTATCTCGTGATTCTTCAAGGAAGGAGAAAATGGCAACACCATAAACCAAACTTGAAAGAAGGAGACCTCGTGTTGATGAAGGAGCAACAAACCGAACGGATTGACTGGCCTATGGGACTAATAACAAAGGTTTTCCCTAGCAAAGATGGCAAGGTCCAGAAGGTGGAGTTGAAGATCTTCAGGAAGGGTGAGCCTAAAACATTCACAAGGCCAATTAACGAACTCTTCTGATACTACCCATTGAGAACATCCCTGCAGGATGAACAGGACTGAATTTGAATTCCGTGGATCTTTTCCATTCCAAGTTGGAAACATGACTTTATTGTAATGTCTTTATTGCATTTTATTTATTATTTATATTTTATTTATTATTATTTATTTATTGCATGTTCTTTGTTACAGGTTTGTTTTATATTTTATGGACAATAATTATAGTGAAATCCCCATGGGGAATTTCAGATGGGGAGTGTGCTGTTCTCCTCATATTTGTTATTGTATTCAATGTATTGTATTTAATTGCATTATTATTCTCCCTTTAACATGCTGTTTCTATGTTTCTATGTATTGTTGTGTTGCTGCCATCTGCTGGCCAGAATTTGTATGCTGCACGCCTCTGCTCTTGTTAGTAAAGTTTTTTCTATGCTGGGCGTGGTTTTAAGCAGCCTTGGTCCTTGTCACTTCCTGCAGCCATTTTCAGTATTTCATTTTCTGTGTGACTGGACAGTCTAACACTTGGGCTTGTGAAGACATCAGTTTTTGACCAGCCGGAGGAAAGTCACCTACAGGACAGCATCATACCACTACTACCAAAGCTTGTATTGTGTCATTGCTTGTTGCTGTAGTTGGGTCAAATAAACTCATGTTGATTCATATCACCGTGTCTACATTTGAATCCATCTAACCTAAGCTTCTGCCGGTCCGGTCTTCTCCACTGCTTGGATACGAAGGTAGGAAAGTCACACAGCTGCTATTAGTTACACCTTCAATCGCCTTCATGTGGGGACAGAACAATTACTAATGGGAGACTATGGGATACATGATTACTAGTATGGGCACAACGGGGGACATTACTACTATTGGGGGCACTGTTAACACTAAGTGCACGCTGGGAGAAAATTATTTCTATTAGGGGTGTTGTTTCAATTTTTACCTCAGGCAGCAGAAAAGCTAGCTGCACCCCTGCAACTTGCCACAAAGCACTGATGAAAGGTAGGCCCAAGCTGAACTCTTGCACCAGGGCCCATGAGTCTTTAGCTATGCCCCTGGATAATGTCTTGTCATTTAAGTACACTTTTGCCATGTATGTATTTTGTAGGTCATTTATATCTGGGTACTCAATTAGTAGACCATGGTCCAATTCCAGACTGCATTTGCCAGCTATCTAAACCCCTGCAAATCCCACTTTTATCTGTATTTGTGTCCGGAGATACAGTTGAATACGATAGTGAAGCAGGGAACCGTCAGCTTCCTGCTTGACCATTTCGCTGCCAAACTGAGCCACAGACGACACAGCACAGAGTGCAGCTGGTCTGCAGGCACCATAACGTCATTGCAACATGTCTGCCACTGCTGAACCCTTGGTGGAGAATGCAGAAGAAGGTAGCTGACAGTGGGGGAACGTGAGATAGGTGAGTATTTACATTTTAGACAATGTGGGGCATCACTCATTGGGGGGCACTTAAAGGAGTTCTCTGGGCTTTTAATAATGATGACCTATGTTTATGGCAAAGCAGCAGCAGAGCAGGAAAAAAGATGGGAGATGGCATGTGCACACTGCGCACGCCGCCTCCTCATACAGCTGATCGGCGGGGGTGCCGGGAATCTGATATCAATGACTTATACTGAGTTTAGGTCATCAATATTAAAAGCTTAAGAGGGCATCATGCTGTGTAGGAGCCATTTAAGGGGACATCACTGTGTGAGGCGTCACTTAAAGGGGTATTCCCATCTTAGACAATGGGAGCATATCGCTAGGTCCCACCGCTGGGACCCGCACCTATATCGAGAACGAATTGGTGAGCACTGTGCCTGGAGAACCCCAGGTTTCCCGGGTCCGGCCACCACCAGGCACAGCTCCCCACTGTTCCCATAGAAATGAATGGGAGCGCAGCGCTCGGCTATTTTTAGCGGCCCCATAGAAATAAATGGAGGGTGCATGCGCAGTGCACCCTCTGTTCATTTCCCCACTCCGTTCTCGATATAGGTGTGGGTTCCAGAGGTGGGACCCGCACCTATCAGACAATGGGGGCATATCCTAGTGATATGCCCCCATTGTCTGAGATGGGAATAACCTTTTAAGGGGGCATCACTATGTGGGGCCACTTGGAGGGCATCAAATTGTGTGTGGGCACTTAAAAATCATCCTGCTTTGAGGGGGACACAGGAGTGACATACTGCATGGGGGTCCTAGAGGGCATCATACTGTATGCAGAGGCACTAAGGGGTAATCATACTGTGTGGGGAGGCACTAATGGGGCATCATACTCTGTGAGGTGGACCAAAGGGGTATTATTAACAGCAAGCAGGGGCACTAAGGGGCATCACTATTGTGAGGCGGCACACTTAGGGGACATTCTTATTGTGTGTGTGTGTGTGGGGGGGGGGGGTTGTTGAACCTTTACCCGACAGCAGACCCAGATATTTACACCTTTACAAAAAGTACCTTTGCCCTCGGGTATAAATACACAGACCTCAAAGGTCACACCTAGAGATGAGCTAATCTATTCGCCGATTTGTTGATTCGTATCGAATCTTGGAAATTTTCAGCTGCGAGAATCCGAATATTTGGAGATTCGTTCCGTTAAGATTTGAAAATGTTCCTAAGGCCTTCTACGCATTCACTACGTACTTGTCCGATAAATTGTACGCTAATGCTACGTATAAGTTACTCTATACGCTGTTGCGTACGAATTCGATTACTTAGCAAACTTTTACTGTTAGTTCGTTTTTCGTGCTCAAAGGCCCGGTAAGAAAGCAGTCACCTGACCTAGTAGGCAAGGCTTGCTCTGATTGGCTCAGGCTCGGTAAGTCAGTGACTCATCACTTCTGCTGCGACTGCAGAAGACGAGCAGAAGCACTGTGTGTTAAGTTCCTAAAGACTGAGACCTGTGTTGTTAAAAAAGGGGTGTAATTGTTCAGGGAATCCATATTACACATCAGGGATACTGCAGTTCAGGGCCAGTGCAAGGCTAGTAATTAATCAGGCAGGGAGAGAGATAGGGAGAGAGACAGGGACAAAGACAAAGACCAGCTGCTGGGCCACAGAGTCAAGTGAAAAATGTCTGGAATGGAAAAGCAAAAGGGGTCCAGTTCCAGCCAGACCTCGAGCTCTAAAAAAAGGAGAAGGTGGCACAGGGCAGCAGTGCCAAAGGACCTGTAGCCGGAGCTTCTACTTGTAGTACTCGCAATAATTGGCCAGTGTTCCACCGGGCTAACCCACCAACGCGCAAAATTGTAGTGGAGGTGAAAGTGGATGAGATAGTGGAGTGGATGGCACGCTCATCTCAGTCACAGCCGGATGATCTGCTGTCATCTGCTGATACAGCATCCATATATAGCCAGGGGTCAGACTCAGAGCGTTCCTCCTGCTCCACCATTCCTCTCCAGCAAAGCCTGTCATTTTCGTACGATATTTGTACGCTCATGCATACGTGTTCAAAGAAGTTGCGTACCTATTAAAACTGAACGTTCTTTATTAGTGCGCGAATGTTAGCAAAACGCCACATAATAACGTATGATTTGTACGCATGTTCGGCGAATAAAATTTTGAATGATTCGCTCATCTCTAGTCACACCCAAGGAGGCTCCACTGCACATACCTGGTATCTGTATGATCTTTGTATCTCCATCTGATGACAAGAGTTTCTCCCTGCACCAGAGAGATACTGCACCAGAGAGAGTAATACAAAAAAACTTGAACTCCCCAGACAACAGGTGAAGTAACTTGTTATTGGAGAACTAGAAAAAATTCTGCAGAAAAAGCTGAAGAAAAAATGTCTTCAAAGTTTTACTTGGTATAAGGCTGAAAACACACAGACAAGTATTTGGAGCCATCTAGTGGTAAATATGAAAAATAAACCAAGTTAGGTCTCATGTTTCAATGTCATTTACAACGAATGGGCCTCATGCACCCATTCTGTGGTCCGCAAAATACAGATACCAACTGCGTGCATGCCTCATTTTTCTACTAGAACTGATTGTTTCCAAAAAGGACAAGAATATGTCGTAATTAGAGATGAGCGAGCATACTTGTCCGAGCTTGATACTCGAGTATTGATAGTTCGAGTATTAGGGTACTCGTAAGTGCTCGCTACTCGGACGAGTATCTCGCCATGCTCGAGGAAATGGCATCTCCCGCCTTTTGAATTTTTGGCGGCTATAAACTCAGCCAATCACAAGCCAGGAGACTCTGCGGTACACCCAGCATCACGTGGGTCCCTTACATGTCGATAGCAGGAGGTTGGCTGGCCTGATCAGGTGACCCTGGAATATACTAGTGACTGCCCGTGGTGCTCGGCTCAGTCGCTGCCTGGATGCCGTTAGGGACAGATCTGCAGTGTGATACAGGGAGAGTGTTAGGGTGTTCTACTAGATTTGTGTTAGGCAGGAGTGATTCTAAAAGAACCCAACAGCCCTTGTTTTTATCTGCTTGTGGCTGGGCTTGCTGGCACTAGTAGTGCAGCTACCGCCATATTTGCAGCATTTTGCAGGGAGACTGGAAAAAGTTTATTTTTTGGCTCTCAGTGACACACATCCATTTCAAACAGCTAAGTGGGACAATTTTTTTGTGTTTCATTGAAATAGGCACAGTCTGCAGAAGATTTTTTTCTGTCTAACTGATAGATAGTGGAAGTCACAGTACAAAATCCTTTTGTTTGCTCTAAGTGATACAAATCCATTTCATACAGCTGTGTGGAAAGTCTGGGTTGCAGTGAAAATAGCCACAGTCAGCAGGGGCTGAGTTTGCTCTCTGATATATTCTGCACGTCACATAAAAAAAAAAAGAAAAACTTTTTTTTTTTTTTTTTAAATCTCAGTGATACAAATCCATTTCATACAGCTGTGTGGAACCATTCTATGTGTCACAGTTCAGCTGTCCAGTCACCACAAACCACAATCCATATTTTGTGTCCAGGTGACCCATACTGTACGTCACGTAATAAAATACGGTCTTTTGCTCTCACTGATACAGCTACATTAGAAAAATCTCTGTGCGACATTTGTCTGGGTTGCACTTAAGCAGACCAAGTCTGCCTAATCTAATAGTTTCAGTGTAATTGCTCCATACTGCACGATACGTAATAAAATACGTAATTTTGCTCTAACGTATCCACCTATATATTAACTTGTTCAGATTGAACAAGTTTGTGGGTTTCAGTACAGCAGGCCCATTTTTTTTTGTATATATAATACACTTATATACAGAAAATGTTGAACCCCAGGGCTCAGGGTCGAGGATGAGGGCGTGGGCGTGGGCATTCAATTACTGCAGGGGGCAGAGGCCTTGGTCCTGGGCAGGGTGAGACAATACCTGCTGATGAGGGAGCAGGGGAACGCCGCAGAGCTACACTCCCTAGCTTCATGTCTGAACTTACAGGGACACGTGGTAGAGCACAGTTGAAACCACAACAGTGCGAACAGGTGATGTCGTGGATTGCGGACAATGCTTCAAGTAATTTGTCCACCAGTCAGTCTTCCACGCAGTCCACCCACGTTACCCAAGGGAGCACTCCTCTGGCTCCTCCACCTCTACCTCCTTCCCCCCAGTCTGCCCCCTCCCAGGAAAATTTGGAATGCGATCCGGCATACTCTGAGGAACTGTTTTCTGGACCCTTCCCAGAGTCACAAACCACTTCTCAGGTTGCTGCTGACCTCATTCCCGATGCCCAAGTATTCCAACTGTCACAGTCTGTGGGTGATAACATTGTTGACTTAGTGGAAGAAGTGTGTAAAGAGGTGTCGGACGATGAGGAGACACGGTTGTCAGACAGTGATGAAGTTGTTGTCAGGGCAGGAAGTCCGAGGGGGGAGCAGACTGAGGAATCGGAGGATGACGAGGTGACTGACCCAAGCTGGGTTGATAAGCCAATGGAAGACAGTGCTTCTGATGCGGAGGCGAGTGCTGCACCAGAACAGGTTGTAAGAGGCAGTGGTGTGGCCAGAGGGAGAAGCAGGGCCAGAGCTGGTGCATCAGCAGCAACTGTTTCACGTAGTGAAGCTCCCGTGGCGAGGCCTAGATGTTCGCAAGTCTGGAGGTTCTTTAAAGAAATTGAGGATGACTGACAGACTGTGGTGTGCAACCTGTGCCACACCAGGATCAGCAGGGGTGCCACCACTACTAGCCTAACCACCACCAGCATGCGCAGGCATATGAGTGCTAAACACCCCATTCAATGGAACCAAGGCCGTTCACCTCCTGCGGGTCCCACCACTGCTCCTTCCCCTGTGTCACTCGCTGCCTCTTCTAGTCAACCCCCTGCCCAGGACCCCGGCACGAGGGCCTCCCGCCGGAAAACCACACCTTCACCTCCACGATCCTCCACATCATCCACTAATGTGTCCCTGCGCAGCGTTCAGCTGTCTTTACAGCAGACGCTGGAGCGCAAGAGGAAATACAGTTCCACCCACCCACATGCCCAAGACCTCAACGTCCACATCTCCAAATTGCTGAGCCTGGAGATGCTGCCCTATAGGCTGGTAGAGACCGAGGCCTTTCGCAACCTCATGGCGGTGGCTGCCCCTCGGTATTCGGTCCCCAGCCGCCACTATTTTTCCCGATGTGCCGTCCCAGCCCTACACCAGCACGTGTCACAGAACATCATCCGTGCCCTGACCAACGCTGTTTCTGAGAAGGTCCACCTAACCATGGACACGTGGACAAGTGCTGCCGGACAGGGACACTATATATCACTGACGGCACATTGGGTTAACTTGGTGGAGGCTGGGACCGAGTCTGACCCTGGGGCCACTCATATACTGCCCACACTGAGGATTGCGGGGCCTACCTTGGTCACGGTCTCTCAGACGTACTATGCCTCCTCCTCCGACCCCTCCTCCACCACCTGCTCCGAATTACCACCCGTGGGCATGGCGCCTTCAGTCGGTAGCTCTAGTCGCAGCAGCAGTGCCGTGGGTAAGCGCCAGCAGTCGGTGCTCAAACTGCTGAGCTTAGGTGACAAAAGGCACACCACCCAAGAACTATTACAGGGCATCACGGCGCAGACCGATCTGTGGCTGGCACCGCTGAACCTCAAGCCAGGCATGGTTGTGTGTGACAACGGGCGTAACCTGGTGGCGGCTCTGCAACTCGGCAGACTCACACATGTACCATGCCTGGCCCACGTGTTCAATCTCATAGTTCAGTGGTTCCTCAAGACATACCCCAATCTGTCTGATTTGCTCACCAAGGTGCGCCGCATCTGTGCGCATTTCCGCAAGTCGACCACAGATGCTGCCACTCTCAGGGCAGCGCAGCGGCGCCTACAACTGCCCGCTCACCGACTGTTGGGCGACGTGCCCACAAGATGGAATTCGACATTAAACATGTTATCCAGAGTTTACCAGCAGCGCAGAGCGATTGTAGACTGCCAGATGTCAACTTCCACCCGAACTGGTAGTCAGGTCAGTCAGCTTCCTCAAGTCTACAATGAGGAGTGGACGTGGATGTCTGATATCTGTCAGGTGTTGAGCAACTTTGAGGAGTCAACACAGATGGTCAGCGGCGATGCCACCATTATCAGCCTCTCCATCCCACTGCTTTGCCTGTTGAAAAATTCACTGCTCAGCATGAAGTCGGATGCTTTACGCTTGTCACAAGAGACGGTAGAGGAAGATATGTCGCTTGATAGCCAGAGCACCCTCCGGTCTGTTTCTCAGCGCGTATCGGAGGAGGGGGATGAGGATGAGGAGGAAGAGGAGGAGAATGTCGGCGAGACAGAAGAGGGTACCAGTGCTCAGTCCTTATTAACTGTTGAGCGTGTATGGGCTGAAGAGGAAGACTTGGAGGAGGACATGGAGGAGGAGGAGGAGGAGGAGGAGGAGGAAATGGAGAGTCAGGCCAGTGAGGAGAGGGATTTCTTGCGTGTTGGGACTCTGGCGCACATGGCAGACTTCATGTTAGGCTGCCTATCCCGTGACCCTCGCGTTAGAAGAATTTTTTCAAACATCGATTACTGGGTGTTCACCCCCTGGACCCATGGTACAAGCAGAACCTTTCCACTCTCATCCCTGTAGAGGAAAGGAGTATGAGAGTGAATCAATATCAACAGGCCCTGGTGCACAAGCTGAAACAAT
>ONZH01019280.1:0-28425 GCA_900303285.1 Rhinella marina | reverse complement strand
AGAGATGCACCCCGATGGTAAACTGAATCCAGAGTAGTGAGGAAAAAAGCATGTAGGAAAAATAAAGGGTGCCTGAAAGATAACGAGCTCACAGGAGTCCGATTGTGAGTATCTTACGTAAAGTGTATAGAGGAGGTGTAGAGAGACAGAGAAAGTGTCAAGTATTATTATGAATGTTATCCACGGTAATTTTAAACCACCTCCAAACCGGAGAAAGGAAAAACGAAGGTCTTCCACCTTATAATGGTCTTGGGTAATGGACCTGCAGCATCTGAACCCAGATTGGAGAGAGTTATGCTGTATGTGGTACTCCTTGACCACGCCACATGGATTCTATTTCTGTGTTAACTGAGGCCCAGATCACTGTCCCCACAAACACCCATGTTCTTAGAGATGACACAAAGACAGATTGAGAAAGAAAAAAAAGGTAGACCAGTATTAGGAACGAGCAATCCAGTATTGGCTGTGCCCTCAAACATTTTAGCAGATTAAAGTCCAGCTCAATGATATCCCTCCACTCTGGGTGATAAAGAAGTAGTCCTGTTTTGATTGATTACTGGAGCAGCCAAGGACAGTTGTGCACAGCAAACATGTCCTCCCCTGACTTAATCTCCACGGTCACCAATCCTGGAATAGGAGTGGGTGGGAAAGTAGTACACTCCCCTTTAACAGAACCCATCCATGTTAGATTTGCCCTTAACCAAGAAGTGCTTGCCCGGTTGCTGGTCAGTGATACTGTCCCCTGTTGCCTCCTGGGTAGAGACTTGCTTGCAGCATCTCATACCAGGAGGATGGCACTGTGAAACTAACAGGTGCCTTTTTAATGACCAAGAACTTTGTTAGCAGTTAGTGATAAAACTCCCTGGTCCATGTTTATGTCAGTACTCCCAGAAGATGAGAAGGAAGCCCTGCTTGCAGTATCCCTTGAGTATGGCACCGTCGGATGCCATATTTCAAACATTCCGAGACTTTATGAAAAAGATTCTATCCCCTTCTACCACTCTTTTGTACCCTAAGAAAAAGAAAAGTAAGAAGGGCAAAACCAACCCAGTACCAGGTGCCTACGTGCTGTCAATGAAGCCACAGTTTTTAATACCCCCATTGTGTCCAATTCACACACCTTGTTGACTCAGGTTCCCACTACCTCTACCCACTACACAGTAATTAATTTGGCTGATGTTTTCTCTTCCGTACCACTACATCCAGACAGTTGGTATTTGTTTGCCTTCAAACATGAGGGTAAAAAGGTATACTTGGGTGACGCTGCCACAGGGAGCCCAGAACTCACCCAGTATGTATACTACAGCCATGTCGCCATAACTGCAAGGTGTCAAATACAAAACTTCAGTTTTGCTGCATTCCTTCCTGGGGTGATATATCTCACCCCTGAATGAAAGAAGTCTGTGGAGGACACCCCTTTGTCCAGAAACATGAATGCACTGTGGACATTTTTTGGGCCTAGTTTCTTATTGCAGACCTTGGACATGCATGTTTGGTGCCGTTTTTTATGATTGTTTGTCCTCTAGCCCCTTCCACTTTACAGAAGAGGTAGTAGATGGATGCCTTTCATCTTCAAAGGCTGGTAATTTGGTACTCCCCCTGCACTGGGTCTATCAAATTATTACATTTAGATTGTATTCTATAGAAGCAAATGGCCCTGCCTCAGTTGTCCTCACTTAACTGCTCCTCATGATATTACATTTATCCTCACATAGGTATAACCCAAAAATCTTTTTAATGCCCGCCTTTTGAGAATGCAGTGTTCCATTTTGTTGCCTGACAATGTTAGTATCCAAAGGTGTAATACTTTGAATCCAGCCACCCTGTTGCCTCTGGAGCAAGGGGGAGGAAAGAGTTAAGGCACCTCATGACTGTTGGCAGATGATGTCACAAGAGACAGTGGGATATGGTAAGTCAGCCATTAGATTAGATAATGTGCTCTTTGTGGATGGATCGAGGTATGGCCAGGACGACAGGTGCTACACAGGTTGGGTAGTGGTTACTAAACATGACACTCTAAAATGCAGAGTCCTTACCACCACATGTCTGCCCAAGAAGAGAGTCCAGAGACTCTGGAGA
This sequence comes from Rhinella marina, assembly GCA_900303285.1. Lineage (NCBI taxonomy): Eukaryota > Metazoa > Chordata > Amphibia > Anura > Bufonidae > Rhinella > Rhinella marina. The sequence goes on along the minus strand of ONZH01019280.1, from coordinate 26,346 downwards.
TGGTTTTGCAGAGATGCAGAGGGAAAAACAGCCAACATTTACACTGATTCCATGTATGATTTTGAGCCCATGGCTATGGGCCTATTTGGAAAGCCAGAGACTTCAACCCCTTCATGTAACTCCATCAACAATTAGGAAGTGGCGAGGTCTCTGATGGAACCCCTCATGTTGCCAACTTGAGTGGCGGTGATAAGAATGAAAGGCCATTGTGAAACAGACACGGAGGAGGCGAAGGGAAAGCCAAGGCAGATCAGGTGGCAAAAATGGCTGCCAAATTGCCTAGGCAGACCCCTGCCTTAGTGGCCACAGCTCAGGTCCCTGAAATAACTCCTCCTGTCTCCCTGAAAGTTCTTAAGACCTTACAGAACCAGGCGGGGAAGGAGGAAAGGGACCAGTGGATGTCAAAAGGGGGGACTGCAAAGGAAGGACTAATACAGTTTCAAGGAAAACTCTGCCTTCCCAGGTCCCTCTAACCCACAATGGCACAGGCAACCCATGGAGTGACGCACCAGTCAAAAACTGCTGTGTGATTTAGTACATAGCACATGGTACGCTCCAGGGTTCAGCACTGTAGAAGCCAGATATACTCAAAGATGTATGATTTGTGCCCCGAACAAACGTGGGTCAGATGGTTACAGTACCTCAGAAACACATGCACCTCGTCACTTGTATCCGTCTCAACGCTTGCAGACTACATTTAGCTACCCAAGGTGGGTGTGTATAAGTATGTATTGGGGTGTGATTACTTGTTTTCAGGATGGCTAGAAGTATACCTGGTAGCTAAGGTCACAGCCTAGACCACAGCAAAGAAGATTATGGCCGAAGTTGTATGTAGGTACAAGGTATCAGAGGCCATTGAAGGTGACAAGGTGTTCACTTTACAGGTGAAGTGATGCAAAAGGTGATTAACATTCAGGTGTATAACAAGCCTAAAGTGCTTCGTACCATCCACAAAGCAGCAGTAGGAAAGAACGGGACACTAAAGTAAAAGACTCAAAAAGCCATGGCACAGACTGATAAGCCATGGACAGAGTGCCTGCTGTTAGTCCTCTTTCCAGTAAGGTATACCCTTAACCATAAGACAGGCTTTAGTTCCTTTGAGGTCCTTTTTGGGGTCAGCATCTAGGACAGGATTGTATTTCCCACAGCAGCTCCAGATGCAACGTGGTTGTCTGACAGATTGTGCGATCAGTTTGTACAAGCGTTTGACGGAAACACATTCTCGAGTTTTTGTTTCACTTTCAGATCTTGATAAATTACCAAGGACCCCCCCACCTGTGCGTGGAGATTGGGGGTTAAAAAGGACACAGTAAAACATTCCTTAAACCCTGGTTTGATGGTCCATTACAAGTGATGTTAACTCCAAGCACATCAGTGAAGCCCAAAGGAAAACCAGCTGAGAGCTTGTACACACATATATACATAGATGTGATAGGAGTCCCAAGGGGGATCCCCAATGAGTTCAAAGCAAGAGATTAGGTGGCAGTGGGATTTGAGTCGCTTATTCCCACTATCAACATTAACAAAAATGTGGATTGGATTAATTACATCTATTATAATCAGCAGAGATTTGTGAACTACTCCAGAGATGCCCTGAAAGGGATTGTGGAACAGTTGGGTCCCACGAGTATCATGGCATTCCAGAACAGAATGGCATTGGACATGCTCCTGGCAGAGAAAGGTGGCGTATGTAAGATGATAGGAGATACCTGTTGTACTCTTATTCCAGATAACCTGGGACCAGATGGCCAAGTGATGAATGCCCTGAAGGAACTCACATCTTTATCTGAGGAGTTGAAAAGGAACTCAGGCATTAGTGATCCATGGGATGCCTGGTTTGACTGGCTGAAAGACTGGAGAAAATCTCTTGCTCACTTAGGAGTTGTCATCTTGCTAAATCTTAATAATGCTTGCTCTAACTGTTTGTTGTGTAATCCCTTGTGCCAGGAAACTGTTGGCAAAAGCAGTGGAGAAGTCCATCCCTGAGATGATCATGACTGAACCATATGATGACATCAGGAAGGAGATTCATGTGCCCTTGGATGACATCAGCCCTCCCTCTACTACAGTTCTGTGAGGCGGGAGTGAAGATTCCTTGGGACCCTGTGTTTCAACGGTTGATAAGCCTGACAACTAACCTTAAAGCCGATATGTCTAACTTTAGCACATATTCACATAATCCGCACTTAGCTTTAACACATATTTACACATTCTTTGCTTAAAATTAGCTTAGTGTGAGTGGTCCTGTGTGCCCGGAGGATTCCTGAACCAGAGCGGATGAAGAAGAAGACCACCAGATGGATGTCAGCGAAGAAGTCCCCCACGCAGTTCCAGTGAAGCCTGTGTTAAGGTCAGAGTTAGAATCTGACTTCCCTTTGTGCAAGTCCACTAAGAGGGAGTCTATCTATTAGGGATAGATTGTCTCCTAACTGGTGAAAAGGACGAAGGCACAATGGGACAGATTGTTAGGTCCATCTAGATCAGGGACAGACAACACCGTGCTTGAAATGGCTTCAAAGGGGGGACTGTTATGGATATGAAGACTGAAGATGTGAAGCCATTACAAGATGGCGCCGGCTCCGGGACCACTCCTGCTCTTATCTGTAGTTTACATTCTTTAGCTAGACTAGATGCGCAGAAGTGAAACTTTATTTTGCATTACTAACCAATAAAATATATCCTAACCCTCAGGAGAGGATTCACTCCTCCCTGGGGTATATAACCCTTGTACACTCCTCTAATAAACAAGAACCTCTTTGACCCTACAAGGTGTCAGTGTTGTTTCTTCCATGCATGTAAAATCCTAGGATTACTTTAATTTGGAGCAGAGAAACAAACTTTGTGGCTCCCTTTGTGAGTCATCCTTATCATAGACTTTTGAACAGTTGTAATACGCTGTGCACCTAGCGTTACTGACAGGGAACACTTGGGGTAACTTTTGCAACCCAAAAAAAAAAAAATGCAGAAGGATTTAACAATGGACTTTTGTGTATTTTTTGCCACCCCCAAAAAGAAATGCAGACGTATTTCACAATGGACTTTGGTCTTTTTGGAACAAAAACAATCTTTCTACTTACCCAAATCCTATCCCTATAGTTTAATTCCCTCCTTGGGCAAATTAAACTGCAGACTCAAATGAGGAACTGTGGCCTTAATTATTGGAAAAATGTAACAACGGATGTCAGCTACATAGACTTTTGAACAGTTGTAATACACTGTGCTCCTAGCGTTGCTGACAGGGCACACTTGGGGTAACTTTTGCAACCCAAAAAAAAAAAAATGCAGAAGGATTTAACAATGGACTTTTGTGTCTTTTGAACAGTGATACTAACCCTGCCTATAGAAAATTCTATCCCTACACTAGTTCCTCCTTGCGCAAATGTTATACAGCAAGACGCAAAAGAAGTACTGCGGGCTTAACAGCAGAAAGTATAGAAAAGTATGTCAGGTATACAGAGAGTATCCTACAGCATGCAGCAGCACATGTGGCATTAATGGCAGGCCACCTAGTGCTATTTTCACCACCTTTAAACAGCCCAAAAATAATAAAATATTGCTTTGTGCCAGATACAATAGCCCTTTTAGGTCTTTTTTGAGCGATTTCTATCCCTGCCTAGCGTGCTTCTCTCGCTACAGTGTATCTCCCTCCTTGCTGCAGCAGCGCATGTGGCGTTAATGTCAGGCCACCTAGCGCTATTTTCACCACCTTTAAAGTCCTCAAAATAAAAAAAATAGGTTTGTGACAGATATAATAGCCCTTAAAAGGGCTTTTGGGTCTTTGGTTAGCGATTTCTATCCCTGCCTAGCGTGATTCTCTCCCTACACTGTCTGTCCCTGCATGCAGCAGCTCTCCCTGTCTAACATTGGCCGGGTCACATGTCACCGGGTGCTTTATTATGTGCTATTAGTGAACATTCACGCACTAATAACAAACGGACAGTTAAAAAATGTACGCAACTTCTTAGAAGACGTACGCATGAGCGTACAAATAGCTTACGAATCCTCAGCGTACTATTGTCTACGCGATTACGTAATACGCAGGCATGTACAATGAGAGGCCGCAGCGTGCACTCCTCAGAGGCAGAGCGAATATTCGAAAATGGCATCCAGACGATCCTCATCATTTATCTCTGCTGCACAGCTGAAATACATGGTCCGGCTGATGGACCGCCAGGATTATGATTTACGATGGCATACACCGCCACCCGAACCAGCATAAAAAGGAGGTGATCCAGCAGGTGATCCGAGGCTTGTCATCATTTTGACACCTTGCGGACCCCGGGCCAGATCCAGTGTAAATGGACAGATCTGAAATTGCCCTCACAGGCAGTATGTATATTTGAGGTAGAACAAGTAAGGTGCTGTCTATCCGGCTATGGGCATAGTACAATCATCCACAATACTATAAAGTGAATATGAGGACCCATTGCGGTACCTGTAAAGAAATACACACAATGGGCAACATACTTGAAAACGTTGCTGAAAGGTAAAAACATTAGTGCAAACAATCCAGTGCAAACAATATAGTGCAAATACATTATGTATAATGTAAACATTTTAAATATCACCTATGTACCTAGTCTGCTCACAAACATGTTTAAGTCTCTTTTCTTCTTTCTGACGCTTGTCATAGAACTGGAGCAGAGTCCCAAACTCAGTTGCAATTTGTAATCCACATAGGTAAAATTGTAATCCAAATGGGTAAAAAATAGCAGCAAAGGTTCCTTAAAAAACCCTCTTTCAAGGGGCTCCCCAATAACCTGAAAAGGGGGAAAAAAGGGATGAGGCGCACGTCTGCGCAACTTGGTTAAAACTTTTTTTTTTTTATGGGGGGAGTCCTGACAATCCATGGCCATCTGGGTGAGGACAAACGCAGGGCAACAAAAATAAAAACACGCCAACTAGTGCTCACCCTTCAGGTTAAGTCCACGTTGTGGCTCCCATAACAGCTGCAGGATCCTTACTTAAGGGCCAGCAGGTCCTCTTCACTGCTGCTGGAGCTAAAAGACAAGAGAGGGCGCTCCTGCCTCATGAAAGCGACACTGGCTGCAGCAGCAGACCCCCACCGACCTCTCAGGGATGGTCTTGGTAGTGACCGGGCGGTCACACTGGCAAGGACCATGGCAACTTGGGCCTTGCCCATTACCTTGTAGTGGCCAGATCCTCCTGCCGGCATACAAGGTGACAGAATCTCCGGCTGTAAGGGCTCTGGTAATGGTCTTCCGCGAGCGGCGGACTGTGTGGCCTCCACCTGCCATGGCAGTTGGTATTGTACCACCGATGGCTGGTACACAAAACTGTTGGTGGTCATCTGTCCCACATGAAGGATCGGTGGCGGTGGCAAATCGGGTATCAGGGGTTCCAGCTGAGCTTGGGAATGGGATTTCTCCTCAGATTGCAGAGTCCCATGGGAACACCAAGCCTCTTCTGCGGCCTGGGCCTCCTCAGTCCAGTCTTCCGGGGGCGCTGCAGGAGTAGCTGGTCGCTTAAGAAGTTTCACCCCAGTAGCAAATGGGCCTTGGAGGCTCTTCATGGGGGTATACGCCACGTAATCCCCTGCGTGGAGATTGTGGCGGATGGGCGGAAGATATGGCCGCTTTACAGAACGGTGGTTCACATGTAACTCTTCCGCCATCTCCTCATTGCCGATAAAACCTACTCCCCATTCCACATTGAACCAAATAACGGTACCCCTTCGGCGCTCCAGCTTAGGGTCACTCCAACTCCTGAACAACCCACTCCTCTACCAGCTTTTTGTATTCCCAGGGGGTCAGGGCGCACTGGGTGACAGCCTCGGGGACCATAGAATTTTGACGAAGGTAGTAGTCCTTTCGCAGCGGAGTGGGATCTCCTGCCGCCTCCGCCGTGTCAGCCAGCGGAGTGAACACCTCAGTGGGCACCTCAACCGACTTCTTAGGCTGCCGGACATATTGAGAGACGTAGATCTCCTCCGGTTCCTTCTCATAGGGGTCGGTGCCCCACACCATGCCTCCCCAGTCAGGACCTCGCTGTGTCGCCATCTTAATTTCCTGAGTTGCCTCGTCTTCCTCACGCGCTAGAGAAGGGGGCGGAGCAACCCAGGAGGAGTCTGCATCGCAAATGAATTGAATTCGTACGCAACAGCGTATAGAGTAACTTATACGTAGCAATAGCATATAATTGATAGGACAAACTATGTAGCGAATGCGTACAAAGCCAAAGCGAATCACCTAATATTCGGATTCGCTTTGCAGCTAAAAATTCCCAAGATTCGATACGAATCAACGAATCGACGAATCGATTCGCTCATCTTTAGTTTCTATGTATGTACCTTTCTAAACAAGACTAGTTCCAATCACAGATCCTGCTCCTAACTAAGTGGCAGAAGGTGTGTCTTGTCCATCAGCACTCTGCCATACACATGCTAACTTTCTGATCACGACATGTTCCTGTTTATAACCTGGGCCCACCAAACATGCGGCATTCACATGGGTTACCCCCAACCTCCAGTCACATGGGTGACCTAGCCAAGTTTCCTCCAGTCTTAAAGGTCTATTACACGTAGAGTACAGTGCATAGAAGGCATGAGATTCAGCCAGTTCCCTCCAGTTCTCCAGATCCGGTTGTTAAAATTACAACTAGATCGAAGAACGGTGTTACCGACTGAGTCCAAATCCAGTCCTCTGGCAAGGGCAGCTGGAGATGTTCGCTTCCATTTCTTTGCGTGCCGCTGATATATTAGCTCCTTAGTTGGGTGGTAGGTGTGTGTAGTGTATATATGATGTATTTATGTATGTGTACCATGTATTTGGTATATTTATGTGTATGTGTGTTGCATATATATGGTGTATGTATATGTAAACATGTGTTGTCACACCATTAAGTAGGGAACCTGTTGTTAAAAATTTGAATCCCACCCCTGGTGTCTGGTATAAAATGTATATTAAACTTTACATACAATCCCCTGCATAGCACAACTTGAATCACGTGGTATATTACAGCATATATAATTTAAATCATGGAGGTCACCAGTTACGTACTTCACTCGCAGTTATAGTTCAAGGATATGGTCTGCTAGAGTGGTTAATTAAGTGCCCTGACAGTCCTCATCTTGTCACTCTTTTACAAAACAACAAAATTAAGAAATAAAGAATGAATCAAGCAAGTTCCATACTTTGATACCTTGTGTCACCTATAATTTTTTCTGCCAGTTAAAACAAGATAGTGAGACATATGCATTTTTCTAATACATTTTCAATAGCAGATTTTTAAAAAGTAATATTTTCAGAACATGATTATGGGGTCTGCCAGCTTGACTGAACTTTTGTTAACAGCATTTAGAGATATGCTTTAGAACAGTTATCATGAGACATAAACTGGCATGTTTCCTTGCATGCTCTGTGATCTGTGCAGATGGCATTGTATAAAAGAGGACAATTACCTATTGTGAATGGTGGATCCTATGTTACCATACCTATATATGGGTGATATGTTATTGTAACCCTGCCTGTGATGATAATGAAATGACTGCTGAAAAATTCATTAAGAAGTAGTATTTATTTTAAAGGGTTTCTGTCACTAGTTTTTTGCTTATCAATCAGGCTGACATTAGAGCTTTGCTAATGTCACCTGATTCTAATTATGTATATCTTTTACTCAATAGTGCTCCCATTTTTCTACAATTTTAACTTTTATTTTATGCTAATAAGCCTCTAGGAGCAGGGGGGCATTACCCCTGCTCCTAGAGCAGAGGTAGACAACCTCTGGCTCTCCAGCTGTTGTGAAACTCTAACTCCAAGCATTCTCCTTCCACTTGTGTGGGAGTTTAGAGAACAGCCAAGCAAGTGTGCATGATGGGAGATGTAGTTTCACAACACCTGGAGTGCCGAACGTTGCTAACCCCTGTCCTAAAGGCTCAGTTTGCCCACCTTTAAAAATGCCTCCTTCTTCTCCTCCTGTGCCCTTCAGTAGTCGGCGCAGGCACAGTGAGTGAAGGACGCTGGCAGGCTCCCAGCTTACTCACTGCACTTGCGCCGAATACATCACAGTCAAGCACAGCACAGACACAGTGAGGAAGCCGGGAGCTGGCGAGCGCCCTTCACTCACTGCGCCTGTGCCGAGTACTGAAGGCAGGTGAGCAATGTATACGGAGAACAGGGTCGGCAGGAGGAGAAGAAAGCTTCCTGGCCCTGTCACTCAAGAGGAAGGGGGCGTTTCTAAAGGTGGGGGAACGGAGCCTTCAGGAGCAGGGGTAGCACCCCCCCCCCCCCCCGGTCCTAGAGGCTTATTAGCATAAAATACATAAAATAAAAGTTAAAATTGTAGAAAAACAATGGCACTATTGAATAAAAGATATATAGTGGGGAAAAGTCAGCCACCAATTGTGCAAGTTCTCGCACTTAAAAAGATGAGAGAGGCCTGTAATTGACATCATAGGTAGACCTCAACTATGAGAGACAAAATGAGAAAACAAATCCAGAAAATCACACTGTCTGATTTTTAAAGAATTTATTTGCAAATTATGGTGGAAAATAAGTATTTGGTCAATAACAAAAGTTCATCTCAATACTTTATTATATATCCTTTATTAGCAATGACAGAGGTCAAACGTTTTCTGTAAGTCTTCACAAGGTTGGCACACACTGTTGCTGGTATGTTGGCCCATTCCTCCATGCAGATCTCCTCTAGAGCAGTGATGCTTTCAGGCTGTCGCTGGGCAACATGGACTTTTAAATCCCTCCAAAGATTTTCTATGGGGTTGAGATCTGGAGACTGGCTAGGCCACTCCAGGGCCTTGAAATGCTTCTTACGAAGCCACTCCTTCGTTGCCCTGGCGGTGTGCTTGGGATCATTGCCATGCTGAAAGACCCAGCCACGTTTCATCTTCAATGCCCTTGCTGATGGAAAGAGGTTTGCACTCAAAATCTCACGATACATGGCCCCATTCATTCTTTCATGTACACGGATCAGTCGTCCTGGTCCCTTTGCAGAGAAGCAGCCCCAAAGCATGATGTTGCCACCCCCATGCTTCACAGTAGGTATGGTGTTCTTTGGATGCAACTCAGCATTCACTCTCCTCCAAACACGAGTTGTGTTTCTACCAAACAGTTCTACTTTGGTTTCATCTGACCATATGACAATCTCCCAAAACTCTTCTGGAACATCCAAATGCTCTGTAGCAAACTTCAGATGGGCCCGGATATGTACTGTCTTAAGCAGGGGGACATGTCTGGCACTGCAGGATCTGAGTCCCTGGTGGCGTAGTGTGTTACTGATGGTAGCCTTTGTTATGTTGGTCCTAGCTTTCTGTAGGTCATTCACTAGGTCCCCCTGTGTGGTTCTGGGATTTTGTTAACAATTTTGACCCCATGAGGTGAGATCTTGTGTGGAGCCCCTGATCGAGGGAGATTATCAGTGGTCTTGTATGTCTTCCATTTTCTAATTATTGCTCCCACAGTTGATTTCTTCACACCAAGCTGCTTGCCTATTGCAGAGGCAGTCTTCCCAGCCTAGTGCAGGTCTACAATTTTGTTTCTGGTGTCCTTCAACAGCTCTTTGATCTTCACCATAGTGGAGTTTGGAGTGTGACTGTTTGAGGTTGTGGACAGATGTCTTTTATACTGATAACAAGTTCAAACAGGTGCCATTACTATAGGTAATGAGTAGAGGAGCCTCTTAAAGAAGAAGTTACAGGTCTGTGAGAGCCAGAAATCTTGCTTGTTTGTAGGTGACCAAATACTTATTTTCCACCATAATTGGCAAATAAATTATTTAAAAATCAGATAATGTGATTTTCTGGATTTGTTTTCTCATTTTGTCTCTCATAGTTGGGGTCTACCTATGATGTCAATTACAGGCCTCTCTGATCTTTTTAAGTGGGAGAACTTGCACAATTGGTGGCTGACTAAATACTTTTTTTCCCCACTGTATATAGTTAGAATCAGGTGACATTAGCACATCATGTCAGACTGATTCATACACAAAAAACTGGTGACAGAAACTCTTTAGGCCGCTTTCACATGAGAGTCACGGATTTGGCCCGGATGCATTCAGGGTGTGCTCACCGGTTTCGTGGTCAGTGTGAAAACTGCAGGATTTTAGAATTGTTTTTTTTTTTTTAAATATAGAGAGTAGTGACATTGAAAATTAAAATATCATCATAAGTTATTTAAAAACATATTTAACATTAAAAACTTTATTTAACCACTTGTGGACCACCCATTGAATATATATGACTGACTAGTCCACACTGAACTCTGTAAAAATGTTCATGAATGTCCTTGCAAACTTAACATCTGCACAATAATTATGTAGCTGCAGGAGCAGGTAGTCACTGACAGTCAAGCTGCCCACTGAGAAGGCAGGGGTGTAAAAAAAATGTAATGTTTAAATCCAAAGGTCTTGCATGGCCTTATGAGGGCACAAAGTGTAAAATAAGAAAAAGTGTAAAAAAAATAAATAAATAAAAAAAAATAAAGAATATAAAGAATAATAAAAAGAACGCTACAAAATGCCACACCACAGCTTGTAGCCCCACCCCAGTGACCATAAACTATAAATCCCCATCACAAAACAACTGTTCATAGCTATAAAAACAAAAAATTGCTAAAATAAAAATGAACGTAAAAAGGCATAAAATACTTATACTACTAACTACTTATACTACTAACCAAATCATAAAAGTTATGGTTCTCAAGGACACACATACTAAAATAATGGAAAATGTGTCTGGTCAGGAATAGGGTTAAATTCCTGGGGCAAGTTTATTCTAAAACAAAATTAATATTATCAAGTACATTCAGCACATAAGATCAGTGGGTAAAGTTCAATGCAAGACAAAATAGCAAATATTAAAACAGCTTACATAACTCATTTTTTATTTGTCCTAAATTTGTATATGAATACCACTGTGCTTTAGAAAGTTGAAGAAACAAGAAAATAGAATCTAGAATACAAAAATACCATTCAGTGTGCTCTTTTTTTTCAAACAGTTGGTTTAAGGATGACATCTAGTGGAGAATTGAGAAGTTACAAGCAGAAATTATTTAGTACTTGCTTAAATTCAAGAGGGGACAATTATTGAGACAAGTTGAGAAATGTGGAAGAGTTACCATTAACAACCAATCATAATTGATGTGTTAACTTTCAGAGGCCCTTTAGAAAATAACATTTCATTGTATTAGTTCATTTAGCTAAAATCATTAGTTTTGTAGTTCCTCAGGAGAAATGCTGCGCCTCATATTGGTGTCCTGGAAGGTTAGTCCAGAACGGAGAGATGCTAGCAAAGTATCATGGGCAAGAACTCTTCCTTTTCCTTGTTGCTTCAAAATTTAGGGCAAGTCTCAAACTGCAGGGACTTCACCTATTTGTGGGCTTCGAAAGTGTCTGTTTATTTCTCCCTTGTAGATTCTCTAATATGTGTGTGTATAACCCTGTACACACTGAAAATCAAAGTAACCAATAACAGATGTAAACCAACAAATAAATATACTTCTATAAATAAACATTAGATTAAGGGCCCATTCACATGACCGTATGTATTAAGTGATCCACAGAAAAGCGGCACGGAAGTATGTCCGTACTTCCGCAAAAAAACGGAAACGGAAGCTTCAAAACCATTCCATTTTTTTGTGGATCCACAAAAAAAGGAAGGTGTCTTTTAAATTATTTTACATAAAGATTTCTAATAAGAAATTAGAAAAAAAGGTTTCTAGTCTATAAAATGGTCACATGATCACATTGGCGCCATTTTCTGTTGCTTTGACTGCGCAGAGAGCTTTGTGAGAGACTTGTGCTTGGTCGGAATCTGTATCTGAATTTATTTTTTTGGCTGTCATGGCTACCAAGTGGGACCTTGTGTACTGGCTCATCTCTCGGCGATTTGGACGGCAGCCAGCTATAATGTCTGAAGAACCGAGAAGGCGGAGGCAGTGGGTTCATCCCATTGTCTCCCAGCGCCTACAGCGCCGAAGGGCCACTTTCATTGGTTGTACACTGAATTACGGCAGCACCCTGATAAATTTCAGTGTTACTGCCGTTTGTCTTTGGCAGCCTTTGATACTTTGCTAGCATCTCTCCGTTCTGGACTAACCTTCCAGGACACCAATATGAGGCGCAGCATTTCTCCTGAGGAACGACTTCTTCTCACGTTGAGGTAAGTTAACAACTTGACTGAAAAATTATTAATAATTACAAAACTAATGATTTTAGCTAAATTAACTAATAATTTTTTTTTCATAGGTTCCTCGCTACAGGAAACTCATTTGCGTCCTTGCATTACGAGTATCTGCTGGGAATCTCAACCATATCTGGGATTGTCTGTCACACTTGTGAACTTATGTAGCAGCAACTCAGACCTGTGGTGATGCCCCAACCCAAGGCAGAAGATTGGCTGAGAATTGCCGACGGGTTCTACCAATCTGCGCAGTTTCCTAACTGCATCGGGGCATTGGATGGCAAGCACATTCGTGTAAAGAAGCCGCCTCACTCAGGGTCCCAATATTGTAATTATGAACAATATTTTTCTGTGGTTCTGTTGACCTTGGCTGACAGAAATTATAGATTTATTATTGTTGATATTGGGGCCTATGGAAGCACAGCAGACGCCCGCATCTTCTGTTCTTCCAGAATGAACGGCTTCGCGCCAACCAACTTGCCTTGCCAGAGCCAAGGTACTACCAGGTTCGTCTGCTTCAGCCGCTCCATTTGTAATCATGGCAGATGAGGGGTTGGCATTATCTCCTCATGTAATGCGACCTTTTCCAAGACGCGATTTGGATGACCGGAAGCGCATATTCAATTATTGTCTGTGTCATGCACGTCGACATGTTGAATGTGCTTTCGGAATGCTTTCCAGTAGGGATGAGCGAACTTTTGAAAAGTTCGGTTCGGTTCGCTTCGGCGAACTTTAGTGAAGTTCGGATTCGTACGAACCGAACCTAAAACGAACCTTGCTATAATGGCTGAATAATTGCTGCTACAATAATGGGAGTCTGATAGGGTATAGTTTCGTTTACTTGCAGTTGCTATTACAATGAAAAAAGTGGAAAAAATCCAAGTGACTTCAACAACGGCGACGCAAAATATACGCATATTTGAGAATTTACACTAATGCGTACGCTAATGCGAACATTCCCGCACAAATAACGAACATACAGTGTAGCGTTGTTAAAGGTACGCTACTTAACTGAATATGTACGCATTAGCGTACGCATACACTGCGTCTGCGAACATTCCTACTCAAGTAACGAACATACAGTCTAGCGTTGTTAAAGGTACGCCACTTAACTGAATATGTACGCATTAGCGTACGCATATACTGCGTCTGCGAACATTCCTACTCAAGTAACGAACATACAGTCTAGCGTTGTCAAAGGTACGCTACTTAACTGAATATGTACGCATTAGCGTACATTCTCAATAAATATGCGTATATTTTGCGTCGCCGTTATTTTAACCAGATTTGTCACGAACTTTCTGAAAATTCGGTTCGATGACGAACCGAACTTTTGGGAAAGTTCGTAACGAATCTGGTTCGTTACGGTTCGGTTCGCTCATCCCTACTTTCCAGTAAATGGAGAGTGTTCCTGTCATCGTTGCAAATCAGTCTGCAAAATGCCACCCTGGTGATACAGGCTTGTGTGATTTTACACAATTTCACCAGGATTCATGATGCATCCTCTGAACATGAAGTGGCCCCTTTTCCAACAGAGCCATCTGTTGAATTAAACCATATTCGGCATGGAATATGTCACGACAGGGGAACAAGGGATAGTGTGCCCTGTCTGAACCCCACCTCTTTCCCTGCCTACTTACAGTAGATACCCTAGGTGGCAAAACCGTAACTTGGCGGCAGTCCCTATACTGTATACGTGCACGGGGCAAGGAAGGGAACACAGGAAAAGATGAACACAGACAGAACACAACACAATAGCAGAATAGTCAGAAACAGGAGGTCACGTCAAATACCGAGGGGAAGAGCAAAAGCGTAGTCTAAGTCCGAAGCCAAAATCCAAATATACCAATAAATCCAATAGCAAGGGTCACGATCACAGCACTGATTAGAAAGACTAATCACAGGCAACCTGTGACCACAGGTTGCCAGTTTAAATAGCCCTCCAAATAGGTCATGTGACGTAGCCAGCGTTACATGACCTCATTTGCATAATGAGCGCTGGCCAAACGTGACCAGCACTCAAATTAATGCTAAATTGGTCATGTGGCGTGGTCAGCGCAGTGCAGTACCCAAACTACAGTGCCCAAAACATATAAAGAAAATAATATTATTACCAGAGTCTGAGCGCTGGTTCCCCAGGCCAGCGCTCAGATGCCCCCGCCTGCTTGTTGTCCAGGAGGCGGGGAGGACGCCAGACGCGCGGCAGCAGAGAGCGCACCGGGTCCTTCCCGAGTAGCGTCGCCATGGAGACGAGGACACTTCGCCATGGAGACGGGGGACCGCGCCGCCGGCTCCCCGTTACAGAATACCTGGATCTGCTGGACTACCAGTTCGAGATCTTTTTGCTGATTACTTCATTAGTGTAGAGGGTGCATTATCGTGGCAGCTGGACAGCATTCGTGGTACCCGTTAATAAATATTGGCTTAGGTTCAAATTCTTATTAAATTTGGAAAATTTTATTTTTTAGATAGATAGTGCCCCTGTTTTTAGACTAGATTAGGGACCCACAAGATAATGAGGACCCTTGATGTGAGCTTGTGGGCTAAGGTTTTTTTATAGAAATATTTAAATTTTTTTAAAAATATTTCTACATCAAACCGACTAATACCTCATTATTGAACCTTTTAATATTTTAAGGTCTAGCCCTTCAGGATACAAGGCCCATGCAATACTGACCGCCACGACTGAACAATAAAATATTACCTCTAATGTGTTTGTGTTCTTGAGAAGATGCCAGCAGAATCTTCTTATTGCGATATAGAATCCTGTCATGTGATCAGTCACATGATCGTCTGCCTAGCCCATGTATGGGCCACGCAGTCCAATCATGTGACCAGCCACACGACTATCTGGTCACATGTTGTGTGTACCCGGCTGGTACGCACGGTTTAAAATCAAAGCCGGCACGGGGGGGGGGGGGGATTTGGGAGGATCAATTAAAAATCGGGAGAGGGAGAGACCTGTGCATAGATAGTACATAGTAGAAAAGGTTATCTCCAGTAAAACACTTTTTTTAGATATATAATTAAGGGAGAAAAAAGCACATTGGTAATGGCACCAACAAATATAGCATGTTAAAAGGTGACATAATCAAAGTCAAAGTGACATCCCATATATATGTATATAAAAAAAAAAATTAGAATTAATAATTTATGGTCATGATATTAAGATAAAAGTAAAAATAAAAAAGAAGAATTAATTAAGAAGAATTAAGATGTGTATATATATACAAAATATATAAAAATAATAATAATATTTGTCCAGTTTTATACTTTCTTATCATTCTCCATGTCGCTCTCTATTTTTCTGTCTTAGGACCATATTTATTTTATTTTATTAGGTCTATCAAGAAGAGGTATGTGTACATGGTGATAGTTAATAGTTGCTATATTCCAATGTCTCATTGAGTCCAAAAGGTGTTAATGTGTTGAAACGGAAGATCCAGAACATTTATTTTTTGCACAATGTTTGATATGAGTTAGGGATCCAATCTATGGGTGTTATGGTTAAGTGGTTAGGGTTACTGTCGTGATATTCAGAAAAATGTTTGGACACACTGTGTTGGCTATATTTTTTATTTATGTTATATCGGTGTTGATTCAACCTTTCTCTCAATGATTGTGTGGTGCGGCCAATATATTGAAGTCCACATGGACACTCTACCATGTTATATCGGTGTTGATTCAACCTTTCTCTCAATGATTGTGTGGTGCGGCCAATATATTGAAGTCCACATGGACACTGTATCATGTATACGATATAGCAGGAGCCGCAGTTTAAATTATGTTTCAGGTGAATAACTTCCTTGGTGTTGGTCACCGTTACAGTATTAATGTCATGTTGGATGTTATTGCAGCATTTACATCATCTTATATTGCATCTGTAAGTCTCACCTGCTTTCAATGGTATAGCTGGTGTTAGTTTTGTGTTTTGGAGTATTTTTGGGCGGGAGGGTGCTACTAGGCTTTTTAGGGTGCGGGCTCGTCTGTACGTGATTCCTGGTCTTTTAGGTAGGTCTCTCCCGATTATCGGGTCATTTAGCAGAATTGACCAGTGTTTGGTGAGTATGGACTTAATAGTTTGAACTTTGGGATTATATCTGGTGATAAAGTTAGGACCTATGGGTTTGGTGGATTTAGCCCGATTTTTAGGTTTCAAACTGAATTCTTGGGTTTCAATGAGGACCATATTTATCGAATCCTGTATGAGTCCTAGCGGGTAACCTTTCTCACTAAATCTGTTCTGAAGTGTGTTTAGTTGTTCAGTTAAAGTATTATCATCGGTACAGTTTCTCCTGATCCTTCTCATCTGTCCGTACGGAATATTTTTCTTCCACTGTTTGTAATGACAACTCGAAAAGTCGAGATAGCTGTTGGCATCAACTGCCTTAAAATGAGTACTGGTAGTGATTCTATTGTTAGTCGTAGTTAGTACTAAATCTAAAAAGACGGCCAACTTTGGGTCAAAGTTGGCCGTAAAAGTTAGGTTCCACTCATTTTCATTGAGACTTTGAGTGTATGTTACCAAGCTTGCAGGATCTCCTTGCCAAATGAAGATAATATCGTCTATATACCGTTTGTAAAATCGTATATTGGGGTGTTTTAAGAGACCAATGTTAGATTCAAAAGCTCCCATAAAGAGATTCGCATAGGAGGGTGCAAATTTAGTGCCCATTGCGGTGTCACATTTCTGTAAATAGAATTTTCCTCTGTATTCAAAGTAGTTGTGGTTTAGTATAAACGCTATGGAGTCTAGGATGAATGATCTTTGATTTGGGGGAAGGAAGAAGTCCTCTAATAAGAAGGTTTCTACCGCCTTAATTCCTTGTTCATGCCTAATGTTTGTATAGAGGGAAGAAACATCTAGGGTGACCCAATACATGTTGTCTTCCCATACAAATTGCTGCAGAAGAGTGATTAAATGACTAGAATCACGGAGATATGAGGGTAGGTGGATGACGTATTTCTGTAGAAATGTGTCTATGTATGCAGAAAGGTTAGTGGTGAATGAGTCAATACCAGATATAATAGGCCGACCAGGTGGGTTAGTGAGGGATTTATGAATTTTGGGAAGGTAATAGAAATACGGAATGGAGGGGTGTGGAACAGATAAGAATTTAGTTTCATTCTTGGTGAGAATGCCCTATCTATGCACAGGTCTCTCCCTCCCCCGATTTTTAATTGATCCTCCCAAATCCCCCCCCCCCCCCCCCGTGCCGGAACTTCCCCTTCGGCTTTGATTTTAAAGGGATTCTGTCACCACCATTTTGCATATTAAGTTATTTATACCACTGGATTTATCGCATCATAAGGATCCCCAAATGGTTATTGTTATAGGGCCCAGATGAAGATTTGTGGTGTAAAAATCCTTTTTTATCTACTGTCAATCACTTACATTAAGGGGCCCAAGGGGAGGTGACCATGTTGCTGGAGCCGGCTCGGCGATTCCGTTGGAGCCCCGGACCGCCCACCTAATTAATATTCACTTCACTGAGTGAAGCTCCGACGCGGCAATTGATGTACTGCGCCTGCGCAGCCCAGGACCGCACACCTAATTAATATTCACTTCACTGAGTCAGTGAAGCTCCGACGCGGCACTGCGCCTGCGCGGGATTACAGCCGCCATCGAAGCTTCACTGACTCAGTGAAGTGAATATTAATTAGCTGTGCGGTCCGGGGCTGCGCAGGCGCAGTACATCAATTGCCGCGTCGGAGCTTCACTCAGTGAAGTGAATATTAATTAGGTGGGCGGTCCGGGGCTCCAACGGAATCGCCGAGCCCGGGCTCCAGCAAACATGGTCACCTCCCCTTGGGCCCCTTAATGTAAGTGATTGACAGTAGATAAAAAAGGATTTTTACACCACAAATCTTCATCTGGGCCCTATAACAATAACCATTTGGGGATCCTTATGATAAGAGAAATCCAGTGGTATAAATAACTTAATATGCAAAATGGTGGTGACAGAATCCCTTTAAACTGTGCGTACCAGCCGGGTACACACAACATGTGACCAGATAGTCGTGTGGCTGGTCACATGATCGGACTGCGTGGCCCATACACGGGCTAGGCAGACGATCATGTGACTGATCACATGACAGGATTCTATATCGCAATAAGAAGATTCTGCTGGCATCTTCTCATGTATGTTCCACTAAAATAGCAGAACACACACTGGTCAGCATCCGTGGTGTAGCGGTCCCATACAGACCACTGCCATTTTAACGGCAGTATATATCATATGTATTATTGAATATGTAATTATGTTATTAAATAAAAAAGACATACTCATTTTTAAAGTTGAAAATAAATTATTTTTTTATTAAACATTAATTTTTTTTTTATTATTAAAATAATTATTTTTTGGGAAAAAAGGAGGCCACGGACCAGTTGCCGGTGGTGGGTGCAACTGTTTCCGTGCATCATGGAGAATATAACAACAATCCCCGTTGGGACTGTTGGCCCTGCAAAGAGCTCCAAAACGGCCAGTAGCGAGGCCAAACATAAAGGATGCCTGTCCCTGGGCACATTCTCAAGTAATGGCCCAAGTCCAAGCATCAGTTTGTTCTTGCGCGTTTCTAACTTATTTCTGGACAAATACTCAAGGATCTGACTGTCTATCATGTCCCTGGTACTTTGTCCAGAAATAGCCAAAGCGGAAACCCTGCACAGTTTTGGAGATCTCCGAGAAACCTCCAGTGGCAAAACAGACTCTATGGGGGATGTTGGTATTTTTGGAGGGGGAGGTTGCTCTGGGTGGGGGTGTAAGGGCAGGAGAAGAAGGCTGCTCTGGGGTCATTTGTGAAGCCTGGCTGGGCCCTGGCTGCTCATCAAGATTGTCGACTGTACTAAAAAATTAAAAAAAAAAAAAGATTAGTTAACTATATAATAATCATGCATAAAACATTACGCCATAGATTATAAATACTTACTCTTTGAGAGCAAATATAGGTCTCAGAAACTGAAGCTGAGATGTGTACAAATATGGCTTCTTTTTCTTCCCACCATCACAGGACCTTCCTTTGGCTGTGTCCTTTAGTTTGAACTGGTCTCTGCGCGAGTTCCAGCGAATTTTGATAGTTTTTACTATAAATAAAACAGAAAAATACTTTAATAAAAAAATTTTTAATTTTTTTTATAAAAAAATATTGTATTAAATTATCCTTTAATTATACTTTTATATGCCGTCTGAAGGACAATGTCACTTTATATTGTAGAAG
Organism: Rhinella marina; assembly: GCA_900303285.1. NCBI lineage: Eukaryota > Metazoa > Chordata > Amphibia > Anura > Bufonidae > Rhinella > Rhinella marina. The sequence continues at coordinate 6,974 of ONZH01019280.1, read as the reverse complement.
ATGTGTGATGTCAGAAATTCATGTGCAGGCTGGCTAGGTAGAAGTATGAAAAGTTCAGCCTAGCCATCCTGCACAAGAGAAAACATGCATACATGTGAGGAAGAAAAGTGACATGTTGCTCATGCAATAATAAATTCATGTGCAGGCTGGCTAGGTAGAAGTTTGAATAGTTCGGCCTAACCATCCTGCACATGAAGAAGCATGCATCCATGTGAGCAAGAAAAGTGACATCATGCTCATGCAGTCAGAAATTCATGTGCAGGCTGGCTAGGTAGAAGTATGAAAAGTTTGGCCTAGCCATCCTGCACATGAGAAAACATGCATACCTGTGAGGAACAAAAGTGACATGATGGTCGTGCAATAATAAATTCATGTGCAGGCTGGCTAGGTAGAAGTTGGCCAACTTCTACCTAGCCATTCAGCACATAAATTTAAAAGTGCACGAGTTTCATGTCATTGCAGAAAATTAAATAATGACAATACATAAAAATGTACTTACCAATATTTCTTCTTTCCTTGCTTGATCCTTTGGACCAATCTGCTGGAAGAAGTTCCTCTGCGACCTCATTCCATGACCGGTCCTTGCGAACACGGTCGTGGTAGAGGTCGCATCGGACGTCCCAGAGTTCTTGGCGCTCTTGGACGAGCAATATCAACTTTTCAATAGAAAAGGACATTTTGCTGTGGATGAGCTGATAATATGGCCTCTCTGCTCAATGATCAAATGCCTCTGGCAAGAAACCAGTTTGATCCAGACTATAGTCTGGAAAATGTATAAATTTTTGGGGCTGGGTTAGCAAATATGCAGACATGGTTCCACAAAAATGCGGACGACATACGGAAAGTCTTCCGTTGTGTTCCGCGATTTTGCGGACCCAATTACTTGAATGGGGCCACGGACGTGATATTGCGGACAAGTATAGGACATGTTTCATTTTTAATGCGGAAACATTTCCGTGAGAAATGGAAGCAGAATGCACACGGTGTGCATTACGCCTTTTTTTTCCCCATAGAAGTGAATGGGTCCACATATTATGAGCAAAATTGCGGATAACATGCGGAAATATACATACGGTCGTGTGAATGGGCCCTAAGGAAGAGCAAAATTCTTGAAATTTGTTTTGTGTCCAATTTCCCGATTTTGAACAAAATTCGATTTGTGCCTGAATAATTTGTCGCAAATACAAATTGCTCCAATTGCCAGAAAAATTTGGTAAATAACACCATATGACTCCCCCAAATGTTTCTTTCTCTCTCCCCTTCCCCCTCTGTAAGCTATTGAACACAATGACAACAATAGGAAATAATGTCAGAGTGATGCATGTTTGTCTGTACCGTGCATGTCTTATGTTTTTTTCACATTAGAAAACTTCGAAAAATTGTCCCCAATCAATGGTGTTGTAGGAAAAAACATTGGCTTGTTGGAACCAAGCAAATTAGGCCTCAACAGGGGCAAAAAGCTTGCCCTTATTTATACATGGCATGCACAAGTGTTAATTGTCTGAAGGAAAAGTGGCTTGTTGTGCTCAAGTGTCCAAAAATTATGCATGAACAGGGACAGAATGCTCTGCCCATATGTATACATGCAAATTCACAAAAAATGCAGAAGTGTTAATTGTTAGAAGAGTGGCTTGTTCTTAATGAGCCAGGACTAATTATCCAATGTAATTGGGAGCAGCAGCGGCAGTACAGTTTGTATGTGGAAAGGGTAGGGTAATCGTGGCATTTGGTAGCAATAATAGTAGCAGCATAAACAGCACAGAATGGAAGAGACAAGGCAGTAAATGTGTGTAGTAGTAGATGTGTGTGGTAGTAGTGTTGACTGTGTAGTGGTAATGGTAGGGGCAGTGGGGGAAATGAAAGTGGCAGCAAAGGATTAGTAGCTGCGGCGGTGGCTGTAACAGCAGCCATAAGGTATAGAAAAAGATGGTAAGCATTAGAGATGAGCGAGCACGAAAATGCTCGGGTGCTCGTTATTCGAGTCGAATTTTTCCCGATGCTCGGGTGCTCGTTTCGAATAACGAAACCCATTGAAGTCAATGGGAGACTCGAGCATTTTTTGCAGGGAACCAAAGCTCTGCACAGGGAAGGTTGCGTGAAAACCTGGAAACCTCAGAAAATGATGGAAACACCACGGAAATGGACAGGAAACAGCAGGGGCAGCATGCATGGATGCCTCTGAGGCTGCCTAATCGTACCATTACCCCACATTCTGGCCAACAGCCTTGGGGTGACCCTCAAGACAATTGTGCTGACCCAGACCAAGATGGGCAAGGCACATGCGCTGGCACATGTTAGGAAAGCACCCAACTAGGTGCAACGAAGGTCCATCGCCGCCTGCGGGTGACACCACTGCCCATGCTGGCACTGCTGTCCTATCCCCTGCCCCACGACGCAGGCATAAGCCTGACACAAGTGACCAAGTTAGATTGAGGTAGCAGGTGAACCACCCAAAAATTTACCCTGACACAGCATGGCGGTGAACCCAGAGTGACTAAGTGAGACTGAGGTAGCAGGTTAAGCACTTAAAATTTTACCCTGACACGGAATGGCGGTGAACGTCAGACGCCGCCTGCATGAGATTAGGGATAGAGCTGCTGTCTGTCAGGGAGAGTGTTAGGGCCTCAATTTAGATGTTGGTTAGGCAGGAATCACCCACAAAGAACCCAACAGCCCTTCTAAGGGCTACAAGCACCTTTTTTGGTCTCCTCCTGGCTGCTGCATGAGATTAGGGATACAGCTGCTGTCTGTCAGGGAGAGTGTTAGGGCCTCAATTTAGATGTTGGTTAGGCAGGAATCACCCACAAAGAACCCAACAGCCCTTCTAAGGGCTACAAGCACCTTTTTTTGGTCTCCTCCTGGCTGCTGCATGAGATTAGGGATACAGCTGCTGTCTGTCAGGGAGAGTGTTAGGGCCTCAATTTAGATGTTGGTTAGGCAGGAATCACCCACAAAGAACCCAACAGCCCTTCTAAGGGCTACAAGCACGTTTTTTTTTTGGCCTCCTCCTGGCTGCTGGCTGGGACTTGTAGTGCAGCGACCGCCATCTTGGCTGCACACTGTTGGGGTGTGAAATTAGAATGTGGTTAGACAGGTATCACCCACATAGAACCCAACGCTCCTTCTAAGGGCTACAACGACCTTTTTTTTGGCCTCCTCTTGGCTGCTGGCTGGGACTTGTAGTGCAGCTACCGCCATCTTGGCTGCACACTGTGCACAGCGACTGGTGGTCCACACACACCCAAAATAAATTGCCCAAAGTCCTCTCAGTACTCATTTTTGCTGCTGCTGTACCTTGGCTTGCTGGGATCTGTAGTGCAGCTTGGGAATACATTTTATCTCTCAGTTATATATATTACAGTGCAGTGAAAAATTGAGTGATTTGTGGTACAATAGCCGCCGTCTAAAGACTACGTTTTTTCTCTCAGTTATATATACTACAGTGCAGTGAAAAATTCTGTCGTGTGCTGCACACTAGCCGTTGTGCGTTATACTAGCGGCAGTCTAGAGAATACGTTTTTTCTCTCAGATATTAATTCGACAGTTTAGTGATTACACAAAATGTTGAACCCAAGGGCTAAGGGTCGAGGACGTGGGCGTCCAAGTGATGTAGGGGGGCAGAGTGACACAGTACCTACTGATGAGGGAGCAGTGGAACCCCGCATAGTTTCGCTCCTTAGCTTCATCTCGCAACTTACAAGGTCACGTGGTATACCACTATTGAAACCACAACAGTGCGAACAGGTGATGACGTGGATAGCGGATAATGTGTCCAAGTAATTTATCCACCACTCAGTCTTCCACACAGTCCACCCACTTTAGCCAAGGGAGTAGACCTCTGGCTCCTCCAGCTCAACCTCCTTCCCCCCAACCTGCCCCTCCCATGGAAAACATGGATTCAGATCCGGCATACGAACAGGAAGTCTTTTCAGGACCCTACCCAAAGACATAAACCACTGCTCAACAGCAACCTGAGCAGTTTCTCTGTCCCGATGCCCAAAATTTAGAACTTTCGCAGTCTGTGGGTGATGAGAGTGTGGACTTAGTGCAAGTAGTGCGTCAAGAGGTGTCGGATGATGATGACACGGTTGTCAGACATTGACGTTGTTGTCAGGGCAGTAAGTCCCAGGGGGGAGCAGAGTGAGGAATCGGAGGAAGAGCAGGTGGATGATGAGGTGACTGACCCGAGCTGAGTTGGTAAGCCTAGTCAAGACAGTGCTTCTGAGGGGGAGGCAAGTGCAGCACCAGAACACGTTGGAAGAGGCGGTGGGGTGGCCAGAGGGAGAAGCAGGGCCAGAGCAAGTAGATCAGCAACTGTTTCACGTAGTGAAGCTCCCATGCCGAGGCCTAGATGTTCGCAAGTCTGGAGGTTCTTTAAAGAAAGTGAAGATGACTGACGGACTGTGGTGTGCAACCTGTGCCACACCAGGATCAGCAGGGGAGCCACCACTACCAGCCTAACGACTACCAGCATGCGCAGGCATATGAGTGCTAAACACACGACTCAATGGAACCAAGGCCGTTCACCTCCTGCGGATCACACCACTGCTCCTTCCCCTGTGTCACATGCTGGCTCAGCGAGTCAACCCCCCGCCCAGGACCCCGGCACGAGCGCCTCCCGCCCTACAACCACCCCTTCACCTCCACGATCCTCCACACCCTACACCAATATGTCACAGCACAGCCTTCAGCTGTCTTTGCATCAGACATTGGAGCGCAAGCGCAAACGCAAATACAATTCCACCCACCCACATGCACAAGCCCTAAACGTCAATATTTTCAAACTGCTGAGCATGGAGATGCTGCGATATAGACTGGTATAGACTGAGGCTTTCCGCAACCTGATGGTGGTGGCTGTCCCTCGGTACTTGGTCCCCCACTATTTTTCACGATGTGCCGTCCCAGCCCTACACCAGCACGTGTCAGAGAACATCATCCGTGCCCTGACCAACGCGTTTACTGAGAAGGTCCACCTAACCACGGACACGTGGACAAGTGCTGGCGGGCAGGGACACTATATCTCCCTGACAGCACATTGGGTTAACTTGGTGGATGCTGGGATCGAGTTTGACCCTGGGGCCGCTCATGTAATGCCCACACCAAGGATTGTGGGGCCTACCTCGGTCACGGTTTCTCAGACTTATTATGCCTCTTCCTCCAACCCCTCCTCCTCTCAAATACAATCTGTGAGCACGGTGCCTTCAGTTGGTAGTTCTAGGCGCAACAGCACTGCCATGGGTAAGCGCCAACAGGCGGTGCTGAAACTGCTGAGCTTAGGTGACAAGAGGCACACGCCCAATAGCTGTTACAGGGCATCACGGCGCAGACCGATTTTTGGCTGGTGCCGCTGAAACTGAAACCAGGCATGGTTGTGTGTGACAACGGGCGTAACCTGGTGGCGGCTCTGCAACTCGGCAGGCTCACACATGTGCCATTATACACCAATACTATTTCCCAAATTAACAACTACCCATATAAACACTGCATATAAAACCTGCCTGGTTCAATCTTGTGGTTCAGCGGTTCCTCAAGACCTACCCCAATTTGTCTGATTTGCTCACCAAGGTGCGATGCAGCTGGGCGCATTTCCGCAAGTCAACCACAGATGCTGCCACTCTCAGGGCAGTGCAATGGCGCTTACAACTGACTGCTCACCGACTGTTGTGCGACGTGCCCACACAATGGAATTCCACATTACACATGTTAGCCAGGGTTTACCAGCAGCGAAGAGCAATTCTAGACTGCCAGATGACAACTTCCACAAGAACTGGTAGTCAGGTTAGTCAGCTTCTTCAAGTGTACAATGAGGAGTGGACGTGGATGTCTGATATCTGTCAGGTGTTGACCAACTTTGAGGAGTCAACACAGATGGTCAGCGGCGATGCCGCCATTATCAGCGTCACCATCCTGCTGCTTTGTCTGCTGAAAAAGTCACTGTTCAGCATGAAGTCAGAGGCTTTGCACTTGTCACAGGAGATGGGGGAAGAAGATACGTTGCTTGATAGCCAGACCACCCTCAGGTCTGTTTATCAGCACGTGTTCGAGGAGGATGAGGAGGAAGAGAAGGAGACCGTTGGCGAGACTGAAGAGGGTACCTTTGGTCATTCCTTCTTATCTGTTGAGCGTGTATGGGCTGAAGAGGAGGAGGAGGAGCAGGAAATGGAGAGTCAGCCTATTGAGGAGATTATTGCGTGTTGGGACTCTGGCGCACATGGCTGACTTCATGTTAGGCTGCCTTTCCCGTGACCCTCGCGTTAGAAGCATTTTTGACAACACCGATTACTGGGTGTTCACCCTACTGGACCCCAGGTACAAGCAGAACTTTTCCACTCTCATTCCTGTAGAGTGAATCAATATCAACAGTCCCTAGTGCACAAGCTGAAACTATCCTTCCCATCTGACGCCGCTAGCGGCAGATGACGTAGTTCTGTTGGCCAACTTGCGGGGGAGAGGAGGGGAGCAGGCAGCTTGTCAAGCACTGGAAGGGGAACACTCTCCAAGGCCCTTTGCAAGTTTTATGGCACCCCAGCAAGACTATGTCACCCGTCCCCCAGTAGGGGGAAGCTGTTCAGAAAGATGGTGAGGGAGTACCTAGGTGACCATACCAACATCCTGCATGATCACTCTGCTCCATACAACTACTGGGTTGCACAGCTGGACACATTGCCCGAACTGGTGCTGTACACCTTGGAGGTGCTGGCCTGCCCTGCCGCTAGCGTGTTGTCAGAGCGGGTCTTCAGTGCAGCTGGTGGCATCATCACTGATAAGCGTACACGCCTGTCAACTGACAGCGCTGACAGGCTGATGATTATTGAAATGAATAAAGCCTGGATTTCACCGGAATGCAAATCTCCACCGGGGGAAAGCAGCTCAACATGAAGATTCTTTATGTATCCTCTCCTCCTCTTCGCACACAAACGCTGAGCCAACAGGCAATGTTTCTGAGGGCCAACTGGCGCTTTATACAAACAATG
>ONZH01019279.1:0-30746 GCA_900303285.1 Rhinella marina | reverse complement strand
GGAAAAACAAAGGTGCACATGTAAGTGGAGCACACCAAGAGAAACATTTCTAAAATCATATGATTTTTATTAGTATAACAAAAAGCATGACACAGACATTTAAAAACAGCTAAAAATCCATAAAGCACATGAGGAGAGTCTATAAGTAAAAGATAATCCCTAATCACAACACAAAGCCCCTGATAAGACAATCAAGAATGTAAGGCTAAGGCTACTTTCACACTAGCGTTTTATAATTCCGGTATTGAGTTCCGTCATAGGGGCTCAATACCGGAATAAAACGCTTCAGTTTTGTCCCATTCATTGTCAATGGGGACAAAACTGAATGAAGACAACGGAATGCTCCTAAAAGCATTCCATTCCGTCTTCAGACCAGAGAGCAAACTGCAGCATTCCATATGGACGGCATCTGGTTTTTTTTGCGGATCCACAATTTGTGGACCGCAAAATACATACGGTCGTGTGAATGTAGCCTCATTGTGAGGCTTTTTCACTGCCTCCTTCTCATCCTAGGTATTACATTGTGTTTTATTTTGAACATATAAGCTTTTTCTTTTTTTGTGTGGCAAGTCTTTACGTTATGCTGTTTATATTAATGCAATTTGGAATTGATGTCACAATATTGTTACTTTTAGCACTTTGGCTTACTGGACACTCTTCGAGCACTTGCACTTTGTGAATTACTTTGGTGTGGCTTAACCTTAGGCCTTATTCACACGTCAGTGTTTTGGTCAGTGATTTCCATCAGTGATTGTGAGCCAAAACCAGGCTTGGAGACTACTCAGAGATAAGATATAAGAGGAAGATCTGCACCTGTTTAGAGCTGCACCTGGTTTTGGCTCCTAATCACTGATGGAAATCACTGACTTGAATGAAGCCTTACATTCTTATTTTTCTTATCAGAGGCTTTGTGCGGTGGTTATTAGCAGTTGTCCTTTACTTATAGACAATCAATAAAAAACATTTGATTTTATTTTTTCTCTCTTTGTGTGCTACAATTTTACATGTGTACTTTTGTTTTGTCTTAGCCCCCTGATACTGCACATCTTTTAGATGTTAGTGACCAAGCAATTTTTTTATAATCACATTTAGGCTACATTCACATGACCCCTTCATTTCTATGGGGCCGCAAAAGATGCGGACAGCACACCGCAAAATGTCCTATTCTTGTCTGCAATTACGGACAAGAATAGGCATTTCTATGATAGCTGCGGCATGTGTGGTCCGCAAATTGAGGAACGCACATGGGCCGGTATTAGTGTTTTGCGGATCCGTAATATGCAGATTAGTAAAACACAACAGTCATGTGAATGTAGTCTTAAAGGGGTTTTCCCATCTTGGACAATGGGGGCATATCGCTAGGATATGCCCCCATTGTCTTATAGGTGCGGGTCCCACCGCTGGGACCCGCACCTATATTGAGAACGCGCCCCAAAAGAGAAGGAGGGCGCACCGCGCATGCGCGGCCACCCTCCATTCATTTCTATGAATGGAGGGCGGCTCCATAGGAATGAATGAGAGCGCACCGCGCAAGCGCGGCCCGGCTCCCATTAATTTCTATGGAGCGACAGAAATGGCCGAGCCAGCGCCGCGTTCTCAATATAGGTGTGGGTCCCAGCGGTGGGATATGCCCCCATTGTCCAAGATGGGAAAACCCCTTTAAAGATCTAGAACTTTTTTTTTTCTATTGATATAGTTGTTTTTATACTTGTTTTTTTTTTTTTTTTTGCGGGACAGGTTGTATCTTTTAGTGGTACTGTTTGGTGTACATTTAATTTATTGATTAGCTTCAAATAATTTTTTTAGGGTGGAAGTTTTGCATTGTTTTTCGTTCTTACCATGCAGTAAAAGCTAACTTTATTCTATAGGTCATCTTTTTGTCGCTGTATTCAGAGAGCCATAACTTTTTTCCATCAACATAACCATAGCATTGCAATGCTTTTTTAGGGGAATGCAAAAAAATAAAAAATTATTAAAAAATTAATTTTATTTCCTGTTGTTTGCCAGTTGCCAAAAATTTCATGATGAATATTTTTTTCGTTTTTAGAGTGTACTAACAGGCAGCCTGTCATGCTTCTGGTATAGCCTAATAAGCAAATGCTTAAGGCAGGCCTGGGGCTTTGTTATGTCCCCCGCCGCTATAATATAGTTAACAGCAGCTCAGGCAAGATGTCTGCCCCATAATCATGTACACAAAACAGAATATTAGAATCTGAAAAATTACTGGTAAACGTATAAGCCTTTTAACATCTAAAAAATAAAAGTATATTTGCAAAATGATGTCAACATAAAGTGGACATATGGTAAATAATATTTAACACCTATTTAGTGAGGTATGACTGATCTGTCCTAAAATCAGAGAAATCCAAATATTGAAAACTGCAAATAAAAACAATGTATTACCACTAATATAAAGTAAAATGTGTCACAAAAAACACTTTGAAAATCGCTTGGCTAAAGGGGTTGTTTCCCTGTGGATTCCGTTCTTTGTTTGCTGAGATTGGTTTTTGATTTGTCTTTGGCTGACTTATTGGGTTGGTATTGCAGGGCAGTGAATTTATTTCTGTACATTGTCACTAATCCACTTTGAACCTGCATACCATCACAATATCCCATCGACTACTGGACTATCTCCTTCACCATTTTACCATCATCATTTGGTTGCTGACATCACTAGTTGAGTTTACTTCCATATATTCGTTTCGTGATTTGTTTTCTACCAGTATTGATATGTGCTTAATAATATTATTCTTGCGACCATCCAGTTATATAATTTGGACCTACTATAAATTCTGGGAATATCTGAGTACCAGGAGACACTGTTAGTACCTGGGAAAGGTAACTGCTATAGGTGCCTGAACAACAGGCCGTGTGATAAATTTTTACCAATAATAATAATAGAGGTTATTACAAATATTCTCTTTATTGCAATTGGTTTTGTATCATTATTTTTAGTAACGATAACTCTAAATATAAATATATTCCCAAATACCTTTGATTAATTATAATGGTTTGTTTTGTCAAGGTAGCAAACATCAGGGGAAATAAAATGGCCGCCGTCCTATTAGTATACACAAAACCTGTCCTAATCACACAGGAGGACAAGTTTCTTCACGACACTGAGATAAAGAGCTGCCTCATCCTCCTCTCTGCTCTGCTTGTCAGGGATTATAATCCTGAATACATTTTAATATGATCTTCAGCTGAATCTTTGTGGAAAAGGAGGTCATGAGGAGACATGAAGTACAGAGAGGAGGAGGAAGCTCTTTAGCTCAGTGCAATGAAGTAAATAGGTTATGACCGCCGTAACACATAGGGAGTAAAAATGTTACTGGTCCTCAAAAGGATTGTGCAGGCCATATATATTGATGACCTATCATCAAGATTCATGTGAGAGTGGCTTCCTGCTCGTCGTCTTGGAAGTTTCGACGGTGCTGTGTAATGACAAGTACTGTACTCACTCCATTCACTTGATTCATTCACTTGTCATTACACTATGCCACCACTCCAGAGTAGATTATGTGTAGTGTAATGAATAGGAATCAACGCTCGCAAATTCAAAATCTGCAATAAAAAAGTGACATTTTTGGGGGGATATCCAATTTTAATGTGATTGTTGGGGGTTAAACAATAATTCCTTTTCCAAAACTGAACTGAAAACCCAACAGAACAGATAACAAACTAGCAAAAAGAAAAATTCCCTGGACCACAGAGAAGTATAGTTCTACACTACAAGGAGTCCACTAGGACATCATAAAAAAAAACAAACAGATATTTATTCCAATAATCAAAATGGAGCAAGAACAATTAACATATAAATAATACAAATAATAAGATCAACAGCAGAACAACCTCACCGTATAAAAAAAATAAGTCTTTTTATTGTCAACTTTGAAGACAATTTTTACAAAGCAAAAACACAATTTTGTAATCACACAATTGTAATCACACGTAAACATGTTACACCCTCGATAGAAAAATTGTTATAATTTAGAGGCACAATTATTGTAGAAAGAAATATAAATGTTCAAGGCATTTACGTATCCACCTCCAAAATTACAAGGAAAATGTTTAATTGCATAAGATACTTGTATATAAACTACTAATTAATTAAAAAATACTAAAATAACTTAAAATATATATATTAATAAATAAAACTGCTATAACAGGGTTGTACAGCCTAGGAGTTGTAATGGCTACACTGTGGACAGGTAAGTGTATTCTTTTTTTTAATTTGGGAACACGTTACTGGCAGGGGTCAGCTTCTAGACTGGACAACAGCTTTAAGCAAGACTAAGGGCTGTATTATACCTGCAGGCAGTCGGACAGATCTTTTCAAGTTTTCGCAGAAACGTTCGTTAGCGATGATATGCCTGTATAAAAGTGCTGCCAATTACCCGATGAACAAGCAAACGCTCGTTCATCAGGCAATTGCAATATTTACGCAGACAAAAAATCATTATTTGCTGGTGGCAAATCGTGCTATCTAATCATGGTCTGCTGCCGGCAAATAATGATTTTGTATGGGGGCAAGCAATGGGATTAGCGATCGCTACCTCCCATACATGTAATAGCAGGTGATTGTCAGGAAGGAACGTGCCCTTCCCGTCAATCGTCAACCTCTTTGGCTGGTCCGATACAGGCTTATGAAGTGACTAGAAGGAGTCAGTTAAAGCCTTAAAGAGAACCTGCCACATAGGAGTCATATACATGCAGTGCGGTATAAATTAAACAAATTATGCAACTGCCTTCGCGCCCTTGGAGAAAGGAGGCCTAGTGCTGGTTGTTCCCTTCGCATTTGCTATTGGGTGGCAAGAACCTGCTCAGGATTCCAAACTATTATTATAAAACATGAAGTGAAGATTTACGGAATTTAAATCCCTCTGGTGCTCTAAAGCATTAGATCAGACACATATTTCTTTGTCAGTTTGCTTTACTGGACACAAGATGCAGGAAAGGTGTGTGCTTAAACAATCCTTCCAGCTTTGAAAAAAATTTGCAAATGGAACTTGATTCCCATACGTATTTCTCATAAGTAGTCCAAAGATCAAAACTGCCACCCCACTGACCTGACCTGGAACTGTACGCAATCAGTGCACATTACAACCGCCAGTGGAATTTGAACTTTACACAACACACTGCAGCTAATTCCAAAAGGTTCTAAACTGCGATGAGAGCCATTAAAGGAGTTGTCCACTCCCTTAGAAGTAATGACCTACGCTCAGGATAGGCCATCACTATCTGATAGGCAGGGGTCCAACAACTCGCTATACCAGTGATCAAAGTGAATGGAAGCAGTGCTGCAGTAACCAGTTCCGTGTAGTTCCAACGCTTAGCTACTGCAGAAGACAGCAGGTGTTGGACCCTTGCCAAAAGTGTCTAGACTATCACTTGTAAAGGAACAGGCAACCCCTTAAAGGGAATCTGTAAATGAACCCAACACACTTTGTAGATGTGCGCTTTGCCCTTTAATACAACAAATTTTCTCCCATTCTGATCGGTGGTCAAAATTATGAGAAAAACGCTAAAGAGCAATAATATTCTAATGGGCCCCTTTGTGCAACAAAGGTGTTGTTCCTCGTGGCATCCAAAGGCTTTCCCTGCCGTCTGTGCTCGCACCACTTTGACTGACAATTAAATTGTCTTTAACACTTAAATCTCACAGCTGCGCTTTCGGCCCACTTGCGGTTACAGGGCTGTAGAATATGCGGAATCAGTATCCCCTTCTGTCTGGCGATGCACTCAATGTAAGATCTTGGGGTCAGGTACAATTACATCTACACTGCCTGACCCTATCAGTCAAAGTGTTGGGGTCATAGTTGTCAGGCAAAATGAGTGGAGCCTTTAATTGCCTCTGAGGTGCAATGGCCACATCCTCTCTGCACCAATGGGGCTCATTAGGATATCATAAAAATGTGTTTTCTCAGAATTGGGACCACCAATCAGGATAAGGAAAATTCCATTGTATTCAGGGGACAAAAAGCATATCTACAAAGTGAGTTCATTTACAGGAATGTGATGACAGAATCCCTTTAACCTGATCACAGAGTATTCTACTAATGAGACCTCCACAATGCTCCAGTCTATGAGGGAACTGAACACAACAGTTGAATTTCCTTGCAGCGCCACCACAAGAGAAATGAAGCATTACACAGTTCTTATTCATATCAATGGGCTGTCAATGTAATGCACATATGTGACAGGTCATTCAGAGTGAGAGACCCTTTTTTTGTAGCTGTTCTGCCCTCTATCTAATAGATGATGACCCCTCATTTCCTAACGATCTACTAATCAGTTATTTGAAAATGGGTTTTCTCCATGAAACACCCCTATGAGCAAACATCTGCTGTGTCTAGTGATAAAGTTTGACCTGAATCCGAAGGTAATTATTCGAAACACTTGTTTTATTGCACATTCCTGTGTCAAAAGGTTACTGAAAATAGAGGCTGATTGAGATAGAGGGTAGTAAAGTTTATGAGCAGGTATTGGATTGAACTTTGGTAGCTTAAAGGGTTGACAGCTGTATGCTACAAATGTGCTGGAAACAGTAATATGATGAACTTACTAATAGGCTGTAATCATGACACACAGTGACCAACCCCTTTCAAACATATAATATATGATCAGTATATATTAGGAGTAGGACAGGGATTCCTGTGGGCTGGTTTCCCCTGATGTTACACAGTTACATATCATACTTAGTTACAGTAGATCTTTGTTTCTTCCTGTTGATCGAGAGGAAGGTAAACCCTTTACCCCCATAAGGCTGAGCCAATCTGTCCCTACGGGGAACATTTTTCTTCCCAAGAGGAGATCTGGATGAATCAACAAAAAAACAAGAATGTCTAATGTAACAAAGACTGTAAGATTCAACTATGAATAAAGAGTTGCCTAAAACTCTATTCTACACAGTCAAATTTCTCCTAGTAGGACCTCTCACTTGTAACTTCATTCTACTTAGTGTGAGACATCTACAATGGAGATACCCCTAGCAGGACCTGTCACCCAGAAATCCCATCCTTCACAGTCCAGTTGTGAAACATCTTCAATGGAGTTGCTCTCAGTAGGATCTACAAAGAGGTACAACAGTATTGCCTATAGCAGAACAGGCTAGAGCTGGACCAACAATATATAAATAGTATGCTGAGAGCTCATAAGCAGTTGGTGCAGGCACTACAAATGTTTGAATAGTTATTCCCATTTGAACATTTAAGTCTTATTCAAAGGATATGCAATAGATGAGCGACAGGTGTGGGGAAAAATCCTATGGGACATGTATCCATCCCAATCTGCATTAAATCGAATATTGGTCCGTTTACAAGCATACAGTATGCTTTTGCATTATAACATATCTGTGAGGAATTTTAGATTTGGTTTCTTTCCTAGATCTGTTAACAGGTTACACATGGGATGTAATTTACAATATACTGTCAACTCAGCTGATGGTTCCAGCAGAACAATAGAAGTTTTTATTCTCCGTAATCCTACATGTTATTTGTTGGAAAGAAATTCTGTGCACAAACAGAGCTCATATTAAGCAAACAATAGCGGACAAGAGTATTTGCTGGATTTTTTTTTTATCACTGACTTTGTGGTGTCTTATTTGTAAGCTAACAATTCAAACAATAGTTGGCAGGTGCAATGACAGCTTGACCAGACATATTGTGGTCATGGGGCAGCGCATGCCAACATCCTGGTACCTGGCTGTAAAAAAACTATACTGCTGTAGAAGACCATACCATAGGATATAGTATATAATAGGTGAGTCTGGTTTGCTCTTTTCTAGTCATACCTGAAGGCACTAAAATGAGTGATAACCAGTAATACCAGCCTAGAGTGACAGATTTCAGATGAGCTTCATGTTTAGTTACAATTAAAATTATTTTTCTATGGAAAATCTGCATCCTTTACCAGACCTTCCAGTAATTATAATAATCAAAAAATCACATTGTTACAATAGTTACAATGAATAGTGTGCTAACAGGTAACTCACATAGATTGGTAGAATTATCCCCATGTCTATGGCCTCCTTCAGTTTTTTTTATGAAGCTATTAACCAAATAAAAAATTAAACCTACCTATAAATATGATATTACACAGTATATCAGATGATATATTTTAGGACAAATGGTACCATGTGTCTATTCAGTACTACCCACTAACCAGAGGTAGTCATTTTGCAGCATAATAAATATTATATATATATTCATAAAACTATAATTTTCTGGTCTATATTTAAAAAAAGTCAGATTTTTTAAAAAATTAATTAATTAATAGAATAATAACAATGTCAGTCGTCCCAAATTCTGAAAAAATGTTTTAATATTTTTTATAAGGATTTGGTTTTTTTTTCTGAAATGGGGCAATATCTCTTTGAATACAACTCAAAGCAGATTTAGTAATTCTAACAGGCAGTGTAAATTTCAGCAAGGCAGTCTGAAGATGTGCCACATTGGCGGATCTGAAGTCAAGCCCCTTTCCTACTGATCCATGCCCTCTTGTTGAGCAAGGCACGAAAAGTGTCTACAAAGCATGTATGGCAGATTATTATTATTATTATTATTATTATTTTGCACAAATTAAGACATTATCAGGCTCCTTTAGGTTACTAGTTCTCCCCTGATGTCTTTCTCCAGTTAATAAATTCTTGTGCCGTTGGTATGGCAGCTTTATTTTTTTTTTAATATATGTAAAATAAAAAAAATACCATATATTTGATTTTAAGGAATTGGATCTCTACTGTAATTTTGTTCATATTGGACACTATTAGTATTCAGTATTATAAAATACATATGGTGGAATATTCTTAGCATTAAAACATAAAAAGGCTTTTATATAGAATGTGCAATATGTGTGTAATTCTTTGAAATAATAAATATTCATGTATAAAAAAATAAATGTTAACATTTTTACGGTACATTACGTTTTGTTTTGGGCAACCAAATAGTTTAAATAATGAAGACAGATGATCTTTGAATGACTGGACATGGAATAAAAATGGTAACAGCTCACCCCTATGGTATAGTGAAATGATACAAAAATGATTTTGAAGACACAGCGAGAGTTTCTTCCTATAATTGTCCTTGTGGCCTTACCTAGAGAACCACGTAAACACTCATTAAGGGTTCTCTTTATTAAGAAGTGGTGAGAGATCCTGCAGGAATCCCAATCCATTCTGGAAGAAAAGCAGCTTCATACTTAAAAAGTTTAAGGAAGGGAGAGTCAGGTAAAGTGTAGTTTGTTAGGTAGATGGTTTCTCCTCCCACCAAGTAACCAACCCAAATACCAAATGTCCCTATGGTCATGATGGTGTGGTTACAATGTGATAGCAAGGCAAAATCTCGCCCAGGTGAGCCCTCCTGGCCATCCCCAGCAAAGTGGACATCACCCAGTGAATTGTTTATATTCTCTTTACACCAATCCATCCCATTACTGGTCACCACAAAAAAGGGTTCTCATACTTCTCTCTGAAGTAGTCCATGGCTTTTTGCAGATAACCTTTGTCAGCAACCACCCCTTTCCATGTGTTTGGCATCACATGAACATAGTCACCTCTCCGAACGTGGATTCCGACAAAGGTGACGTTCTTCCTGTCTCCTCGAACCTTTTCAAGATAAGCGTTAGACTCTTCTTTGATAAAATCATGGAAAGTAAACTCTCGAAGAATCTCATCCTTTATATGATTGTAGAAAGTAAATGAACAAGGGTAACCACTAAGACTGATGTATTCGCCTTCAATATGTCTGTACTCCTCAGACATCCAGTCATGAAGTCCATAATGTCTCCATTTGATGCGGCTGACGACATCTGGGTGAAGTACAGGTAAATTAATTTTAAAGATCTTTGACAGCTGACTGTGCATCTGTGGCAAGATATAAGCTTGATGGCCATTCATCTTGGCAAGGGCATATAGCGTTGCATACTCGCCCATTAAGTTGCCCAAACGTCCAATGGCATTGACAGTCCACATACCAGTTAGTGGTTTAGGTTTGTTTACTATCAACTGCAATTTCTTTTCTAGCACTTTTTCTTCTGATGTGTTGTGTAGTGTCCTTTCTCTTATCACAGTCATGAATGTATTAACATCCAGCTTGGCATGGTACATATAGGAGAACATCATGATAACAAGGATAAGTAGGGATTTGCCGATCCACCAGAAAAAACGTTTGCTCATTTTTGGAGGGGTGCCAGCTACGAATGAAATAGAAAAAGGTAAGTGCACACTGGTGTAGACAATGTAAATGCAGTGATCTTACATACAATGGTCTTTTCTGACCCATCATAAGTTAAAACTAGACTCAACATACAATGTCTGAGATCTCAGATCCAACCAATCAACACCACTTCTCTGGTAAAATAACTGTATTAGTTAGTCTGCTTATTTTTCTTAAATCTTCATTTTGTCTTATCTTGGATGACATTTTGGGGCTTTGGAACCGATTACTCAACTTACAATGGCTTCAACATACAATGGTCGTCCTGGAACCAATTAATATTGTATCTTGAGGGACCACTGTACTGGAGTTATGGAAAAATCCAAGGTGGCTGTGCTCCTCTGTTTCTGTAGCTCCCTTAGCAGTGAATGGGAGCTATGCAAACAGTGTTGCTTTCTGTATTATGCTGTTTCATTGCTATGAGAGTTACAAAAACAGAAGGAGCACCAGGCACAGTGGTTCACAACCCTCTAAAGAAACTTACAGATTTAATATTTCAATTATCTCATAAAACTGTTGCAGTTATATTCCAGTGGTTTAAGTAGTTCATAAAATACTAATGAAGAAAGGAAAACATGTCCTTATTTTATGAGACATTATACAACATTTGGGCTCATGGTGAAAGGATCATAGATATTAGATAGATTGGATATACAGTAAATCAATAGGAAAATAAATTTGGATGGATTGATGGACAGATGGATAGAAAGATGAGAATTAACCAGATAGATTAGATATTTTGTGTGCCGCAAAGAGATATGGCAGTGATGAATATGCCATATGCAGCATTGTTATGTTATCTTATACAGAAGAACACAACGTGATGCTTGTTTCTGGGGGAAATAACAGAGAGAGACCAGAGAGAGGGAAGTGTGGTGGTGGAGCTGGGAGATAGCCATGTACATGTACTGTGTGCAGAGTCTGCAGGAGAGGCAGTCGGAACAGTGAAACGCCTTGAGATCCATGATGGGAGATAACCAGTTAAAGAGCAGTAACAGCATGATTGTTTGGCAGCTTCCTCCAAATCTGTACGTTCTGTTGCTGTGTGAATTACAAGTTACAGATACTGTATTTGGTGCTGGATTACAATGTTTTGTTGCCAGTTTACTCTTGTGTTCAAAATGGTCACCACACAACACACCAGAGGTTTCCAGAGGTCATGGGTGCTCACCAGGGTTGCCAACCAGAATTTTTCTCTTTCTGGACAACTTATCCAAAAATGATAGACAGCCAAAATTTTTTACAGACAAACTGGAAAACCATAATGAATGATAAAGGTTATAAGTAATCCATGTCTATAGCTCAATATACTGATCAGAACCCATTACCAGCATTTACTGTGAGCTTTAAAATGATGATAATTACCACCAAAATAATCCAGTCAAGAAACACCAGCCTAAAAATAAATCACGGTAACAGGAAAAAAAGTTACCTATTTTTACGGAGTGTCCAGAATTTTCTGCACGTTTGGCAACCATGGTGCTCACGATGCCCACTTTGATTATCCACCAGGGTTTGATGTGATTATATGTAACAAGATTTAACCTAAACAGTACTGAACAGTGCCTCCTTTATCTTTGGGACCTCCTGGGATATCCTGTAATTTGACGGGAGTGGCCAGAATCTAGCGGCTTGGTGATGAATATCGTTACAATGCTGTGACTTTGCGTGTTTCCATCACCTTATAGCTAACCCCCCAAATCAGTATTGTGTTACTGGGGTGAGCTGTCTGGACCCGGAGGTGGGCGTTTCCCTTTAAAGCTCAGCTGTTCTGGTGGCCGCTCACAGCCATACTAATGCCGGAGACGCTGCCACGAACACTGTGGCAGTGTCACCATGCTCTCTCAGTTAGAATATTGCTTCTAGATAGCTCTTGATGTTCCTACTACAGAGAAACGTGTTCATCCATCACTAGCTTTAGACAGAAGTGGTTCCACCCAATCTCTGAGTGACCGCCCAGCAGTACCGCGGACACACTGAAAGTTCACTGGGAAGCTTGAGATTTACCTAGCATCGTCATCTCACATCACCACCCCCCATAGGACACAACAGCAGGCTGTCCAGCAAGCGGACCCCTGCCCTGTACGCGCACCTCTCCTGATGCTACACTGTTTGGGCGCATTACACATGGCAGTACAGTTTTGCTGACCCATTCACATGCAGCATTTGACAGGGCTGCTCATTAATGTGAATTGGTGTTTACTCTTAGCCATACGTTGGAGTGGGTAGCCTGACATGTGGGGCAGGGGTCAATATCCACACCCTTCTCCCTCTGATAGCAGAGGCATTTACACTAGCCCTTGCCTAGTGGTGATTCAGAGTATGCACAACCTATCCCACACACTACCGGATTCACAGGCTAGCAGGTACACTTCCCCCATCTTCTTGTTTAGATTTTAATAAATCATCCATAGAATGTTTGCTGTTTTATTTAAGCGTTTCAATAGGCAGTGACTTTGCCCTCCCCTTACCAACCTAGCAGGATTTGTATTGATTTAAGAAATCTATGTGCATTTAAAAGGGAAACCAGTGCATGGTGAAGATCGTAGCTACTTCTACTTACAATACTGACTTTGTAATTTGGGCTATTCACTTTGGCTACTCTTTTTTCTTTTACAATTGGGTCCCCAATATTAAAGGAGTTGTCTCATTTCAGCAAATGGCATTTATCATGTAGAGAAAGCCAAACGAAATATAAATCATTACAGTTCACATTCAAATCAATGGGCTTTGCATGTAATGGAAAGACACACTTCTAGTTTTGTGCATGTCTAACAGATGGAAGACCCCGCTCTATTGACATGGAATTTGTTAGTAGGGTATTTGAACATGGATTACCTCCATCAGACCACCCATTTATCTGTTTAGTATTGTTTGTGCATGGCGGTGACTCCCTGTGTTTAGAGCCTATACCCGTTTATGTTTTTTTCTTGATGTATCTGATTCTGATATTTAAAAAAAATCCAGAATCATTATCATAAAGTATATAAGAAACATAAAAAATGGACTGACATAACAGAATGGAGCTGATAATGGACACCTGCTAGTGCGATATAAAATCACAGGTATCACAGTGTTGTACCAAATAACACACTTATCTCTGCTACGTCAATATACTGTACAATGTGTGATTCTAAACATCATAGTTGTTCTTACATCTCTATAGAGATATAACTGAATAAATCCATCTAACATTTCTCTAAATCCACTAGTAGAATGAAGTAGTCCATGAGCTAATCACAGGTAAATGTATAGTTATTATCTTACCTGTTGCAGATGCAGGTTGCTTCATTTTTTAGTCCGTTTGTCTCCTATACCACAGTCATCTGTCACCTTCCCTGGAAGGATACAGGGTGTGAACTCACTGAGTTACCTGTGTCACTGTACGACACAGGTAACCTGACTAGGAGATGCAGTCACTCTGGGTGTGGTGAATAATACCTGTTTTGTCTGAAATCAAGGAAATGGACTACAAAAGGACTGCCTTCAATGTGGTTCTGAGAATAAGGATTAAGCAGTAGGCTTAACCGCAGTGAACATTGTGAAGAGGGGAAGCCCTGCTGAGGTTCACATTACGTAGCCCGTCTCCTTATAGACCTCATAGCAGGTGTGTCGGTTGCCTCTTTGGTGCTCCCTCATGTTACAGGGCTAGGACGTTTTTAGCTCATCCCTCAACACTCTCCACTGTAAGGGCTCATGCACACAACCGTATGTATTTTGTGGTCCGCAAATAAACGGATCCGCAAAAGTACGGATGACGTCTGTGTGCATTCCGTATTTTGAAGAACGGAACAGCTGACCCCTAATAGAACAGTAATATCCTTGTCCGTAATGAGGACAACAATAGGACATTTTTTTTGCAGAACGGAATTATAGACATACAGAAACGAAATGCACACAGAAATTGAAATGACTGGTTCCGCATATGATAAGCAAAAAAACCCAGAACAGATACGGAAAAAAAATACATTTGTGTGCATGAGCCCTAAGTCTGTTGTGTTATCTTCACTCATAGTGGTATCCAGATGCTTCAGATGTACTAACAAGTCATATTAATTTGTCAGCCATAGCATTAAAACTATTGATATTGTGTAGGTTTCTCTACTGCCTCCAAAACAGTCAAGGCATGGACACTACAAGACCTCTGAAGTGTGTTTTGGTACCCGGCACCAAGACAATAACAGCAGATCTTTAAAGAGTGACTGTACTTTCACACAATTTCATTTCATTTAATAGAGATTGGTGTAACTAACAAATTTCTAAATCACTTCAGTGATAAAATATGCCTGCATTCACCTGAAAAAATCTGTAAAGTCACGGCCACTAGGGGTCTCACGCCCACATAAGTTGCAGTCCACTGCCTGTTGTCAGGCAAGATCTGTCCTTAGTAACATATGGGACGCTATTAGTACACAGTGCATTTTGTAACACAAAATGCATTTTGTATACACAAAATTCATTTTGCAGCATTCTATGTCAAAAAATGACATTTTGTGTGACAAAATGAACTCCGTGTAACAAAATGACATTCTGTTCAACAAAATTAATTAGCCAGAACAGCATATCTCCCAACTTTGGAAATGGAGAAAGAGGGAAAAAATGTGTGCCGCTGCAAATTTTTTCGGCACTAGGCCACGCCTCTAACTCCGCCCAAAACATAACTATACACCTAATCCCACCCTGTCCCCTTACTGCCCCACACAGTAATTATTCCCCAGTTATGTGCCCCCAGTAATATGCCCTGTTATGTGCCCCCAGTAATATGCCCTGTTATGTGCCCCATTAATATGCCCTGTTATGTGCCCCCAGTAATATGCCCAGTTATGTGCCCCCATTAATATGCCCTGTTATGTGCCCCCAGTAATATGCCCTGTTATGTGCCCCATTAATATGCCCTGTTATGTGCCCCCAGTAATATGCCCTGTTATGTGCCCCATTAATATGCCCTGTTATGTGCCCCCAGTAATATGCCCAGTTATGTGCCCCCATTAATATGCCCTGTTATGTGCCCCCATTAATATGCCCTGTTATGTGCCCCCAGTAATATGCCCAGTTATGTGCCCCCATTAATATGCCCTGTTATGTGCCCCCATTAATATGCCCTGTTATGTGCCCCCAGTAATATGCCCTGTTATGTGCCCCCAGTAATATGCCCAGTTATGTGCCCCCAGAAATATGCCCAGTTATGTGCCCCCTTTAATATGCCCTGTTATGTGCCCCCAGTAATATGCCCAGTTATGTGCCCCCATTAAAATGCCCAGCTGTGCCCCCAGTAATATGCCCTGTTATGTGCCCCCAGTAATATGCCCAGCTGTGCCCCCTAGTAGTATGCCCAGTTATGTTCCCCCAGTAATGACCAGCTGTGTCCCCCAGTAATATGTCCACATTGTGCCCCCAGTAATATGCCCAGCTGTGCCTCCCTGTAATATGCCCACATTGTGCCCCCCCAGTAATATGCCCACATTGTGCTCCCCAGTAATGTTGTGCCCCCCGTAATATGCCCACATTGTGCTCCCTAGTTTATGTTGTGCCCCCTGTAATATGCCCACATTGTGTTCCCCAGTTTATGTTGTGCCCCCCTGTAATATGCCCACATTGTGCTCCCCAGTTTATGTTGTGCCCCCATTAATATTGTGCCACTCACAGAAAGTTAAAAAAAGTAAACACCATATACTAACCTTCTTCCTTGCAGCAGAATCACCAGCAGGACCTGGTCTGCTCTAGTCTGGAGGGGGCGGAGCCAAGGCTGCCCCCCCCCCACCCAGACCAAAGGTATGGAGAGCCTGCAGGGGCTACGGGAGGGATGTTGGATTAAGCAGTGAGCTGATGCCAGCTCTCTGCTTCATCACCATACAGGCAACTGTATCTGCGTCCTATGGACGGAGGGACAACTGCCAGAAACCGAGACACTGCAATCCGGGACTGTATCGCTGGATTCGGGACGGTTGTGTGCACTGCAGGCAGGTTCTATGTTTACCTTAGGGCTCATGCACATGGCCATTGCCTGGCCGTGGCCGTATAGCGGCCCACAAACAACGGGTCCACAATACACGGGCACCAGCCATGTGCACCCCGCATCACGGATGCAGACCCATTCACTTGTGGTGCGGAACGGAGGCACGGATTGGAAGCCCAAGGAAGCACTGCAGAGTGCTTCTGTGGGTTTTCTATCCGTGCCTCTGTACGGACAGTCGGATGCTGATTGCAGACCCCATTCAAGTGAATGGGTCCGCAATCCACATGCGGCAGCCCCACAGTCGGTGCCCGTGCACTACGGACCGCAATTTGCTGTCTGCAGCACGCGCCCGGCTGGCACACGGTCTTGTGCATGAGACCTTACAGTGAAAACATTTATTGACATGAATTTCCATCTGCAATACTGTCCAGACCCCACACTTTCCTCCTCCTGTCAGAGCCATGTTATTAGTGTGTCTGCACTTCCAGATCATGCTGTTTTGGGGGGCATTATGCTGTGGGTGGGGTATGCTATCCCTTAAGTTCTTCCTATGGAGGTTCTAACTGCAGCAGAGGCCTGCAATGAGATACAGACCACGTTATATACAGATGTAAATGGACGGTGTGTCCTAACCTCTACAGCTGCTTGCTAATCTCCATTTCATAGAACACCAGGCATCCAACCAAATGAAACACTCCACCATCCACTTACATCTGTATCATGGCCTGTATCTCACCACACCTCTGCTGCAACTTGCTGCGTTATATACAGATCAGATGTAAATGGATAATGTGATCTAACTTCAGACCCCTAGACCAGACCCCTGAATTAATACAGACCCCAGATCAGACCCCAAATTTATGCAGACCCCAGATCAGGTCCCAACTTTATGCAGACCCCAAATCAAGTTCATTCAGACTCCAGATCTGACCCAAAGTTCATTCAGACTCCAGATCTGACCCCAAATTCATTCAGATCCCACTCCAAGTTCATTAAGACCTTAGACCCGACCCCAAGGTCATTCAGTTGCCAGATCTGACCCCAAATTCATTCAGACCCCAGTTCTGACCCTGAGTTTATTCAGACACCAGTTCTGACCCTAAGTTCATTCAGACCCTGTGCATCCTATAACTATTCTTCTAAATCACCATCTTGAACTCCCTTTAATTCTTATGTTGCACATGTAGCGATGAAGCTTTATTCCAAGCACATGTACAACACCTCACACTCTCTTTTCCTCAAAATCAATTGAGTTTTAACAGAGCTTTGATCTTCCTCTGGGGTAAATGGATAATTTATGGTAATTACATATAATTATGTGAATTGTGAGAGCATATAGACAGATAAACATTACCTAGATGATACAAGATTATGTCAATAGCGCAAATCCAGACAATTTACATATAATTACATTATTCTTTTTTAAGAGTAGGGGCAGAATTAAACAGACCATAATTGGTGGATTTAGAGGAAGATCTAATTAGGCGATATAGATACACTACTTACAAAAAGTTCAGGATATTTGGCTTTCGGGTGAAATTTATGGAAAATGTAAAAAGTTTACAGTGATATTATATCATGAAAGTAGGGCATTTAAGTAGAAGCATGCAGTGGTGATTTCCTCATCCCAAACAATTTATTGAAACAACAGTGGTAGGTATACCCCAACAAAAATTTCAGTGTCTTAATAACTTGTCATGTGGCCTTGAGCATGAATTACAGCTTGACTACTACGTCTCATGCTGTTCATAAGTCGACTTAATGTCTGTTGAGGCATGGCATCCCACTCTACTTGAAGGACGGCCCTCAGGTCATTAAAGTTATGGGGTACAGAGTTACACGGCGACTCAGCTAATCCCACAGGTTTTCAATGGGATTCAGGTCTGGAGAAAGTGCAGGCTACTCCATTTGAGGTACCCCAGTCTCCAGCAGCCGTTCCCTAATGATGCAACCTCGATGAGCTGGGGCATTGTAATCCATGAAATTGAAATTAGCCCTGTGTTGTTCATGCAGAGGCACAATGACTGAAATAATGATGTTATTCAAGTCACTGTCAAGGGCTTGTAACTGTACCATTCACAAAGTGTAGGGCAGTTCTGTATTAACGAGACACACCTGCCCACACTGTAACATTATCAGAACCAAAGGTTCGTCTGGTGACAACATTTAGCGCTCTCCTTGATGTCTCCAACATCGTTGGCGGCCATCATTTCTGCTCAGCGTGAATCAACTTTCATCAGTGAACAGCACTGAGGCCCACTGGTCTCTCGTCCAGCGTAGATGCTCCCTGGCCCATGCAAGACATGACGCCTATGTCTGGCGGTGTGGTCAGGTACCCTTGAAGGTCATCGAGCAGGCAGACTACGCTGTTGTAAACAGTTTTGAATTGGTCTGATATGACGCTTGTGTGCCTCTCACCTCCCATAAATGTGCCTGGCATTCATCATCCGGTTCCACAGGGCATTGTTCACAATGAAGCAGTCATCAGTGTGGGATGTGGCCAAGGACGTTCACTTCTATGCTTTTCTGTGACTCTTCTAGCCTCTCTGTATCTTTGTTGCAACCTACGGATGATACTCTGTGACACTCTAAGCTCAGTGGCCACTTCCATTTGAGAACATCCTACTTGAAGCCTTGCTATGACGAGGTACTGTTGATCAATTGCTAGGTGTCGTCTTGATCTAATGATCTCAAAATGTGAACAGCATGATGAGGTGGACCAATTTTAATTGAACCAGGAAATGTATTGGCGATTCATGGATCAAACACCTGTTGTGAATTTTGCCGTTAAGCTTCTTGTTAGAGAACAGCAAGTTGTGCAAGCACTGAAACATTGAACGGTTGGACATGTGCATTCAAAAGTTTATAGAAGGTCACATTAAGTTAACCTGTAAATATTAGAGTGTATTTTAGGTTCATCCTGAAATTTTACCCACAAGACAAATATCCCTGACCTTTTGTGAGTAGTGTAGGACACACTATTAGGATATGTTCCCACAGCTAAAAATGCACAGCAGAAAAATCAGTAGCAGACCTGTACCAGGATTAGTAGCTGAAAAAAGGTAGGGTGTCATTTATTAAGACCAGCATTTTAGACGACAGTCTTAATACCCCTTTAGCTGGCATTGGATGTGCCGAATCTATGTTGACGCATATAACTTCGGCATATCTACTGTCTGTCTGAATCTACACCAGCTCCCTTGCTGGTGTAGATTAAGACCATTTTTGATGCCTAAAACAGGTGTAGAAAATGATAATGAGACGGGCCTGCCAGGCCGCTCCCTTCTCTGTCCACACCACGACTCCTTTTTTTAGGCCACAAATGAACATAGTGCAGTTTCACTCAACAGACCTGTTTTATGTCCAGGAAAAAGATTAGGACCACATGAAGGGTGTTTCTAAAACCACGAAACACAACATAACTGGATTGCTGGCTTTTGAAGTGGCACAAGCTAGAAACAATGTATTGGGCACTGATATGACATATTTGTGGAAGAAGTGCAATTTTCTCTCTGAAACATCCATTGTGCACTAATTTCTGGAAACCATTTCTGTGGAGTCAAAATGCGCATTACTTTTCTAAATGAATGTCCTAATAAGGTAAGATTTCCAAAATAGTTTGACTTCTCAGGGGTATTTTTATTTATTTTTTGCTGTGCTGGTACCTAGTGACATTTGCCTCCCAAAAATGTCCATCAAAATCCGTGCTCCAAAAGCCAAATGGAGCTCCTTCCCTTCTGAGCCCTGCACCCAAATAACCGCTTACAACCACATATGGAAAATTGCCATACATTAAATATCGATTAACAATTTGAAGTGGTTTTCTCCTATTACCCTACTTCTCTAGCAAAAGAGAAAGCGTCCTCTAGATTTTTTTTACTGATACTGAAACAGATTCTTTTTTTCAATCCAATTTTATTTTTTGTACATTTGTTCTGAGCTCACAAATTTCACCAATGCAATATTCTCCTGAAACAATAAAATTACATTTTGGACTGACTTTCCCTTTAAGAACCACACTATTTTGGGCCATGATACACTGACTAAAAGATATGACATGTAAAACCATGCTAATACGTCACTGTACCAAGAACTGCTTCACTGGCTTTGCTTTTGTCCTGACTAGTGCAGTCAGTAAACTCTACAATGTTCAGTTAACCTGAGCCCACCTTAAAGAAAACACCTTTTCACTACACTACCTTCAGTGGCTCTATTTATAGTTTTTGTTACATCTGAATGTTCTGCCTTTCACTTCTATCCACTAGATGGCAATCTTCTACCATTTCAGAAAGCCAAAGATATTGCTCTCACTGCTGCTCGAACTATTTTATTGAAAGTTCTTTCATAGTGTGGTAGTGCGAAAAGATGTGTCTGAATGGGATGGTAATAATATTGGAGAGGTCGGGGATAATAACATGTACTGCATACTAGACTATCCAGAGGAAGGCAAAAATTGATTGTCAGGAATGGTCAGCTTTGCCCCTCAAGTTTAAAGGATGTGTCACACCCAAATACATTTTAGAGGTGGAGAGGGTTAGCTGCCTGGTTTGCACACGCATGGACAATGTCAGACTGATACATAGGGCCCACCAGTGGATACACAGGGCCCACCTGACTTTGTGTGTGGGATGCCTATGATGAAGCACACCTCAGATAATTATTTCGTAATCAAACTGTGGTGTAGTAAGGGGGGAATGGGGCAGGGGGATGGTTTCCCTGGGCGTCAAACTGCCAGGGGTCGCTCAGCAACCTGATATGACTTTGCATTAACTGGACTGATGATGCAAATCCTGCATCATTAGTGCAGTTCGGAGCCTTAGAAAGCTAAAGGACCTGTGATGATGTCATAGGTATAAGGTATTACGGTATAAGAGCGAAAGAATTGCAGTGACAATTGTGTAGTTTCTAGGTTCAGATGGTGGTGCAGCTCCATGACCTGTGATTATATCATCAAAAGTCCTTGACCACCAGAATATTGAATAACTGCAAGGTTGAGACTAGAATGGAGGGGTTAAAAGGAGGTCCTACCTCTGGAGTCAGTAGATATAGTGAGTAAAAGGAGGTCCTCCCCTTTCCCCCATGTATCTTAATACTAAAACTAATACTAACCCTAATAGTTACCTTCACCCTAAGGCTGGGTTCTAATCACATTTTGACCCTTCTGTCAGAAGTCTGGATGACTTAAAAAACTCATACCTCTGACGGAAAGCTCAAACATATGCCACTCACTGTACTGCTTATGGTGGAAGGGGTTACACTGTCACAGAAGCTCTCTGCGGCATCAGTTTAACCATTAGAGGACCCTGAGATTTTCCATTTGTGCATTTCCATTTTTCACTCCCCGCCTTCCCATAGTCCTTACTTTTTTATTTTTCCGTTCACATAGCCTTATAAGGGCTTATTTTTTGCAGGACAAGTTGTAATTTGTAATGGCGCCATTTACGGTTGCATACCATGTAGTGGGAAGTGGAAAAAAATTCCAAATGGGGTAGAATTGCGAAAAAACGCAATTCTGACAAAGGTTTTTACTATTTTTTTTTACACTGCACACTATACGGTAAAATTGACCTGCTACAGTATCTTCATTCTCCAGGTCAGTACGGTTACAACGATACCACACTTGTAAAATTTTTCTTGCCTTTTAATACTGAAAAAATAAAATAAAAAAATATTATCACCATATTCTGACCCCTATAACTTTTTTGTAGTTATGTGTATGGGGCTGTGTGAGGGCTCATTTTTTGTGGGGTGATCTGTACTTTTCAGTGATACCAATTTGAAGTGTGTGCAACCTTTTGATCACTTTTTATGGCAGATTGGCTGTTTTTACGTTTTCCCGTTACGTCATTTGCCGTATACCATTTATATTGTTATATATTAATTGTATGGGCATTTTCGCACGCGGCGATGCCCATGATGTTTATTTTTTTATTGGCTAAGTATTTTTATTTTAAGAATTTAAATAATATTTTAATATTATATATATATATATATATATATATATATATATATATATATATATATATTTTAATACTATAACTGTGACTATAACTGGCAATCATTAGATTGCCCATTGTATTAGTTGATGGCTATATATGTGTCACACTCTGCAGAGATGAGGCGGCTGAGAGAAGTTGTCCGGACTGAAGGGAGAAGATGACGACAATGAAGATCTGTATCAGAAGAGACGTCACCCGGGAGGACCTGGATGTGACAGGTATGTGCTGCTGTATAGCAAGTACAGCAAAATGTCTTCAGTGTTAGTGTTTGCAGGGGGGGTGGGGGTGGTTGGTCGACTTAAAAAATTGGGACATATGCCTTGGGGCTTGGGCCCCCGGATCTTTTGAGAGCCTAGCAACGCCCCTGGTGGAGACTAAGTACCTGCGAGCTTCTACTGGCTGATAAGGGACATGTGACCATGTGTATGGCAGTTGGGATATGAAGAGAAAGACCTCAAGGCTTCTATTGGCTAATGCATTTTTTGGGAATATCTCAGGAAATCATCCATTTTGATCAACTTTTGACTAATGTGTTTGACCACCTTTAGTCATGAAATAAGAATCAAACCAAACCCAAGGGACCCAAAGAGACTGCAGTCTCTGCTGAAAGATACCAAGAAAAATATCTAAATGAGGATATCAGTTGATTAACCTCTGCTTGTGACAGAAAAGCACAAACGAATAACCTCAATTTTTAAAGAAAGCTAGAGGTATGGGATTCCTTATTTTTCCACCTCTGATTTGTCCACATATGAAAAATGCTTAACTGTTGTAATACTTCAGTAGTGGATAGAATCATAACCAACAGAACTTGTGACTCTAAGGCTCCATTCACACGTCCTGTTTTTCTTTCCTGATTCGATCCTGATTTTTTCAGGACCCATTGAAATGAATGGATCTAGATCAGGATCAGGATCGAATCAGGAAAGAAAAACAGGACATGTGTATTGACTGTCTACAAACCACATTATGCCACCAATTAGGGAAAGTTAGGGTGTGGAGGACTATTGAAACCAAAACTAGCACAAGTCTCTCTCCATTTCTGCTTTTCTAACCGGGGCTTAACCATCCAAAATCCTTTTATTAGTATTAGTAAAACTCCCAAGCCTATAAGTGAACCATCCTTATCCCAGGGAAAGGTAGTGGACTATTTCAGTTTAAGATAGCAAAGATAGAGAAGATCTCATTAGTTATATACCACAGTATTCAGCACATTGGATACATATTCCTCAGAAAGGCTTAATAGCCATGGTTTTAAAAGTTCGGAAGCTGTGAATATGGCAAGAAATGTTGAGGGCCTTCACTGAACTTCTCACATTCTTCTGAAAAGTTATCTATTGTCTTGTGTCATCCTAAACTGATAGGCAGTGGTTATTATTTTTCTCTCCATACACAAAAGAGACTTTTTCGCAAAAGTCTCCATGTGTTATGTTAAAGCCCTCGCTAACTGATTTTCAGGTACCAATATTATCCCTAATAGTCAAGATTTTTTAACTGTTGGTGACAATTTTGAAATGTCTAGTATGCAGACGTTCAGAGGGGTTCCAAGCGCAAGTCAAAGAAATTTGACCTTTGCACGCAATCTATACAATTTTGAAAGAGACTAGTTAAATTATATCTCCTCACATCAGGTAATTTTATTCCCTCTTATATTATGGTAACATTAGTTTCTTAATTGCAATGTATGGATGTTTACTTGCCCATATCATGGCATGAAAGAGGACCTTTCACCACTCCTGACACGCCTGTTTTAATAACTACATGCATTCCCCATGTAATCAAAATTCTGGAACATTTATTCTTATGACTCTATGTTGCCCCATACCATTAAGATATCCATTAAATAATTTATAATATTCACTGATATATCCATGTGATCTGGGTGCTTATATTCTTATAATGTAGAATAGAATTTTTGAAGTATATAATTTATATTTATCAGATGTGCATCATTATTTCCCTCTTGGTCACGTAACCACTGGATTACAGAAGAATTAAATCCCCATTTTGCTAATCTTGCCAGTAGACAGAGAGTTCTATTCCCATATCTAAATGAGAATGACCCCCAATGGAAGTCAATGGGGACGGATAAAATCTGTCCTCTTCTCATCCATTCTCTCCTACATCATACACATACCAAAATACTCATAAACTTCTTTAGTGAATTGCCAAGCCAGTTGAGAGAGATTGAAAGTCTGAAAAGCAGTATAAGTCTGTTGCATTTTAAGACTAAACTCAATTAGTTTTAGTGTAACTCTTTTCTCAGCTTAGAAACATAGGGGGAGATTTATCAAACTGGTGTAAAGTAGAACTGGCTTAGTTGCCCCTAGCAATCAATCATAGGTACAAGTCTGCTGACAGATGCCCTTTAAAGTCTCCTTCAATTGATTTTATTGGAGATCAAGTCCGACTGTAACTCAGTTTGTGAAAGCAGGCCATATTGTCTTCATTTGGAGAACATATTGTTGAGACTAATCTCATCTGTTGTACCTTGCAGGTGTATGTGTGCTATTCAGCCCTCATCGTCGATACTATGGGCTATTACTGAATATAGTAGATTATTACTTAATCTACCATAGATGGTGTACCTAGCCTGATGAAGGGATCTGATCTACCTTGAAATGCGCTGCTGTTATTCACCAATAAAAGTTACTCAATCCTTACCACTCTGGAGTCCTCTTTCTTTGCAGCTCCACATCACAGTCTCCGATTTTTCCTTCTACTGCCTAGATTTAGACAGAGCAAAAGAGAAAACGGTATCTCCATCATTGTCCCATATGAACTGACTACCTTTTTCCAGCATGTTAATTTTGAATAACAATCACTCAAGCCCTTCTGCCTCTGAAAGGCTAATGATTGCCCTCTGTCAAAATCTAATATATAAAGCTGAGTGTAATGTGTATGTGTATGTCCGCTAAAGGAATCCGCATCGTCGCAGCTACAATCACACAATTTGGCACACAGGTACATCATGTGTCCGGGAAGGTTTTAGAATGGGTCTCAGCTCTCCAGGACATACCGTTCCTGAGATATTCTCAAAAAATGCATTAGCCAATAGAAGCCTGGTCACATGACCCTTATCAGCCAATAGAAGCTCACAGGCAGTTAATCTCCACACACACGAGGTTTCCATAACAACACAGCCAGTTTACTGCTGTAGGTCTGCTTTAAAGGGCCAGAGCGCTGTGGATGACACTGTTAAAGGGGTATTCCAGTTACCATAAATATAACTTATGTTTTAGACTAACTCATCATCAATCATTACCTCATATAATGTAAATTTCACATATTTACCGTTCAGTAGTAATAAAAGATGTTTTCTTCCACTACTACCCACTTTCCTCCTAAATTACTATGGCATCCAGCTGTAATTCAGGCCACCCTCAAAAGAAGGACTTAAAAGCCCCACCCACAGGTCCAACTAAGTCACGCCCCTGACTCAGTCAGGCCATGCCCCTTTCACTCCGCATCTGACCGGGATTGAAAAAAATGAAGGTAAAAATCAAGGGATGTGGCTTCATGGTTACTGGGAGCATGGCTTTACATTTGGTGGCATGGCCAGTGAGGTCTGTCTCTCCTGGGTGAAGACAGTAGCCACCTTAGGAGTCAGGGGGCGTGGACTCATGTTTAGGGGTGTGGCTTCATGGGGATCGGGGGCGTCTATCCAGGCCCTGCGCATGATAGAGTACAGGGAGGCTGAAAGCCAGACTGTCCAGCCTCCCCCAACGTGAAGCCATGCCACCGATCCCCAGTAGCTTTCAGTAGCTCAAGCTCAGACAGCTTCTCCTCCGTGTCTTCACAGAGCCAGGAGGCGTGGCCTCATGTTTAGTAGTGTGGCTTCATGGGGACCAGGGGTGCTGCTTCACGTTTGGGGGAATGGTCAGTGAGGTCCAACTTTCTGGGCTGAAGACAGTGGCCACCCTAGCTGCTGTGGAGGTCACTGTGGATGTTTCTGTTAAGGGGCGGGCTGCTGTGGAGGCCACTGTTAAAGGGACGGGCACTGTAGAGGTCACTCTCAATATCTTTTAACAACACACACAAACATGAAAAGAAATAGATTAAATATCCCTGGGCGAAGCCGGGTCCTTCAGCTAGTACAGAAAAAACATCTTTATATCTATCCTATCCTGTTATATTATTACTTATGGTGTGACATTTTATCTCTTATTCATGGCTCTGATGACATACTGTACAGTTCAATCCAAGAATTCCTGCAAGAAAAGTCAGTTTGGACGCTTTGGAATAAATCTTTGGTGTTGCTCTTTGTTGTGCGGAGCTCTCATGAAGGTTGTTAGTGCCTGACAGAGGAGGTGATGACTTCTTGGACATTGTTACAGTGCGCATACAACTGGCAATATTATATACAGCTGAAAGCTAAACCTGGATAGCATGTGGAGATCAAACCATATATCTAATATATAAAGCTGAGTGTATGTGTGTATGTGTGTATGTATGTCCGCTAAAGGAATCTTCATCGTCACAGCTACACATCACGAAATTTGGCACACAGGTGTCAGGGAAGGTTTTAGACCGGGTCTTAGCTCTCCAGGACATACCATTCCTGAGATATTTCCAAAAAATGCATTAGCCAATAGAAGCCTGGTCACATGACCCTTATCAGCCAATAGAAGCTCGCAGGCCCTTGGCCTCCACACACACACACACACACACACACACACACACAGTTTCACACAAGGTTTCCATAACAACCCAGCCATTTTCCTTCACTGCTGTAAGTCAGCTTTAAAGGGGCAGTGCGCTGTGGATGATACTGTTAAAGGGGTATTCCGGTTACCATAAATATACCTTATGTTTTAGACTAATTCATCATTAATCCATACCTCCCAACCAGGGTTGCTAACCGTCCGTGATTTTTTTGGAGGCTGGTGGCACTTGACTAGATTATTTTGGTGGTAATTATCATCATTTTACAGCTCACACTAAATTATGCCTATCAGTTCTTATCAGTATATTGAGCTATAGACGTGTATTTCTTATAATCTTTATCATTCATTAAGGTTTTACAATTTGTGCGTTAGAAATGTTGGCTGTCGGTGATATTGGGATAAGTTGTCCAGAAAAAAAGAAAAATTGTGGTTGGCAACCCTGCTCCCAACCATCCCGGATCCAGTGGGACAGTCCCGGATTGCAGTGGCTGTCCCGGCACGGGGGAGCTATTTCCCAGTTTCTGGCAGCTGTCTCTGCGTCAATAGGATGCAGAGACAGTTGCCTGTATGGTGATAAAGCAGAGAGCCGGCATCGGTTAACTGCTTAATCCAACATCCCTCCCATACCCCCTGCTGGCTCTCCATACCTTTGGTCTGGGCGGGGGGCCGGCCGACAGTCAGCCTTGGATCCGCCCCTTCCAGACTAGAGCAGACGATGTCCTGCTGGTGATGCTGCTGCAAGAAAGAAGGTAAGTATATGGTGTTTATTTTTTTAACTTTCTGTGAGTGGCACAATATGGGCATATTACTGGGGGCACAACATAAACTGGGGAGCACAATGTGGGCATATTACTGGGGGGGGCTCAATGTGGGCATATTACAGGGGACACAGCTGGGCATATTACTGGGGCACAATGTGGGCATATTACTGGGGGGCACATAACGGGAGGGAACAGCTCGGCATATTACTGGGGGCACATAACAGGGCATATTACTGGGGGCACAGCTCGGCATATTAATGGGGGCACATAACTGGGCATATTACTGGGGGAACATAACGGCATATTAATGGGAGAACATAATAGGGCATATTAATGGGGGTCCATAACTGGGCATATTAATGGGGGCACATAACAGGGCATATTACTGGGGGCACATAACTGGGGAATGATTACTATGTGGGGCAGTAAGGGGACTGGGTGGGATTAGGTGTATAAATACATAAAACATATAACAATAATCTCCTGTGGAAAGATTCTGATGCAGGTGGTGACCTTATGTAAATATCAATATAAATATCAGTAGAGGACTTGTTAGATTGTAACGCTGATCATCATCTCTATCACAAAATGTGTATACACATAGCATATATCTGTAATATTGCAATAAAGAGGTCTGTACAATTTTCGTCAAGGTGTTACTTATGGGAAGGTAGGTTTATATACAGGAGTACTATAGAAGGTAATGTCTGACAATATCTTTTTCTTTAAATTGAATCTTATAATGCTTTAGACCTTACTTACAGTCAATATCGAAAGTTTTTTTATCTCACCATCTGTGGCGTCCCACGTGGTGGAAGTATAAATGAAATAGGTATTACTCACTGCTCAGAAGAGAGGTCCCCGTTCCTCTGATTGAATGCGCATTCGGGGTTCTCAGATTCGCAATAGCCCACTCTGTCCTCTACTTACTGCCGCTTGCTCCTCGGTATTCTCGGCGCCCCACGTGACTTACAATCCGTCACGTGATTTGTACATCCTGGGAGATTCAAATCTGTTATACGTGACGCTGCGCTGTAGATGTTAGGATTTGTATCGCACTTGCAGAGGTAGGTGGTCTCAGTGGGTAGTATATTGCCGACTTGATTAATCATCGGAATAGAGCACTAACCAAGAACTACCGGAAGGTGAGCGGACCAATATCTTTCGTTTTTTACATGATTATACATTACCTAATATAATGTAAATTTCACATATTTACCATTCAGTAGTAATAAAAGATGTTTTCTTCCACTGCTACCCACTGTGTTTCCTCATAAATTACCATGGCATCGATCTTCAATTCAGGCCACCCTCAAAATAAGGACTTAAAAGCCCGCCCACAACCCGGTCAGGCCACGCCCTCTCCCACTCCGCAGCCGATGGGATTGAAAAAATTAAGGTAAAAAATCACCTTCTGTCTGCTGCAGGGGAGGGTGACTTTCTCCCTGCAGCTCATGATCAGACTGCACAGTGCTGCTGTCTGAGAGTGAGCTGTTCAAAAGGACATCCCTGTGTCCATTCAAGCCCAGTGCCGGACGGAGGACAGGGAGTCTGAAAGCCGGACTGTCCAGCCTAAAACCGGACCTCTGGCCACCCTAGGGGCAGGCTGACGTTAGGGTGGCCAGATATCCGGTTTTAGGCCGGACAGTCCAGTTTTCTGGCTCCCTGTCCTCCGTCCGGCGCAGTGCCTGGACGGACGGAGGGATGTCCACCCTTTCAGTAGCTCAAGCTCAGACAGCTTCTCCTCCGTGTCTTCACAGAGCCAGGGGGCGTGGCCTCATGTTTAGTAGTGTGGCTTCATGGGGACTAGGGGCGCTGCTTCACGTTTGGGGGAATGGTCGGTGAGGTCCAGCTTTCTGGGCTGAAGACAGTGGCCACCCTAGCTGCTGTGGAGGTCACTGTGGATGTTTCTGTTAAGGGGCGGGCTCACACTCAGATAGCTGCGTTGTGCTGTCTGAGCGTGAGCTGCAGCAACTGACTGAGGCTTCTCTCACCCCCAGTCAGTCACTAGAGCCAGCAGACATGGCTCCATGTGGCTGACTGAGGGGGAGAGAAGCACCTAGCTGTCCCTAGCTCACCTTCAGGTCAGGAACTACTTCTTCTTCTCCGTGTGTTCACGGAGTCGGGGTGTGTGTGGCTTCATGTTTAGGGGTGGGGCTTCACTGGGATGGGTGCGTGGCTTCATATTTGGGGGCGTGGCCAGTGAGGTCCGGCTTTCTGGGGTGAAGCCAGGGGCTACCCTAGCTGCTGTGGAGGTCATAGTTAAAGGGGAGGGCACTGTGGATGTTACTGTTAAGGGGGAAGGTTGCTGTGGAGGTCACTGTTAAAGGGGCAGGGCACTGTGGAGGTCACTGTCAAGGGTTTATGGGACTGTGAAGGCCACTATTAAAGGGGCAGTGGGGTATTGTGAGGTCACTGTTAAGGGAGCAGAGTACTGTGACAGTCACTGTTAAAGGGGCAGTAGCCTTGGAGATCTCTGTCAGGGGAGCCAGGAATGGTGGAGGTCAGTTAAGGGGACTGTGAACCTATGGTCAGTGTTAAGGAGTGGGTGCTGTAGAGGTCACTGTTAAGGGGGAGGGCCCCTGTGAAGATCACTGTCAAGGGGGTGAAGTGCTGTGGAACTCACTGTTAAAGGGGCAGGCTGCTGTGAAGGTCAAAGTTAAGGCGGTGGGCTGCTGTGGAGGTCCCATTTTAAGGAGACGGGGCACTGTGGGGGAGGTCAGTGTTAAGGGGTGGGGCTGTGGAGGTTACTGTTAGGGAGGCGGGGAGCTGTAGAGGTCACTCCCGATATCTTTTAACGACACACACACACAAACATTAAATGAAATAGAGGAAATATACCCGGGCAAAGCAGGTCCTTCAGCTAGTATAATATATACTCATAGTTGTCCTGATACTATATTAATAGATGTACAGTTACAATATTAATTGGTTCCAGGACGACCACTGTATGTTGCAACCACTGTAAGTTGAGTAATCGCATCCAAACACCCAAAATGTCATCGAAGAAAAATAAAATGAAGATTTAAGAAAAAAAGCAGATAACTAAGACAGATAAAACAAGTCCTTACATATAAAAGTCAGGAATAGAGGCTAACTAGTGTCTAATACAACTAGTTTACCAGAGAATGTCCTTGATTAGTTGGATC